>CM076574.1:1393569313-1393895495 GCA_034641835.2 Pinus albicaulis | reverse complement strand
GGAGATGTGTTAGGTCTCTGTAATCAGCAAGATTGGCAAAGTTTGATCAGAGAAACAACATTGTTTCAACCAAATTTGGGATTCTAGGATCTAGCCCTCCTGAATCCGAAGAGGGATCTCTCCAATAAGTGCAAAGATGAATTTGTCTTTGAAGTTTGGGGTTATGATATTAGGCTAGTTATGAAGGCCAAGGGTTTTGTTTTGTTTTTGGATGGTTGAGCACGAATATTACTTGAGGGGAAAGTCCTAAGTGTATTAAGTTTCAAAGGTGAGAAGTTGCAAGTAAATATAAAAGCTATGGCTAAAGAGATAGATATAACGCTGGTTTTTAGTTCATTGGGCTATGGAGTCGTAACAGGGCTTTAATTGAACAAGAACATCAAGAGTGATCCAAGGGGCAAGTCATCTACATCACAAGATTATCGAGATTAGAGTGATGGAATGGAAACAATAAAGTGTTGGAGAGGTGGAAACTGATAATAATTTCACAAAGGATTTATAGTCAGTCCAAACAAGAAAAGCCTCTTAAGTAACTGTTTAAAACCAACCAAGTGCAGGGCTAACCATTGACTTCTTGGGCAAGTTTGTATTAAAGCAGCTTAATTGACAAACGATCGAGTAATCCACATAGTTACCTTCAGAAAGTGTGAAAAAATATAAGAGAAGACAGAGTGTAAACTTAAGATCAGATAAAGTACTTTTAAACCTAGTCTACTTTCAGTCAACACCAAGGGAAACTTTCAGAATCTGCTTTTGGAGAAAAACTAGGACTAGGGCACACCATATCTTCCATAGTCATCTTTAATAAGAAAAATAAGGAAAATAACTTTCAAGAACAATGTTTAAAGAAAACAGTAAGACGAGGGAACTCCAACATTCCTAATTGCTTAAACTGTATTAAATCATTCTTAAATAAACAAATTGGAGGAAAACTTCGAGATGAAGATTTTCAGTCAGAGAAGGTTACTGATATACAACAGGTCCTAACTCTATAAATGTTGTTCTTTATCAGAGAATAGTGAACAATATGACATACATAGAAGGAAAACAATAACAAAGAAAGAAGCACTTCACCAATGATATAGATCAGGATCCCAAGAAACAACTTGTTTATTGATGTCAAACCAGTTACAGTACTCAGGTCCAATGTTCCAGTTCAACAATCATCTTCACTATCCAGCCTAAATAATATATTACAAGCAGAGCTCCAAGGGCCAGTGAACACTATTTACAATCAGAAATTTAAGCTCAAGTGTATATCAAAGTTCTGCAACCAACCCCTCTCTCATCTTTTGCAGTAGTATTTATAGAAGGACGAGGAGGTGAGATCTGATGAAATATCTCAAATTACAATTAATACAGACTTAAAGGCTTCTTGGCCTTTGAGGGGCTCAATGAAGAAACTTACATACATATTCTCTGTATTAAATGATTAACATAAATATTTTAAGCTCGGTGGGAGCTTTGTTGACCTTTGAGGCTCTGTGTGGCGTAGAAGTAACTCTGCAGATGTTTGTCATTAATTTCCTTGCAGAAGTAACTTTTTGGTTGTGCTGAGGAAAATATCTGATCTTGATCAATAAATTCAGCCTCTAATTGAATACTTTGAGGCACAGGTGGCATCGTGGTAGCTAGAGGGATCAATTTGCCTCAATTTGTGGCGGTGGAGGGTTTCCTGTCGATAAAACACTTCAGATTTTCTTTAAACTGTGTTTTAAATCCGAGATTAGGCTTTTGATAAACATCTTAGATGTAATCCTCGCAATAGATATCTTCAATCTTCTGTTCTGGCATATTTCTGGTTTTCTGCACTGATACTCTTTCACTATGTTTGATTCATGTTTTTCTGCTGGTGTGCAAGGCTGCGCAGGGGTCGAATGGCATCAATGCCTCATGAACGATTGATGAAAACGTGTTTCTAACACCCTACGATGATTTTATTAAATGAATCAAAGGCAGGAGGATCGTCACCCTCTGCCTTTGAAATTTCTTCAGTCATGGCGGAAAAATCACTTGAAACCCTGCAAAATACAAAAAAATATTATAAAATCCTGCATATATAGGCTTAATGCTTCAGAAGGCATGTGGAGGAAGCATGGCCGTTGGATGGCATCATCCAACGGTTGAGATTGATCGGAAGAATCAAAGGGAAGGCAGAAGAAACATTTAAATCTGAGCCTTCGATCGCGCAGAGATCGACGGTCGGGATCGGAAATGGGAAGTCAAAGAAGAAAACGTTGACTGGGCGATCGAATCAGGGCGATGGGATATGGACCATCGATCTGCAGATCATATTGACGGCGGAGATTAGCTGAAAGCCGCGCCGTAGCCTGGTTAACAGTCGGGCATCTTCAGTGAGCGATAGCCGTCGGATGGGCGGCCCCAGATCGGACGGTGGATGCCAATATCGCGCGGCGTCCATATCTGAACATTAACGCACAATGGATGGCGGTTTCCTGAACAGTGCCTAGGACGCACGTCAATCGATGAGTGGAATCGCTGGTGATTGGGAAAAAACCACCGTCGCCCAAAGGCGGTGCGATGAATACTGCACGGTTTTTGGAAAGGTGAGTCGAATGTGGGGACCACCGGGAGACGGAATCCACATTGTCCGATCTCCAGATCAGATCGATGGTGCGGAACGGTTTAAAATTTGAATTGGCAGAAAATAAATAAAATAATTAAATCTGATGATTTTTAATATATAACCAAGGTTTTAACTTTGGCCGGGAATTATTTTATTTGAAGCGAATAGGCACCCGATTGCGGGGCCGTGGGCGCATGGGAAATGATGTGACCGAGGGTCAATGGGAAAAAGGGCTAGGACCTATATATGCCCAAAATGTGGGTTTTATAGTTTTTTCAATGATTTTCAAAGGGTTAGAGGGGTTCCGATAAGGGGAAAAAGGAATTTTCAACCTTGTCAAGGGGTTTTGATGAAGGGGAAAGGGAAAAATCGTGAAAATGAGGGAATTTTCATGGGAGATAAAAGGGTTAAAATGAGGTTAGTTTTGGAAGAAGGGAAGGGGGGAAAAAGGTGCTTGCAGCAGTATTCTGGCTTGGAAATCAGCATGATTTCTAAGTTCTGAAGGGAAACAAAAGTGAAGTTTGGACAGAGGATAGGCATGAGGCCTTCAAGAGTCTTCAAGAGCCAACAATTTTTAGCAATGAAATTTGTTCCTTGAAGGCTGAAAAAGTCTTAGCCACCTTTTGATATAACAAATTTTATAGGTGGCTAACAAGATGAATTAGTTACACAATGTACAAAAAAATAATTAGATATAGCCCAAGAGAAGGCCTAGAACCACATTACAATGGTGCTGCAATAAGCACTACGTAACTAGTGAGCTTACAGGAAGCAATATTGGGTTGTCCTTTCATTTCAAAGATATGCATGAATCAAGCAAATGAAATGCAGATCTAGGATATCAAGAGTTTCGATGATGCCAAGATTCAAGATCTAGCCAATGTGATAGAAACCCAAGATAACCCAAACAAAGGATTTTCCGTATCTACAACTTTGGAAAATCACTTCTAGATTGATACTTTATCTAATGGGATTACAGATCTAAAGCTAGATCTAAAAAATAGATGACTCGAACTATGTCACAAGGTCAGATCTAAGCTTGAAGGGTTGATCCCTCCTTTAGGTCTACAAGCTAGAAGCTCTAGATATAGCTTCTCAATCCTCCAATGATGATTACAGTAATACTACAATAACCGCTCATAAAAAACTAATCGTAAGGGAAAGAGAGGATCTAAGCTTATTGAAATATGTGCCGCAATAGATTCCAGCCGATGGAAATACTGATGGCAAGGTGAGGGGATGATCCTCATAGGATTACTAGCTGAAATGCTAGCAACTTCCTTCCTCCTTTAGATTTGCAATAATGGAAAATGTAATTCTAGATGGAATTCATCGGGCTGCTAAGAGGTCAATAAATTTGGCCCGATGCTAGATCTGAAATGAAGCTATAGGAATGATGATGAGTTCAAGCCCAATGTGATAGGAACAATCCTACATTGGTTCTCCAACATGAAATACCGAAGACAACCTTCTCCTCTCAAACTGATCTTTAGAATTTGCAACTTCAATATGTATGTTCTACAAAAAGTAGGAAAATATATGTGGCACTAATGCCCGATGTAGAATGAAGTAAAACCCTCTCTCCAGAGCTAATTAAAGAAAGAGGAGGGATTCCCGACTAGGAACACCCCGTGCTAAACAACACTTCTGCAATCTTTCTTACACTCTCAAGAAAAGCAATGGAATGTCACATGACAATTTTAGATCTAAGCAGCACTCAAAATCAATACTCAATAGCCTCGCCTTCATCGTTGTCTTCATCTCCTTGATATAGTTTACGAGCCTTCCCATGCCATGGCCCTCTATCTAGGCCGTATATGCAGTATGTGGACAAGATCCTCCATGTTTGACCGCACTGCCTCTCGCAAGTCATCCATCATGTCTAAGGGAAATTTACACTCTCCATCATGTGTGCATTAGTTGCACAATTCCTCCATCATCTCATCATGAATTCTACATGATCTTCTATTTGATTCCTTCCAAGATCTTAGTTGAATGGATCAACCTCCATGATCTATCTCATTAATGTGAGACATGATCTCCAATCCATTCACATTAGTAGTTGTTCCACTACCTCCTTTATGTAGATCTAGGGCTTAATTAATCCACATTCACACATAAAAAGTGGATATTTATT
Organism: Pinus albicaulis; assembly: GCA_034641835.2. Taxonomy (NCBI): domain Eukaryota; kingdom Viridiplantae; phylum Streptophyta; class Pinopsida; order Pinales; family Pinaceae; genus Pinus; species Pinus albicaulis. Next base: position 1,393,890,771 of record CM076574.1, on the reverse strand, counting down.
CATCATGAGGATTATGGGCCCCTCCAATTTCCTTTTATTTTACCTAATTAAGTAAGTTTATTAAGAACTCTAATATTCCAAATATCATGTGAAAATTTGGGAATATTACACATGGAGTTTTGAGGAAATTGGTTCTCTAGGATCCAACCATGTGTATTATAGTTTCAACTCCGAATTCCTTTATTATCTTTCCCTTTGGCAAGATCTAGAGCATCCATCAAGAATTCTAGAGGAGGTGAACTATGAATATTGACAATTAAATGTTGAAAATGGCAATAAGAAAATGATTCTAATTTAATTTTTCCCTTGATTAAATTAGAATAAAATTGTAATTCCACAACACATGACAACTTGTAATATTTAACTAAGTTAGATGACTTAGTTGGTTTAATTAATTTGAGTTTAGGTCAAATTAAAGGCATGTAGACTCTACATTATAGGAGTCCTAGTTGAGTTTATTTTGATTTGTAATTAATTAACTTAGTTTACCTGAGTTAAAGTCAATTAAACTAGTTCTAACTTATGGAGGAATCGGTAGAGATTGTGATAGTGGGGTGTCGCTTCATGTGTTCAACTAGTTAATTTATAATTCACTCATAAATAACTCATGCATGCCGGCTTCGAGAAATACCAGATTGAGATTGGAGTTTAAGGGCAAGTCCTGTACTATCAATTATATAATTATCCGACTTGTATGGGTAGTGCATGCAAATAGATGAAGGCCCCTAATGGATTACATAGTATGGATTGGGAATTTCCTAATTAATAGGGCCTAATTACCCAAGGAAATGACGTAAGGAAGTTCCAGGATCCCGATTCCTAGAGGCGTAAAATTTGTCAAGTATTGAATGAGGCTTATCTAGGAATCATTGAGATAGATAGAGATAGTTTAGTGGTTTCTCATCTTGGAGAAAAAACAATGAAATATTCTCATATTTTCTTCGACATATGAAATGTACAAATAACATGGTTTTTAGCTAAGGCTTTCCCCAGAAATATTTGTGTGTTGTGTGATTAACCTTGACCTCTAGCAATTTTAGCAGATTGTTTCTATGTCATATTCTTGTAGAGTAGTGACTCTAATTTTCCCTTCTCTCCAAACTCCTTTGAAAAAGAATCATTTTACTGCTGGGAAAGGAACAAATCACTTTGGTATGAGTTTTCAAAAGAAAAGGTCTAAAATGCTTGATAGAATTGAGTGCAACCGAAAAAGCTTGCTTCTTCACATTCGAATAATTTAATTTAGTTCTTTGGAAATTTGAGTTGAAGAAGGGAAATGAGAGCTTCAAAATTTTTCTCTACTGGTTGTGTTAGAACTACTACATAGGAAAGTTCAGAAGCAAAAGTATACAATATAAACTGATCGTGAGAAATTAGGAGTTTTTTCATGAGGGGGAATCAATGATAGTTTGTTTGATTGATTCAAGGATTCCATTTCATTATTGCCCCATTTGAAACTTGAATGTTTCTTAATCATATAATAGAAAAACAATTGGAGAAAAATCTCTGGGACAAATATTTTGACAAAATTGATTTCCAAGGAAAGATTACATTGATTTCTTATTATGAGGTAAAGGAATTTCATAAATTACCTTGATTCTTTAAGCATATATATAAATTACTTCTTTAGAGACAATAAATCATAGAAGTTTTCCTATACATCTTTTGCATCTTTCAAAGATCTACTTTAAATCATTGAAATGATTGTTTCTTTTCTTGGAATATACAAATATATCATCCAAGTAGACAAATAAATATTTTTATTGATCAAACCTATGAAGGAAATTTCCACAACTCTTTGGAAGGTTGTTCTCGCATTTATTAATACGAAAGGAATTTTCTGATATGCATAAGTACACCATTTAGCTCAATGTATTTTTTAAACTCACATTTGATACAAGAATTTGGTTATATCCCGAAAACCATATAGAAAAGACATAATTTCGTAACCAACATCGATAGTAAGATTTGTTCCATTGGCGAGAGTGAAAATTCTCTTTCACACATGCTTTATTCAAATTTCTTAAAAATCAATACAAATCTGAATATCACTATTTTTCTTCCTAACTAGTACTAGATTTGAAACCCATTTGGAATGTCTAATGGTACTGATTTTGGCCTTGAGGAGTTTGTTCAACTCAAATTTAATCTATTTTCTAGATTTTGATCTATTTTCCTTAAATTTTGCTGCATTGGCTTCACATCTTGTAACATTGGAATAATATGTTGAATGATGGAGGTATCTTAAGTTTTCAAATCTTCATAATTCCAAGAAAAATGTCTTTGTATTTTTAACGATGAATCAATGCATTCTCATTCGATGAGAGTCCGAGGGCTAAATTAATTTTCTGAGTTTAAGATATGACCCTAGGTTCACAAATTCAAACCTAAAAGTTGAGCTTTAAATAATATAGTTAGTAACCTTTTTAAACCTATCTTTAAGTCATACAAGTCTTCAATTTTTACTCACGATTTGGGTAAAGAATTTTCTTCAGCTTGATTGATTCAAATCGCTTATCATGCTTGTCTTCATGAATTATTTGGTCTTTATATGACCATTAAGATGTTAAAAAACTTAAAATATCCTCATCATCATTGAAGGCATGCCAATTAGTGACATTGAATAAAGGGTGAAAAATCAATTCAATATAAAATCTATCGCATAAAATCCTCGTGGAATGAGATTGGATGCAACAATAGCCAATAAATCATCACCGGAATTTTGGCTATTTTGGAATAAGAGAAATATTGAATGCTATAAAATGTGAATTGAGAGATTTAAAAATAGATTAATAATGTTTCAAATGACTGGAGACACAATGGATGATATTTCTCACTTGTTTTATAACAATTTCAAAATCTCCAAACACTTGATTCAAGGTATTTAACATTAAGGCTTATAGTGTTATGAAATCCATGAACTAATGCTTCATATTCAATAATATTGTTTGTGCTTTCAAATTATAACATGCATGCTAACATAGTATTTTCTCCTTCATAACTTACTAAAATGCATCGCTCCTACACCATCATTGGATTTAGAACCATCAAAATATAACGAAAACAAAGATTTAACTAACTACCATCTACAATATTTACACATCTAGATGAATCCATCTACAAAAAAAATTCAACTTGAGAGGTGACATAATCGACTAACAAAGGAGATTTCTGTGTGGAAAAATTGCCAAAGAAAGATTTAGAAAAGTAATTTCCAAGGATATTGTTTGCGGTAAAGAACCGACTCATTTTCTTCATCAAGATCGGTTATTGAATTCTTCATGTGTTTTTCCTGGCCAACTCCGAATTTGATTGGGTTTACTATTATAAGGAAGCTACAAATGAGACCAAATTCAGCGAAATAAACATTCCGCTCAAACCACGCTTAGGAATAAGCTATAGAACTCGTGAATATCAACAAGTAGTATATCAATGATTTGACATACTTTTTTGAATTAGAAGACAATCTTATAAGAGAAAATTAATTTCCCCTAATACTTTGAATTTTTTCTAATCTAACCGGACATTTTGGACAAATCGTACTTGTCAAAAGTTGTGTTCATATTAAGTCAAAACGAATAAGGCATGATGATGCACTAGAGTCTACCAAAAAATTGTGAAAAATTTTTGTTAAAAATTCAAAGGTCAAAAGGAAAGGAGTAGTATGGGAATTTTAACTATCTCCAATTAAAATGGCACGGTAGGATCAATCTTATATGAAGAATCGATGGAGACTTACCTTTTCCTTTAGAAGCTTTAAAAGTGACAAATAAAAGAGGGAAAAGGTGATGTAGATATCGCATTTAATTCTTTAAGTAAGACTTTATGTTGCCGCTTTAATTTACTTACTTCATATAGAATATTTTCTTTAACCTTCTTCATATCCTTTACTATGTTATATTCAATGGTGTTAGAAAACCTTAGTTTTAGATGGATATGGAGAATTTGAAGAAGATGGAGCTAGATTAGGAAGATGTAGAAGGGATTTTTTTAGTTGTAACTTTGTCCTTAGCAAGAGGAGTAGAAATTTTCGTTTTTGAATTGATTGTGTGGAACCTTTGGGACCTTTACTCTTGTAGACTAGTAAGCCTTCCCCGTTCTTCTTCTTCATTTTAATATGTATAAGAATGAAATCCAAAATCCGCAAAAATTCAACTAATTATTCTTCGTGGATTCTTCAAGAGATAAGGTTGTTTCTTCCTCATTCTCATCCTCGATTAGATTCAACATTAGATGTGATATTTCGAGGTTGAGGTTGTGAAGTTTGAGATTTCCTAAAAGTTTTGAAAGGCTTCTAGAAGTTTCAACAACTTGTTTCTTGATTTCCACCCATTTCATTTGACATATTTCTATGATCTTTGTAATCCTCTATGGTCGAAAGGATCCTTGGGAGTTTTCTTCTTCTAATTCTTCTTTAAAAGTGTCTTTCTTTATTTTCCTTTCTTTCTGAGAACTTTTATTCTCGAGGGCAAGAATTCCTATTTTCTACAGACAGAGATTCTTTCATGTTATCAAGTAAGGTTGTCTTGTTATCTCTATCAACAAATATAACAATGTTCGATGGAAGAGAAGAAATGTACCATTCAATTTGTGACATCATCACCAGGTTTGGAAGTGTCGTGTATTTTGTTTAACAATTTATTGAATTTGGAGCTGAAATCCTTGATATTTTCTGTAGCTGGGATTGACTTTAAGGTTAGAAAATCATTGATCAAGGCAAACTTTTGTGCGATCATCTCCAAATTTCTCGTAAAAATGTTCTTTGAAAGTATCCCAACTATTTATTGATCCGAGTGCTAATGAAAAATACCATGATCCTGCTAGACTTTGAAAGTATAAGGGAACAATGTAACTACACAATATTCTTGCAATAACCGCATTATGATTAATGGCTAACATAAAATTATGGAGGTGTTCCTCATCAGAAAACCCATCATCTACTATATTTTGTGTCTGTTCTTATAAGAAAATGTGGAGGGTGGTGCCATTTGTACTACCCCGGCTAGTCCATGGTCTCAGCTTTCCATTCTTGGATTTGTAGAAATAGAAGAATAATATGTATTTGTTCCAGAGGCTGAAGATGATTAAGTGGAAGAGGAAGTAGCTCCCTATAGTGCAACTAATTGTTGTATCTGCTGTTTGTGTTAGAGGGAATGTGAATGGAAGGATTTATTGATGGTAAGAAGAAGGTAGAGAAGGGTTTTGAAGGATCGAATATGGGAGTATGGAAGTGGGGAAGACGTGGTAATATCTCTAGAGGATTTAGTTTTTGAAGTAAGGACCTTCTTCATGAGTGGGTAATGGAAACTCGAAAGGAGTGGGTTCCAAGATTTTCAATTGAGATCTAGTTAATACATGAGAAAATCCTAAAGATGATGATACACTTCCTTAAGAAATTTCGCATCAATAGACCTTTATCCCGATATAGAAATTTACAAGAGCTAGACCAAAGTTTGAACTTCAGTGATTCTGGAGGTTATGAAGAGGGATTAATCAATTGACTTAGAAGTGTGCTAGGATATTTTGAGATTGTTTCAACTTTAGATCCGGAAGTGGGAGATTTTGAGTGCGATATTGAAGTTGGAGGAGAGTTTGAGGGGATTGACTCTTCGATGGCCTTTGATTTAGATTAAACCTTGATGCCATTCATAGTCTTCAGTTTCCTTCAATGCCAAAAATTTTGAAGGCTCAGTAATTCACAAGATCGTATAACCACTTGGCCGAGAATTTAAAGAAACCTCTTTCCATTTGGAATGGTGGCTTCGACTAGGGATAATGGGACCTATTTTTGTTAAATATGTATGAGTGAATGGATGCAAAGTATGAAATGAGAGTAATGGAGTGATTTTAAAATAATGAAAATATTAATAAAGGCATCTCTTAATATACATATATCTCGGATGGTATTCCTTTGTATGTGATTGAAGATTTTATATAACATGTAACAATATAGATCATTAAACACTTTATTAAAAGAAAGTGAATCATATAAACTAATTTAAGTAAATAGTTAATTTAATTAGCATCAAAACAACTATAAGATCTCATTATCTCACATAGCGAAGGGGATACACCTTAAACCTAATAGTGACAATGCCTCGATTGTTATTTAAAGCATACATAATTAAATAACTGTAGAATACTATCAATTAAATGAAATATAATATAAGGATAATAGTACCCGATACATCAAGACTCTGATCATGAAAAATATAGCTTCCGGTTCAGATTTTTTATTAGATAGCCTGAAAGTAACAATAGTGCAAACTTCAAAGTTGTCTTGGCTGTAACTTAACCCTTCTCTAAAGACATGAGAAGGGTTTTATAGTCTATTAATATTACAAATATAGAAAGTAAAAATAAAAATATGGAAACAATTCTAACAAACTAAGCTAAGATAAAGTAAAGATAAAGATATGAATTCCGTTGTAACAATAAGATCATGAATGTGTTGAAGGTCAAGCCTTCCATTTTCTCCCGAGTCCACATATGTCCGTTATCTAGCTTTGATTGGGGGGATGAATCGGTTGCATACACATCCGCCCCATAAAGATCGGATTGTTGAATGCCTATGGGGAGGAGATGAGTTGTTGACTTAGAGAGACACCTCAGCATAAGTCATTGACTATGTGGCTTAATCAAAAGTTGACAATGATCTCAAGGTTCACTTTGATAAACTATCGATATGTTAGCCTTCTTCATTGATAATTCTTTCCAAGGTTTTGTCAAAGCTTAATATCCGGTAATGTATCATGTGGGAATTGTTTGATTAGAATAAATTGTAATAAGTTGTCATTGATGTATTGAGTGAGATCATAGGTGACTTTTCTAGCTCTAATGATAGTGATTTCTACTTCCTTTGATATTTATGTCCTTACTAACAAAAGAAAATGTCTTTCTAAGGTTTTTTCAATCTTGTGAAGGTCGAACGCTCTTCCTCTAAATCATTCTCGCCAATCTATACACTCATAAATATTTTCATCAACTTACTCATAAAATTTCCCTTAGATCTATTGAATTTTTTAATCAAGGAAACACTATATTTACATAAATCCTCAATCATTTTCAATTTCCGACAAAATTTAACTCGTTGTCGAGCAAGGAGTTTATTAAGCTCTCTCGCTCTTTTTTAAATTCATTTATTTCTAGGTTTTCTTTCAAATGATTAATATTTTCTTGTAGTTGTTGTATATGTGCATCTTTATGCTCCGTATCTGCATTGGATTTCAAATCATTGAAACTCCTTAATTCATCCAAATTTTATTTTTCCATTTTTTGTTCTAGCGCTTGTTTTTCATTTTGAAGAGTTTGTTCCAAGAACAATGTTTTCCTCCTTTCTCCGAGAAGCGTAGAACTTCTTACTTCTTTTGTCAATAGTTGCACTAGCATAATCTCATGAATCGTGAAATCTTGTTTAATTATTAACTGAGCTATTGCACTCCTTTATAGAGAAAATCCGCCGAAAAGGAGTTTCCCATTGGGGAATACCCCGGTCTCGTCTAGCTTTCTTTTCTTTCTTTGTCCGCTCACAAATGCCTAGTATTTAGGACTGTAAAATACATATAAAGGATGAATTTCTTCAATCCTTAGAACTACTTACGATGTAGGAAATTGTGGGATAATTTCCATATCTTCAATGGTAATGGTTTTATTTAGAGCCTTAGCAATAAACGAGGTCATCCCAATAGTTAATGGAATTCAGATTGGCTCTTTTTCCTCGGACTGAGTGTTTAGCTCATGTAACTTCGATGTTGATATCGCTTGATTGAATCATTCCAAAATTTCATTTAATTTTCTTTATTCTTGTATTCAACAACCGAAGTAGCTATTTATGATTTGGGAAACCAATGAATTATTGATCGAAGAAGATGATGATTTTGAGGTTCTCGTGTTTTTTTGAGAATTTCAACAAATCCATTGGTAAATGTGCTAATATCCGACTATGTTATTGATTAAATTAAATAAATTCCTTAGGATAAGTCACTATGTCACCGGTTTTTTTCACCCCGGCATATCAGAACGTCAACAAATCATCAAAGTTATCGTGCTCACTTGTAAATTTCCTACTCTTAGCCTACGATGTGACATATTTAGCAACTTTATTAGATCATATTTCCGATTTGGGATAATCGTAAATTTAAAAGCCTTCATTTGATCAACTTCAAGAATAACATGTTTGATATTGTATAATGCATAGATACCACATGAAATAGGAAAGTAAAGCCATATGGTTTTCTTGATGCCTTTCAATATTTTGGTTAAACCATGCCCAACGTCTGACATGCATTTTCCATGACCAATAGCTTATCGTGTACAAAATAGGTAGAACATGCAGATTGGAAAGATCGCCAAAAAAGAAAACATATAAATTATTCCTCCCCGAACCACCTTCGTATTGACATAAAATAATTATTGTCCTCTTTAGAGAGTCCGGGTGCTTTGTTATTGAAAACTCTGATGAATAGGAGCATGATTCCATGACAAATCTTATAAAAAATGAGAATGAAATTTGGATTCCCACAAGATATCATGACGTATATGAATGGGGGGTTGGGTCTTGAGTTGTCCATTTCCATCCCATGTGTTAGGGTCCTATAATAATAAGATTCATAATTTAGAATTGACTCTGTTTAAAATTCTTGAAATATTGTACATACCTTTTATTTCGCAAATGTTTTCCCCATATTTAAAAGATGAAAAGAGGGTATGTTCTAAAAGAACAATCAAAGGACAAAAGAAACAAAGATCAAGAAAAAAATATTTAATATGAACCCCACCAAAATAGATCATGAAAGTGTTGCACGTTTCAATGCTACTTCCTTTAGTTTATTTTTTGCAAATAAGATTGTGTGCAAAATTTTGCCTAAAATGCCACAATCCATGATAATCAAACAATTTAATCTTGATTATTCATATTTTCAATTTCAAAAGTATGGTAGATAGCGAATAAAGATCTAGCCAACCGTTTAACCTTGGAAAAATCAAGATAGTTAGAGAATAATAAGGAGCTAACAGTTTAATTCGAGCCCTTGGAAGAAATAAGGTTAGAATTAAATAGTTTTCTTATTAAAAAAGAAAAATAAAGGGTCAACAAGCTTAAATGCACCTAAGAAAGGAAGTAAAAATGCTAGATAAAGAAGGGTAGGTAGAAGCACTTTGGCAAATCATGGAAAGCACTCATGGTCATTTCATGTTTCTAAAATCCTTGCAAAAAATGCATTCCCCTCATTTTTAACCATTTTCCTTTTGATAATATTCCTTTCCCTTATATTCTAACCATTTCCTAACTACTCCACCCTTCCCTAGTTAAAAACCCCTCTTACCTATTTACTAACCTCATTTCCTTTCTTACTAATTTCCTCTTTTTAATTAAATACCCAAACCCACCTTCCCATATTTTTAATGGGAAATTAAAAATGAATCGTCCAATGTATAAATCCTTTTCCTTATATATATTTCTAACTTCTCATTATATATTTAATAAACCTCTTATCCCATTTAAACTCCCCGCTTATGGTTATCCCTAACCTCATTTATATATTACTTCCCATTACCCCACCCACTTAATATTAATATCCTTCCACATATTATATCCTAGTTAAAATAAAATCATCCATTATATTATTTGAATCCCATATAATTTAATCTTTTCCCATTTCGCATAACTCTATATTAAGCCTCGCTAAATAACTCCCCGGGTCCCACCTCTATAAACTAGTAACATTCATCGCCCGTTCGATCATTCTCCACAGATTCCAATGTACCATGCCATTTCACACCCCAAATTGTTCGATGGTTAACGCCAATCAAGGTTTTGATATGGGCGGTTTTCTACAAGCTCCTCCATGCCATGCATCCTTCTCATGATTTATCACATCCATTCAATAAACCATTAAGCACTTTTCTTCTATGCGAAAACCACTTATCCCATCTTTCCACTATGTGATAATGTGTCTTTCTTTCCACCGTAATACAAACCATATGCTTACTCCCGCAAATGTGCATTGAAACACTAATCGACTCTTGCACCAACTATAAGAAATTCCAGCAAGATCCTGTGAGTACCTATCTATGTTTAACTTACGAAGAAGAACCACTACCACCAAATATAAAACTCCACAACTGATCTCCGTCCACATTCCGAATTCAAATGAAATATTGTCTTCGCAAAACCCATATTTCATTGTCGCATTGTTTCAAACTTTTTGCAAAAGTTATTAAAAAAGAAGCTTGAGGAAAGAATTTTAATACTAGTTAAAACTACCGCATTCTCAAAATGAGAATTTGAGTGGTTTTCCTTAGACAATTATCAAGGTGCACAAGAATGTTCTAACAGAGATGAAAGGCTTTTACTCAAGAAAAGGTTACATATGGGTGAAAGAAGACAAATGGAACAAACAAATATATGAGAAAGAATTTTTCAAAATCTCGAAAGAGGTTTTTGTTTCTAACATCCTCATATACAAAAAATGTCTCTCAATTTTCTAACAAACTTTATGGTTTTGGAAATTTCAAACAATATTTGAAAGAATTTTTTACAAAAATTTCTCATGAAGTCATCATTTTGTAGAGAAGATTGTGGCCAATAAGAAATGAATCTTGCAAAACTGAGGATGCTTTTATGTTCCTAAGTTGCCAACCTACAAAACCTATCTCAATTTTATGTACATATTACGTAATGAGATACATGCACATCTTCACAACCTATTTTTCAGACAGGCAAAAGTTCTCGTTTTACAAATCTTTTTATAGAGCCTATTGTGAGTAACCAGAAATGAATTTTAGGAACCGAGATTTTTATTTCAAAAACATATTTATCTACAATAACCTCTTTCACGTTTTACATATCTATCTTGATTGAGATATACAAAGGGATTTCTCGACCCTATTTTTCAGAAATTTGGGAGGAAAAAGCTCAAAGACAATTAGTGACTTGGATGCCACCTCATCAAATAAGAGTTGCTATCAAATTTTGAATTGCTCTTCTTTGTCACCAGAAATTCACAAAGATAGTGCCTAGTAGATTCATTAGTTTTTAATGTCCTATGTTTGAGTTCTATTTGTAAATTACGCTTGTAGATATTTGTAAGAAATATTGATATTTTTTCAAGATATTTTAGTTTAGAATTTCAGAGTAAATACTTCATCATTTGAAGTAATAGAGGCCGGATTTTGTAACCGTGAACCTCACCATTCAAAGGTGATGCAGCCCACTAAGTTCAAGTGACTATTTGCATTAATAAAAGAGTAGTTGTTTCAGATTCATGTGCCATATCTACGTCAGTTTTCCTCTATAGTATATGTGCTTTCCTTTGTTTCCATTTTATTGTTTTTCTTTATTTTGAATTATCTAACAAATGATTATTACTGCAAAATTTGTTGATACTACATTCTCATTTCTTTTAACCGTTAGTAATCTACATGTTTTCTTCGATATCTAGATTAGGGAATTCTTTTATTGCTCCCTAGTTTTGATTGAGCCTCTATTCTTATATCCATGTATTAGGGAATTCTTAAATTCTCCCTAGTTTCGACAATTTTTCCTTTTTCTTTTATTAAATTTCATCCAAATCTAAAGGATCCAAAGAGAGGCAATGTGTCTACCTTTCCCCGTCTTACTTAAGCTTGATAATTTCCGCAAATTGATCACCCAAGCCTCTTTGACTCCATTTCCTAATGGCCTTCCTCTCGCATTTCCAACCAGCAATCAAAACCAACTCGTACTTATTAACTAGCCTAATATCTATTTCAAATAAAGCTAAATCATACGTATATATTCCCTCTCGAGTTTAGGAGGGCTAGATCCTAAACTCAAAAGTAGGTTTGTAGTTTACTTCGCAGGGGACTATTTCTTTAACCTTGAGAAATTACTGAAAGTGATAAATACCATGGATGGAAAATCATATGTGAAACAGACAGCATCCATTACATAAGCATTCATGAAGAATGGGGGGAATATTTCATCGAAAAATTTCCTTTTAGTTTATAGCTTAGAATCCGGGAAAGCGCTTAAATTATTGGACAATATATTTTCCCAAATTCATAATATAGCCATTCAAGCAATTTATATTGACCTGCAGAATCCATTCCTAAAAAACTTTAGGTATTAGGATACCGTATAAAGGACATATCATGCTGTTTCTATTGGCTGAGAAAAAGGTCCAACCAAAGAAGATAATGAATACATACCCTTGTCCTCATGTTTGTGTTTGTTTGGGTCCCTTCTACATCTTCGATAACCTCTACCAGTTTTGGGTCTCCTTCATGAATTGCCGGACAAACTATGTGTCGTTCTTTCTTTGTGGAAGAGGCAAGTGATATATTTTCCTTTAAATATCTCTAAGCTTGAATGACCCTGACATAAATATCCGTCTTGGAGTCAGGAAATATCCGTCCGCAATATTCAAGTGGTCGATGTCCCATCTCACCATATCTCGTGTAGGGAAATATTTTGGGGTGAGCTATAATTCTCGTGTGTGAGTTATCTATATCACTCCATTTATACCCTAGGAACCGGAGTTGTATCATCGGCAAAATCATCTTCCCTTTCGACCTCTCAAAGGGTTCTCATCTTCCCAAAAAAATCTGTATATGGCCTCCCAAGAGGAAGACCCTACATCTAACATGCATGTAGTGTCCGAGAATAGTGGTGAAATTTTAATAGCTTTATTTGAGGCGGTCCTCGAATGTGGTTGAGAGATGTAGTATTTTTCTTGGCTTCGATAGATTTAGACATCTCCGGATTATTGTTTATCTATGTGGACTTACCTATTAAAATGAGAAATAAAGATGAGCGATAAGAATTCATTAAAGGAAACAATATTTTCACATCAATTCATGTCTTAATGAGCGAATGCTTTGGCATTAGGATATAATATGAAACCATTTCAAACTTAGAAACTATAATTCAGTAGAGTGGCCATTAATTCTTAAACGTGTGTTCATGTGGCCTTGTGAATATTAATGTATCAACAATTTTTTATTAGCAAAAATCCCCGATATTGACATTCTAAAACTGTGAAATTATGTGTTTCGAACAACCTTAACCCTTGTAATGGTCCAAAATATGAATGAAGGGTTTATCGGTTTTTTTCAAATGTTGTTTCAACATCGAGAACTTTAGAAATCACATTAATAATAAAGTGCGATATGAGATATCCGATATTAAAAAGGAAAATGAAAGTTCCTGAATCGGTTAAGGAGAAAGGTAGTTGGGACCTAATTGATGAGGGTATCGTGGGTTGACTATCAACATTTTCTTATGGTACTCGCTTTGAAATTGCCGATACCTAAAATCCAATAGCATAAGGCGAAAGGATCAATTTGTTTTACCTTTATAACATTTTGTCACAATCGCTTTGATTTACTTAAAAGCCTTTAAAAAACTTAAAAACTCTATATAAAGCTTTATATTGGAAATTGTATCACGTTTTCATCTGAGATTTTAGGTTTGCAATTTAAGTCTAATATAATGTTTTGTTATATCATTTTTCACATAATTTTAAGAAGGTTTTAAGTATTAAACAAAAGTATAATCTCGCTACATAAGTGTATTTGAAAGACTTATCTTATTTTATCAAAACTAAAGGATTTTTTTAAGATTTTATTTCAAAATTTTTTAAATGGTCCCATTTATTAAATCTATCAATTACACAAGGAGGTTGTTGAGTAGCAATAGGGTGTTACACAATGAATTAAAGAAGACTATATATGTTAAAATGTCTTGAAAATTTAAGTTAGAAAATTATTCCTTAAGGATGGTGAAGCCACATAACCCTTTCTTAGTGTTACACAAGAGCCATAGCCCTTAATTATTCATAATCAATTATTATTATTCAAATAACTATTTTATTAGTAATTTTTTATTTTATTTTATACATTTTCATGAATGCAATATTAATATTCAAATGTGTTAACATTTTTACAATATTTATTTTTGACTTCAAATTTTCTATAAAATGATAAATTAGTATTTTTTTTAATAATATACAAAAATATTAAAAAATGTAAGTGTAAAATGTTAAACTATTTCATGGATAAGAATATAATGCTTAAATCACAAACAGTTAATTAATTAAAACATAAGACTAGTTATGTTAAGATATGCATCATTTTTTTATAGAGAATATCATAATCATTTAACACGAATCACTATAAGTACACAATAAAAACTCTTTCATTTAACTATAACACTGCCAAGGCTTTCTGAGTGCTTTATTACAATGTCAATAGCTACATCTAGAGACTAATTCATGAGTGATTTCGAAAATTTGCATTGAGATTTTGTGTAGTTATCATGTTTCATAAATGCTCTCTGATAACACGCCAGGGTTTTTCCCGAGTGCTTTATTACAATGTCAATAGCTACATTCCAGGAGACTAATTCATGAGTGATTTCCAAAAATTTGCATTGAGATTTTGGTGTAGTTATCATTTTTCATAAATGCTCTCTGATAATGCTCTCTTTGCTATTTTATTTATAATCTTGATAAATATTCTTTTGAAATTTTATTTATAATCGTGTGTAGGAATGTTTTTACAAGTTCTATGAACATCGAACATTTGCAAAACTACAAGATGAAAACAATTTTCCCTGATTTTCCAACTTTCTTTACATGAACAATTTAAATATATTTTATCTTAAAGTTCAAATAAATTAAGAAAAGAGTCTTATTCATAGTGCGTAACGTGTCTGAATTTTACAAGTGTGAAAAAATCTAGAAAGGGGGTAAGGAAAATTTGTTATAAACATATTTTCCACTTCATTATAGTGAGAGAAACCCAATATCAATTTACCTCAATTGTTTGGCTAAATTGTATCCTCTTTCACCTTTTATTTTACTTATGTGAGAATTATTCCCGCAAAAAAGGTGAAATTACATAATTGAGAAATTTATCATAATTATTTTTTCCAAAATATTATAATTAAGAGATAATAATTATTTCCATAATCGAGAAAAAGCTCATAATTGTGATAAAGGTTTTAAAGAGTTTTCCATTCCCAAGAAAATAAACTTGACCTTAATTTGTGTATGAGTTGGCTAGGGATCTATTATTGTGAAGTTTTTTATAAATTCTCAAGCCCTTAGGTGTCTAGGATATATTCTCTTGGAGGATAGAATGTGAGCCTTTATTATCTCACCAAGAGGAAAGGGGGTTAGATCAAGTATCCACACTACAACGCGAGAGGTATGTTGTATTGGGAGAGGAGACTATGCTATAATATTGAGGAAATGTGATATCCTTTTCTATAAGGAATATTGATGTTCTTCACTTATATGTTTAATACAAATATATGTTCCTTCCCGATATCAATTTTATATTAATTTATGTGTGCTTTCTAGATGTTTTTGGAGCTAATGATCTTGTGTAGAAGATCACTTGTTGTCTCGCTTGGTTGTTTTCTATGCAAGCTTTGGATCAAGAGTAGATGAGAGAGATTGATTGATTAGAGTGCAAGGATTTACATCGAATTCCAAAACCTTCTACCCAACCTCCGAGGAGGGAAAGTAATTTCGTCATACTTTGTAGCAGCATTAGAAATTGCATCGAAATCGCATGCATAGGCACTGGATTGAGATTTTTTTAAATTTTTTTACGAAATCGGGTATTGAGTTATCTATTCCAAAAAAGAAAAGGAGAAATCTCCATTACATGAAGGAATTTAGAGATAATCAAGCTATTGAAGGTAAGAGTGGGAGCACAATCCCTATTACCTATAGCCCCGTTTCCAAAATTTCGATTTCCTACTAAATTTTTAGAATATTGCCTTACAACTTGAAAAAAAAGGTAGATACACATTTACATAACATACGGAAGATGATATTGGATGTCAAGGGAGGTCTCATTCACTTATTAGGTCTTCAAGTTTTTGTTGATTGATGTTCCCGCCGAGATGTTTTTCTCGCTTCCATGGTAGTTTGAGTTCTCCCTTCCCGATTTAGAGTGGTGTTCTTGAGGTAGCAGATCGACTCTTCCATATGCAGGCCATTTGTTTTCGAGATGCTATTTATGCCTTTGATCCTCAAGTTTCCTCTTCAAGAAAGCATTCCTCAACCTTTCCGGGAACCCATGTCTTTGCACCGTCTCCCTTAGTTTGTCGATCATAAACTTGTTGGCTCCGCAGTGGTGCATTTATCAAGCTTTTTGAAGCTCTTTCAAGTGGATTCAGTCCATTGCTGTGTCTAGGGGAGTCTTCTTGCCAATATCTCTAATGGAGAAAGACAAGGGAGAAGCTCGCTACGTTGCCAGTGGAACTATGGAAGTTGCTCGGTCTCCCAAATGATATTTATTGATTGAGAGAGAGGTCAAAACAAAGGTTTTCTAAAAATACACCGAGAGGTGGAGGAGATCACAAAGCTTAGAAGAGAGGTAGAACTTATGGAGATTGGTAGATGCAAAATGCAGAGAGGCAGAGCTGATGGTGATTAGTAGAGAAAATCTTAGCACGACATTGAGGAAGCAGAAGTTTTTGCCGATGGATATGAGTGAAGCTATGTGCAAAGTAGGGAAGAAGGGACAGCAAAAAATGACAAGATCTCGAGATGAGCTTGATTAGGATCGCACTTACGATCTCGACGAAGGAAGAAGTGAGAGGGGGATGATAAACCCAAGGATGGTTGAGAGGCCAGATCTATGCCATTATATGGAGAATCAGTGAGTGTTTAAGATAAAGTTGAGTCACGTGAGTGAAGTGGCTGGTCGTGCTTGATTTTGGGATGCACATACTTCATGAGTATGACATATTTTTGATGGATCACTATTAAGTAGTCTCCTATCCTAGAAACGATGTGACTATGGAAGGGAAGGGGACAGAAGACTATGGTATTGGAATGAGTGATATTTCATCATGAATTATTGATTCCCCTTCAGATGAGCTACTACCAAAGTTGGCTCCGGAGGTCGGCAAGCTCACAGCATCTCACAAGATGTGTTTGAAGGAGACATACAAAATTTTCTATATTGCCTCATTCGATCACTCATCCATCCCATTTCTACATTTGGAGGATTATTTAATGGACATGGCTGCTAGATAATTATAGTTGAGTCTCCCAGATTATTGGATTGGTTTAGAAACATATGCCCAATAGTGTCCATGTTTACCATGTTTTTTAGATTTCTTCTGTGTCTCATTCAAAGGTGACATGGTTTCACCTTCTGCCTTAGAGGATTAAATTCTGCACTCAACACGGCCGGGATATTTTTGATGCACCATCAAAGAAGGAGACAATGTTTGTTGAGATTTTTCATCCGAAGGATAAATTCATCCTTTTTTAACCTTATTTTCCAATTTTGGAGTGTCTATCTTTATATTGGGGTTTCTGACCAATTGTTTCTACCTATTGAAAAACTTATCCATATCCTCTTCTTGCTGAAGTTGGTTAACATCCATTGCTTAAACCTTTCATGATTAAAAATTATGTTGTGAGCTGCAGTCTTTGACATAACTTTTTCCTATAATTGGTGGTTGTTCTTGAAGATTTGTTGGTTTCTTGCTAACCAGAGCTTCCGCAAAGGAAATATGGAAGACTCTCCCAAAATATTTTTATAGTGTGCTTTAGCTTCAATGAATAGGGATATTTTTCTTTTCCAAGAAATGAAGAAGTCATTAAAGGTGCTTGAAAATTCATATCACTTTCCAAAGGGCCTACTTAGCAAGTGCTTGCATTCTCTTGCAAATGGGACAATCTAGAAAATATGTTAGATACTTTCTTCATCATTCAAGCACTTGGGACAATCTAGGAAGGCCCCGAGAGCCTTTTACTTTTGAGGTTGTTTGTTGTAAGAAATTTCCCTTTAAAGAGTCCAGAAGATGACTTTGGAAAATTTCATTTCATGCCTACGCTTCCTATTCCCGATTATTTTGTTGAGCTTGATGGTTAAGTGCCTTGATTTGACCAAGTATTCTCTCTTAGGTCCAAAGTAAATGAAGTGAGCTCCTGGAAGCCTCTTGGCTAGTTGGTGCGTATCCATTGAGGTAGATGACTAAGGTATCCCAAAGTTTTTTTAGATTGTAGTGGTATGTTGGGAGTGATCCGGGGCTTAGCCCAATTCTCTTTTTTAAAGAGAAATAGAGTTCAATATGGTCAAACAAATAGATCACATCCACCTCTTTATATCTTTCATAAAATAAAATGGGAGGATAGGGGGAGGTTTCCCATTATTCTATCATCCCAAAGGTTAAATGTTCTTCTCGTTTATAGGGAACTTAGAAGTATGATTTATGATGATAGGAAGGATAACTATCTTCCACTTGAGAACTGGTCTCGATTGGCTCACTTTCTTCTAGTAATAGGTTTCGATGCCGATTCATACACTTTGATGCCAAAACTTGTTTTCACTAAATCAATACCTTGTGATAAGCCTCCAAGAAAGTTTTTTCCCAAGGGTCACATTCATAATTCTAGGAAGCCTTATAAATATAGTCCTCCTTTTCATAAGGAAATGTTATCTGATCCAATTGTTACAGACAAAATGACCCTCTCCTATCAGCTCGTAGACAAGGTAATATTGAAGAAAGAAAGTGACCTAGAAAACTCCATTTCTCGCCAAGGTAACACACCTAAGGAACTACTAAGCCGCGTTTATAATGCTATCGATCAATTCTAAAGGTCTCGCAAGGACTATGGGAAATGCTCTATTTGGCCCGAGGACAACGTTACCCGTGTTTAAACATAAAACAAAAGAAGAATCCCGTGGACAATGATTAGCAAACCTAACTTTTTTCCTCATGGAGAGTCGCAAAAAATAGAAACTGAAAGGCACTAACCTCTTATTAGGCCTTACTAAAATCAACTAGACTCAAAGAAGGCAAAAGCATGTAAAGCTAAGGAAACATCTTGGTTTTTTCTTTTTTCAACCGAAGTTGAAAGAGTTGGGAAGATTCTCTCCATCTCCTATAAAATGGAGTCAGGTTACTAGTCCAAGGTCGAAGGTTTTTGAATACATGTGGAGTAGAGTTACGTTGTTACTATATGGTAGTTGAGGTGAGGTGAAGTGATTACTGAGAGCTTTCCACCTTGATCACCATCACATACAAGAAAGAGAGAGAGAGATTGGAAGACTGAGAGGAACAACTATAATGCTAATCCTCCTTTTTATAACCTAATGAACTTATCTATTTTGTCCATTCTATGCTTTGATATTGTCATTATTTTCCACGAATATACACTATATATACATGATCAAGTATATTTTATGTCATTGTAGCGATTTATTAGGTAGGTATTGTTGTAGATTGTTATTATATTATTGACTGCAGACCAATAAACTAGTATAGCACCAAATTTCTGGGCTGCCGTAGAAGTTTTCCAAGGGATTCCGGAATCGAAAAGAGGTAATCTCTCATCTCGTTTACTAATTGATATAAATCAGCTTGAATATGTAATGCCAGTATATTTGTGAACTATACAAGACCCGATCATACCGCTCTAGGCACCGGAAATCCTAGAGAGGGATATTCGATAACCACTACCCAAGCATATTACTCTATAGTAGAATTGGCGACTCCGTTGGGGAGTAAACCCCAAGTTTCCTAGGGACTATTCCTATCACTCTTTTTTTATTTGCTTATGTTTACATATCCTTCCGACTCACAAGGCTCGCAGAGACATATTAAAGTCACAGAAGTCTGGACGTCATACTCGCTTTAGCACCAAAAAATTTCACCCCGACTAAGGTCGCCATTGTTAGTCTTCCAAGGCATTATAACGGGTCTAGGATTAGAACTAATGTGTTAGTCCCCGCATTAACGTGGTCCATGCTTAGATACGGAAGCATGCTACCCAAATTAAAATTTTGTTTCGTTCACACCTCGTGTTGTGTTTCCTTTGGTGGTAAAGTTCTGTTTATTAGGATACCTTCTCTTATCGGATCCCCGTGCTTGTTTACTCAGCCTTACATTGGCTTTTACTCTTATTTTGAAAGGTTAATGTCAAACACATCTACTTTTTTTGAAGAGAAATTTATTTATTTATTTATTATTTTTCTGAACGTAGCTGAATTAATTTAACATTTTGTTAAAAGATCGTTAAGATGAGATCTAGATGTCTCAATCTTTAAGGATGAACTTTTTCTATTTTAATTTTTGTGATGGATGTTGAAAGAAACCTCTCCTTGTAGAAATTCTCTTCATCGAATCAATATTTAGAGCATATTTTTGCATGGTTTTTTGAGCGTAGTCTCATCACATTTCATACGTCCACTCCCCTCTCCGCAAGAATAATAATCAAAGTACACTAAGAATCAAGCGATAATAAAATCAATCATATAAATTTTTCTTAGCTCGCACTCAACAAGTAGTTTAGGCTAGGATCTTGGGGTAGAAAAGTGAGAAAATCACCCTGCATCTCTAAACTTGAAACTAGAGTCATTAATGAGCGAAACTTACCGTACTCATATTATCGTGACCAATCCATTACCGGAGCTAAGCGCGAGACAACACTCTAGTGCATGTGAAGGTAGCTTCCGCCTTCATGCGCATTTAGGTGGGCATTCTATATATTTGGGTTTCCTTCGGGGATGTTGAAACTAGATCGAGGATTTAGGTGTTCTACCCATAGAGCATGTTGCGTGTCTACGACCGTGACCCCGATGATGTCTATGATTTGAGGTATCCTTAGTGGCCAAAATTTTAGGGACTTAGCGGTGAAGGTGACGGGATGGTTGTCCCTGCACCTAAAACATACAAACCTACTCGTCTCTAAGCTCTTAGGAGTGGCAATTTCGTCTCCACAAGAGTACTTACACCTATCGTCCGAGGTTCGAGAAAGCTCTAGAGTAACCGTAACTATACTTACGACCAACCCTCTTCAGGCGTTATTGTGATACCGGGTTTCATCTCAAAGAACGGTAGTACGTACAGTGGCACCCTATTCGCTACTTGTTGATTGATATTTAGAGAGTTCTTGTTTCTTTTTCTTTTTTAGGTGCGTGTTGATTGCCACCGAGACTTTATAATACATCACAAATCATTAGTTTCTAAAATAAATAGGTCACCATGGCATCTTCGACCATCGTCGCTTGTCTTAGATAGCAAGGTCTCCTCCGACACCGAAGGAAGAACCGAGTCTCTATGAAATTGTACTGACGAAGAGATAGCCTATCGACAAACCCGTTTTTCACATAGCCTCGTATCACATAGAATTTCTAGAGGACCCTTTATAGAAGGCGTCATACCTCCTTACAATCCTCCACTCACTAATCCACCGGCACCTATGATAGTTCATATTACACCGCAAGAAATGTCTTCGCCCACACCAACGTCCATTTCACAACCGGCACCTATGGGGTCGGGCACTAAATGGCAACCAACTCCGGTTCACCACCACCCTCCTCGCAGTAGTTCTATACCAACACAAGTAACCCTGAAAGAGTAAACCCTCTACTCCGGTCCCAACCCCTACAAATAATGCTGCAGAATCGTCGCTGGATCCGAGTCCTTTGGGATCTACTCCTACGTATAGACCACAACGGGACCCTACGGTCTCCCTCCCACGAGTGGGACTACTTCCGGGCCTTTAGCAACCCTTTCACTGAATCCTTTCGCTCGAGTTCAAACCCCTTGGCCTCCATACCGGGGCAAGGTCACCAGCACCCAAATAATGGGGAACATTTCAAGCTACCCCCCGCAATCGTTAGGACAAACTAGACAACCTATTGTTAACAATATTCTTAAGTGGTCTAAATATTCGTGTAGGATCCATGCCGTTGCTTAATTATACACATAGCGCCATTTATTCTAGCCGGCTCTATTACGTCCATATGGGCCAATCCACCCCAACATCCATTTGGACAAGGGGGTATTTTTATCTAGGGGAAACCAACCGTTCGACCCCACAATACAATATACCCTATGGACAACAACCATATATCCCTACACCTCCACCCATAGGAAATTTTATCAACAAAGTCCTACTTATCCTATTGGTAACACGTTGATGGGTGGACCCTATGGTCTGAAATAGCCAGTGAGCCAATACTTCCTGGCTAGACTGGGGCAAACACACAATTGCCATTTTTTAGCAGCTCTAGACATCCCCGGCATCTATAAACCGACTAATGATCCCATCAATCACAAGCCGCTTTGTCCTGGCCTATGACAAGATTCCGTCCTCCGACATCCCAAAATCTCGACGTTGTGAAATAAGGGAGGATTCGACTCGCCACATCACCACCTTTCATCTGATGGTCCGTATCTAATTCCATGGTGGATGATAGTATCCAAATTTCACTGCTCCCCCACTCACCGACAATGCCGCCAAGTGGTATATCGGGATTACCACGCGCCGCCATCAACACTTTTGGCGCCTTAGCTACGAAATTTCTATTCAATTAACTATCGTATATGAAACCGGCAATAAATTTTAACCTTGCTAAGACAAGACACGCGCACCTACACCTCGATCATATTCGTGAATGGAGGCATAGGGGGAGGTTAGTCAAAGCGCCTAATCCCGCATCATCTCCTAGCTAATTGGTTTTGTAAATCTCTTACTAACCTCCTAGCTAAAGACATTACCTATCCCATAAGGCCAAAGAAGATCATTCATTCGTCGTGCCCAAGATTTAGATTTAATCTATCTCACAATCCGCACGCTTATATGATTTACTCCCCACGCCCTCGGTAATCCAAATCTTTCCGCTACTCAAAAAACCCGTGAGTCCATGACGATGGTACGTTGGCACACCCGGCATAGCCAAAAAACAAATTTCGTGGAAACTCCCAAACCCATATTTGGCTACCACTACCCCCTAACCAAACGACTACTCTTCCTACCGCCGAGGTAAATTATGTAAACTTCAAAAAAACCTAGTGGAAAGAATAAGAAGAACAAGAAACACATATTCTTCAAGAGCAAATTTGACCATCAAAATAATCCCACCGAAAAACAACACTACTTCAAAAATGACAAAGGAAGGAAAAAAACCCATGAATTACTGAAAATCAAGTAGGACCATTATAGTAACAACTCTCAAATGTGATACCACCATTTAACGTGTGTGACTCCGGGAGGACACCCGCCATCCTACATAATCCCTTCCCTAACTACGCTGTACAACAACAACACATGGTTGTAAACCCACCACAACTCCCCGCAAAGGGGCAATGGTGGTTCACATCCTTCCGTGAAGGATCATCCACCATTTATGGCAAGGAAAGTGTTGAATCCGAAACATGAGCCAAAATTTATGGAAATCCCCACATAGATACCTAGGGACTGGTTCCGCCCAAATCCACCACCGCCCACGATTTGCATATCAAACGACCTTACCACTGACCCTCCCGCAATTCGTCAAAAGGAAACTTCGACGCACGACTCATAACACTTCCGCATCGTGTCGTCCAAAACTACAACATTGTAGAAGATTTGGTGTGCACCATCGCCCATGTCCGCTCTCAAAGTATTGCAAATCCTCATTCAAGACAAAGGAAAGCCTTGCTTTTTGGCCATCGGGTGGGGATTGACCTCAGATTCTACACTAGCTATTTTTGACATGGAGAAATATAAACCCTGCCACACCAACTTGCATTCTAGATACAAGTTGTGTCGAAAGGAGACCAATCCATCATACCGTCATCGACGAAGGTGTTTCAACCCTCGCGTTATGTCAACTACTGGCCGACTCGCTTTGGGTTCCCCCACTTTATCTCCACCGTCGAATTCCCAAAAGCTTTGATGGTGACACTTTCCTCCCAAAAGGCTTCCTTGCTAGCTTTCCCATTACACTTAGTGGGAAAACAATAACGGTGGACATTGAAGTCATAGATCATCATCTCAACTATAATCTATTACTCGGGTCGCTAGCTTGGTTGCGATGCTGTAATGATCGCCATTGCTTCTTCCGTTTTCTCCGACTCATCCTCTTTCCGTTGGATGGGAAAATAGTCACAAAGGATCGCTATATCCTTTGCACCCCGATTATTCCACATTACCAAGTAAAGACTGCACTCTAATAGAGGTGTCTCGACTCATGCGTCAGCATTGGTACCGGCCTTCAAGGCATCTTCCCTAATGGGTCGTTTTCCTCTCGCCGCCGAGGTTCCAAATAAAGTTGAAATGATATACACCACATTGGATGGCTTATCGACCCATGGATCCTACCGACACCTTTAGACATTGATTCTTATGGAGATCGTATGCCGCTCTCAATGCCACCAGCTGGTTTTACCAAACACATCCACACCATGATTCAACTCTCCAGGCTGGCTTAACACATGAATCTCCACCCATCTGTGTTTTCCAAATTTCCTGATAGCATTTTACCGTGTTGGGTTATATTTAGAGACTGTATCAAGGGGATCAATTTGGGAGAATTCACCATCGTTTGATATTTGATTCGTATGCGATAACTAATAAAATCCCATCCTTTGACCCACCCGAGATAGTCCTTCCATTTACACAACCGTTCAAACCATCGATTCAGTAGGAACATGGGAAATATTTCTAAGATAAATGCTCATAGATATCTCTACAAAATGTATATCGTGGAAAACATCTCGACATGACAGAATCCCAAGCTAGTCAGCAGACACCCTTTGCCATCCTCTTTAAATAATTCGATGTGTTTTCTTGGTCTTACGATGAAATTCCCAAGATAGATTCGTCTATAGTCGAAAGTACGAAATCAAAGTTTATGACAATTATAAACCCATTCGACAACGACCCGAATTGGCCCACCCACGCAGCAAAATGCACTACAACCGGGAGAAAACTTTGAACGTTGGTTTCATCTATCCCCGTCTTTCGACGTAATGGGTTTCCAATCCACCCTCGTAGACAAAACAAGGCACCATCCGAATTTGTGTTGATTATCGCGATTTGAACGCCGCGCTTTGTCCCAAAGAAAATTATCCTACGCCATTCATAGATTAGATCCTTGATGATTGCGTCGTGATGTGAGTCTTTTTCTTTTATATTATTTCTG
The DNA here is from genome assembly GCA_034641835.2 of Pinus albicaulis. NCBI lineage: Eukaryota > Viridiplantae > Streptophyta > Pinopsida > Pinales > Pinaceae > Pinus > Pinus albicaulis. Next base: position 1,393,865,844 of record CM076574.1, on the reverse strand, counting down.
GCATAACCAGATTGCGATTAAAAAAGATCTACTCAACATAAAACCGATTCTCTATTTGCTCTTTGGGGCACATTTGCGTATTGCAAACTCCCATTCGTCTAAAGAAAAATGGAGAAAATTTTCAAAGGGCTATGGACTACGATTTTCATGACATTAGGCATATTGTACAAGCATACTTGGATGACCTCCTAAGCCACTCCAAGAAGTTTATCCCATCACCTCACGCACCTAAAACAAATCTTCAGTCGGCAGTAGGTTCTACAATATACGTCTAAATCCACATATGCGTATTTTTTGCTGAGTCCGGACGTTCTCTAGGTTTTATTGTCTCCAAGCATGGGATTAGTTGATCTCGTATAAAGTTAAGGCAATCATTGAATCTGCACCACAATCCATCCCGCAACTCCAACGTCATAAGGGAAGGAATTTTACGTCATTTCATTGTGAACTATGTCGAGATGACGAAAGGCTTTATGCGTATTATTAAAGAAGGGAACACTATATTTATGGGATGACCGCTCAACATTCGTTTGATGCTTTGAACAAGCACTTGTTTCCACCCCACTTCTTAGTGCCCCCGACTACTCATACAACTTTCTCCTCTACTTGGCAAAATTTCACCATCCTTACTTGTCATGGTTCTAGTTCAAGTTCACAATGAAGGTGATAGTGAACATGTGATATATTACTTTTCAAAAAGGTCTCATCGGTCCCGAACTACAATACTCACATGTGGAAAAAATCCTCCCTCATAGCAGACACGCCACTTGACTCCGACACTATATATTACTACGAGAGACTATCAAGTTATTGCTTTGGATAATCCCATGCAACACATTTTTGTCTCGCCAAGTTATCGGAGGAAAATATTCCAAATGGATAGTGATCCTCCAACAATTTGACAAATGGTTTTCACTGCCGCCAAAGCAAAGAAATCTCTATTATTCGCTCGACCATCGCTTCTGATCTTCCTAGAATTGACCAGAGATGTCGCCTGTGATCCATTTCTGATGAATCCATCTTCTTAGTCGATTCTTTGATCCTTGGTATGGAGACATTTTGGTCTACTCCAAACTCAACTCTTCCACCCAAATCTCACATCTTGACGATCGTCATCGTATTCGCCACCAAGCAAACACTACCCGTACTCAACGATACTATATATCGTCGTGGTGTCGATACTATTCTTCTACAAGGTCTCACCATTGACGAAGGCATCATTAAAGTGAATGACTGGCCACGCTAGGCGTGCTAGCGTACAAATATATTTCGGCATAGCTACCGCCGAGAAAATCTTGCGGTAGTGGCTATTATTGGCCCACTTTGTTTAAAGACCGCATCACGATAGTCTAGAAGTGCCATCCGTGTCAAATTTTCACGAAGAAATGCATGCTCACCCCACCCTTCCACCCGGCTATCTCCATCGTACTTTCACTAAATGGGGAATAGATTTCGTTACATGCAACCCCACTCGGGGTTGATCTGAATAATAACTATATTGTCATGGCTGTTGACTAGTTTGGTGAAATGGGTAGAAGCCATTCCCACTTTCAGAGCCGATGGAGAAACTGCCACTTTATTCCTATTCAATCAAAGTTATCCGTCGTGCTTTGGAGTACCCTTTCAATAGTCACCGATCATGGATCACATTTTCGGTAACCATATGATGACAATATTAACTTTCCATTCTAGGATTTCGACAAGTCTGGCCTTCATCCTACTATCCGCAAGCAAATGGCCAAGTCAAAGCTACAAATTCCCATCCTCAAAACCATGATTCATCTGCTAGTAGGCAACCATAAAACCACATGGCATCGAAAGCTATATTCCGCGTTATGGGCGTATCGTATGTCGCTCAAAAACTTCCACAGTTTCACGCCATTCCAACTCGCATTCGGCCCGGAGGTAGTACTTCGAATTGAGTGTGAAATTCCATCACTCAAGCTCGGCTAACTCCCACCCGGCACCACCGCCACTGCAAGAGCACTTTTCTCTCACTCAATCTCTTGACGAGACTCGTCGAGAGATGCCACACTAGCACCTCAAATCCCACAAATGTCGAGTCAAAGCTCAATATGACAACTGCCAAGCCTGCTCTTTTCAAGAGGGTGATCTTAGCTCACTCTACGAATGTGAGACACAACCTCTTAGGGCAAAAGAACACTTCAACCATTATGTCTTGGTCCTTACGTAGTCACTAAATTCCTCTCAAAAGGAGCTATAGAACTTCAAGACCGCAATGGAATTTCGCCGGAGCCTCGCAACGTTTGTCCGCATTTCTTGCCTAGTTTCATATACTTTGTAATTTTATGCATATAAGTTTTGCCTATTGTTTATTGCCCGGGTATTTTTGGGTTTTGAGGTGCTTTTCTCATACACAATATTTTATTTACGTATGCCGCCATCCTCCTTATCATATACCTGATACGTGGACGGCAGTTGGGGTCCTCACACTAGACACATTGCTTTAGTTTCTTGGGTTCTCTATACCCGAGTCGAACTTCTGATTCGGGGGAATTTTCCTAGGTAGCACCACCAATAATATTTCCGAGTACATGTCGGTGATACAAATCCTCACGAAGCCGCATCTTGCGACATCTCCAATTTAGTGGTCGTGCTAGATTCCCAACCGTAGTTATGTAGTTGAAAATCATTATCACGTTTATTATCCAAACTTTGTTATGTTATTTTTTAAGGGTACGCTTTAGAACGTTATTTCAAACCATCTCATTTGAACACATCCCTAGAGAATTTAATGCATTAGCTGATCTTACATTGGCAAACTATGTATTAGATTGGCATTTGTCACATTTGTTATAAAAATATTTACACATGAGTATATATATTTTTTCCCATAGAAAATACATAAACATTAAAAAACACATAACAAAAAAAATCACCAAGAGTATGTATATGTGTGTGTGTGTGTATGTGTGTGTGTGTGTCATGTCTAGATCAATATTACATCAAAAAATCTCCCAAAACTGGGTGTTTTACAAAATTTTACAGACTAAGCCTCGCTATGAAATTTACACATTCTCCTCCAAACCTATGCCCGATGCTCATAATAGAAAACAATCAGCTCTAGCTATCCTCCCGAGAGGCACTAGGGACTGCACACCCACAAGATGCCGCTGCATGAAATGGAATCCTCTCATAGGAAGAGGTGGTACACCCATGTTTAAACCCTCTAGGTTCCCGGAAAGCCTATGCAAAAATCTTGGTATCATCACTCTCTGCAGGCTTCCGCATCCTCTCAAGCCGTTGCGCTAAAGACGTAGTCCGTAGGGGTCCTCGCCATGGCTAATGAGGGGCTCTTGGCTGGCGAACAGGTGCACATCTATGTCAAGCAACAAACTTCATGTCAAAATAGATTTTCACCCATTTGGAACAAAAAATTGCATAAATATTCAAAATACAAAAAATACTTCCAACTACACCGATCAATCCTTATCTTACCATCTAGACCCCATCAACAGTTCCCCGAGGGGAAACACTAACTCCGGATCTCCTATGTGCTCATCCCCGCATAGGGATAGTCCTCAATCATGATGATATGGTGGTTAAGCCAATCAAAAAACCCATCAAAGAAATGATGGACTTTCGACCCTCTCCCGTCCGCTGTGATATCAAAGCCGCCCATCGAGCCCGTCTCGATTTTGCCGTCCAATACATCCGTAATCATCCTAGGTCTCATAACTCCGGCACCCGCTCTAGTAGGAAGGAAAAACCAGCGTCCCATAAACTGTAAACTTTCTCCGAGTCCGGGTCTTACATGCCGTCGATCCGCATGAACCCGACGGACGACACGTCTCGCACCCACTCAAAAACCCGGGGCCGCATACAATCTAGTACTAACAACAACTCGGGCATTGGTGGCCACATGATAACTCTCTGCACGCTGCGAACTATCATCCATAAGAGAGACTAACGATCTCAAGACCACCCGTGCAATAGGTACCCGCTCACCGCCTCCATCATTGCATGCAATGAGTGAGGATTAGGTCACGGTAGTATGAGGATCAACCCCGGACTGGCCAAGTTAGGCCTTGGTCCACGAAATGACAAACCATTCAAAAATAGATATCATCTTTCCTCAATCGAGAGCTCATTTCCGATACAAAAGACGTGTTGGCGATCATCCCACTATTGTATTATCCACCTCGAAGGTCCTCTTAATCCCCTCATTCATTCCAATCAAGAATATTTAAGCCAACCACACTCGCGGAGAACCAACAACGTAGCCGCATCTATGGACATCTCACGTTCTTCTCACTCATGTTCCCTTCCTACCGTATACTCATAATGAACAACTTTATACCCAAAATCAACATTTTTTATGGATTGTAAATTTGTCCGAGTGTCAAATGATAAAAATGTTCCAAAACATGACCGTGCCTACACAGCTTAAATTTAGCTCATAAAATCCTTATTTTGAACCGCAAAACAAGTAAAACACAATGAAATGATAAGCCAGAGGTTACATCTCTACCCGGATCTCGAAGTGGGAGATGAATAAATAATCGTTGCCTGATCGTCTACAATCGCGCAGTAATTTCCCCACCTTACCCCGAGCTCAATCACGCATTCAAATGTGAAAATGAGGGTCTCCAAACCTTCTAATATCCATTTTCTCGCAAAACCCACTTAGTTGGTCTAATAAAGTAGTGAATTCCTCGCCGCATGTTTATTAACTGCTATTCTCGACAATAATGTTCTCATGAGTTTCATAATGTCTATATGCAGAAATGACCAATTGATGTTCTTTGAATTGAGCCTTTTTTTATGGTATTTTTCAGCTCGTTAAAACCGAAAAACTCGAGCTTTTCTTCAGGCTTGTTAAAACTAACATGAAGAAGCAACGAGCTTTCTTTTTTAGGAAATTTTTTCTATCTCGTAAACCGAAAAAATCACGAGTTGTTTTGTCACTGAGCTCGTTGAAATACCATGACAAAATACTATGAGCCATTATTTTCATATTTTTCAAAGCTCTTTAAACATAAAAAGTAACCGAGTTTTTCCACGTGATCGTTAAATTCAATGGAGAGCATTGAGTTTTTCTCCGTTGGACTCGTTAAAATTTCACAAAAGAATATTGAGTTTACTTCGCTTCCTCGTACTCATAACAAAATGAGGTAGACGTCCATCGAACATAGATTTCTCATTTTTCTGGCTTCGATGGACTAACTCACGCAAAATGAACCATTTCGTAGTTTGTTATTATCCCTTTGTCGTGCCCACTATCAAGACATGACAAAGGTACTCGGAGTTGTCTTTACAACATTTTCGTACTCTAAATATGAAAATTCACCGAGTTTACCTATCCGGACTCGTTAAAATTAATCGACGGGGAAAATTTTGACAAATGGATACTACTGCTAGCATTTAAGAAAGGAGGTTTTTAAGGTAAAAATATCTTGAACATGGCACTTCCTGCATAACCCTTTCGCATTTAGCCGAACCCTACCATCTATGAGTTTAGGCTCTCGTCTCTCGCGTGTTCTTACACCGGTAAAAAATCCTAAATACTCTTGGTTTTCATTAAGCCTAAGCCGCCTAGTACCCCGTTAGAGTGCCTTCTATTATTCAAGTACCCGCTATCTAATGCTTCCTCATATCAACCAAACTGATCATCATGTCGAAATTATTTTTCGTTAGTTATTCCAATTTACTCTTCATGTTCTCCATTAAAAACAACATCATCTTTTCCGCTTTAGGCCGGGATCGATGGTGGACGCCTCGCTAGTTTCCATCTTTTGACAGTCTCTTCCTATTGATCAGTAACATCTTATCTAGAAGTGGACGAAACACATCAAGCATCTTCGATACTTGTAGACATCAAGTATGTCATCTTGTATTTGATTGTGGTCTTCATTATTGGCTCCCCGATCGAATGATTCACAGGTTCTAGCATCAACTCCATTCACTGGATTGTAGTAATGTATCCTTGGGACCACCATCATTATCTGTAATACCCTTATACCAGAATTTCACATCGGATCAGACCGATGATTTCCACATTATTTTAATTACAGATCCTCTATTCACATGTATGAAATATGCAAACTTAAGTGAAGGGTCAAGACCTTAGCAAGTTAGTTACATCATTACAACTATGTTTCCTTCCCTAAGCTATGATATTGTTTATGGAGACATATTTTTAGTATTGATCCCGTTCTAAAAATACTTCCATGTTATGCTTATCGCTGAATACACGATTCATATCTTTGTTTTAGAGAAATCGTGTTGATTAGCTATCGAGCATGGGAGTTCACTAAGATACGTATAATATATTTTTCGACATATGTTGTTGTTTCGTGTTTTCCTCACCCTCCTAATCTCTCTTAGTTCTACTACACATATTATAAATTATTTCGCCAATATGCTAGTCTTGACTCTACACTGGTGGGAATTCATATAGAAACAGACTTCTAGTCACTCATAGACAAGGTAATATGGAAGAAAGCAAAAGTGACCTAGGAGAAAAACCTATTTTGCCAAGGTAACGCACCCCAGAACTACTAAGCTATGTTATAACGCTACCGATCCATGTAAAGGTCGTGTTAGTGACTAGGAAACACTCTAGTTGGCCTATAGGATAGCTGCTACTCCGTGTTTAAACATAAAACAGGAAGAATCCCGTGACAATGATTAGCAAACGTAACTTTTCTCATGGAGAATCGTACAAGAAACTGAAGGCACTAACCTCTTGTTAGGCCTTACTAAAAGAAACTAGACTCTCAAAGAAGGAAAATCATGTAAAGCTAAGGAAACATCTTGTTTTTTTCCTTTCAAACTGCTGGAAAGAGTTGGGCAAGATTCGCCTTCCATCTCCTATAAAATGGAGCCGTGGTTATTAGTCCAAGGTCGAAGGTTTTTGAATACATGTGGAGCAAAGTTACGTTGTTACTATATGGTAGTTGAGGTCCGATGAAGTGACATTGAGAGCTTCTGCTACCTTGATTACCATCACATACAAGGAAAGAGAGAGAGAGATTGGAAGACTAAGGAGAGTTTGGTCCAACCGACGGTTGTAATCCTCATTTTTATAAATCAATAGAACTGCTTTTGTTTTGTGCATTCTATGCTTCTTTGATATTGTCATTATTTTCCAATTTTTAATATAGCATGAGATGAATGGCTTAGATCTATGCTATTTTATGTTTACTATATGCTGATTTGAGTTAATAAATAGTGGCTGTTGTAGAGATTACATGAGTGCTTGCTTTGATCGTGGGCAGGACCCGAATTTGGAACTAGTGAAGGAAGATCCTCGCTTCTGCTCAGAGTTTGCCAAAGGATCCGGAATCGTGTTATAATCTCTCATCTCATTTTACTAATTGATATAAATCAACTTGAACATGTATGTAGTATCTTTGTGAAATATACAACTAATCTGATCGTCTTCCTCAAAGGCACCTAGAAGCCTAGAGAGGGATATTTGATAACCACTACCCAATCATATTACCCTAGCACTAATTTGAATCCAACCGAACTTTGTTGTTTGTCTTTTTCCTTGCCACAAGAATCCTCTTATTATGAGCTATATTTTCTTGTAAGTGATGGAAGGTGCCAATATTGTTTGTAAATTGGTAAATAGGCAAGGTGGTTGTAAGCATTGATTTGATTAATATCACTTTCCCGTTGCTGCTTCATTGCATTCCCAAAATTTGATTTTTTTTCCTCATTTCGCAATTTGGATGTTCCATAATTATTCTCTCGTATATTTTTTTGATATAGGTAGTCCTAGGTAATGAAAGTGGCTCCAATTAGCTTGTGTAGGAATTTCTAAAATATGAGATATTATTTTTAAAGTGTGTGGGGTGCCTGCCCATAGATTCTACATTTTGCATTGTTTAGAAGTCCTCCTGGTGTCTCCAGCATTTTTTTCCAACACTTTTAACCTTGCGGGAAATAATACATGAAGCCCCTCCCATCAATAGTGTGTCATCAACGAATAAGGAATGGTTGATGCTTTAACACCTCGGGGAGATATGGAGACTAGTTAGTGATCGATTCTTCTCCTCTTCTCCAAAGACTGGGCTTAATGAATCTTCCATAATTATATAAAAAAATGGGGGATAGGGGGAATCCTGCCTCATCCCTTGGGAGATCTAAAAATTCACTTGGCCTTCCATTTATCAATGGAGCGATCCAAGGCCCTACAATGCATGCTCTAATTACTTCAATGATCTCATTTGAGAATCCAAATTTCTTAAGGACCGATGATAAGAAGGATAAGCTTACTCAATCAAATGCATTCACCATGTCCAATTTTATGATGATTCCTTGCTCTTCAACATATTTGAATGCAAGGCTTCGAGAATCAATACATTGTTTGTAAATCTATCTATTTGTCACAAAAACAACCTTGGTTTTCCAATATCATATCAAAGTAAAAGAGAGGATTTATTCGGACAAGTTATAATCTTTGTGATAATTTTATAAGAGGAGTTACATAATGAAATTGGCCAAAATCTACTAAAGGTGGAGGGCCTTGCATCTTTCTAAAGTAGGAGGAATTGTTGAATCCACCCAATTTGTTTTTCTTGAAACCATTCCTAATCATTGTTGTTAGATCCATATTTATTATATGCCAATTTTTCCCGTAAAGGCAATATGAAAACCATCGTGACCTCGGTGCCTTGTCCGTATGGAGTCCCCAAACAAAATTTTCGATTTCTTATTCTGAACTTCTTTAATGAGATTCATATTGTGTTCAATGCTTATTTTGTTGGGGACATGTTGCAAAATATCTCATATTCCGTGGTTGGTTGTGCTTGTTGTTAGAGGTTTTTAAAATTTCTATATGCTTCCTTTTAAAAATATTTTTTCCTCTTATCCCCTTTTCTCAACCTAAATACTATCAATCTAGTTTCTAGTTATTTGTATTTTCATTGATTTTTGAAAGAATGTTGTATTCTTGTCTCCTAATTTCAACCATAGGATGCCATATTTTAATCTCCAAGACTTATTCCGATCTATGCTCTCTATAAATTTCCCAATAGAGTCCCGAGGTTGACTTTTTTATTTTGTTTTGCTTGTTTTCCTTTGTACGTTTCAGCCATTTCCATTTTTTTAATTAGTTCAACCTTCCTTTTTTTGAGTTTTTTATGGTTTCTCTGGCCCAAATTTCATTTCCTATCTCAAAGGTTTTAGTTTAGTCTCCCACACAGCAAGGAGAACCAATGAATTTTTTGGGACCAAACATTCGCAATTTCATTTCTTCATTGTTGTTCTATGATGGGAAATATATAAAAGGCATGGGGCCTTTATTTCCCATATTCCTAGAGAAATAAACGCTCTGGCCGATGGTCAGTGTCAAGAATGAATAATATTCGATATCAGCTGAAGTTGTATTTAGATAGAATGTTGTCCCTGACTAGGATGCAATCTAGTCTTTCTTTTATGTTACTACTCAGCACTTTCTGAAGTCATGTGTATACTTTCCATTGTTGGGAGGAATGTCAAGAAGGTTGTATGATTCCATTATATTTTCGATGGTGTCCCTAGATGGATATGCATGGTAAACGCCTCCAAATTTCTCTTCTCTTTCCACATTTAAAAATAAATTTAGATCACCTCCCAATATTATATTTATGTTTTTGGGAATTATTTAGAGTATCTTTGAGATAGTTCCAGCAGAAGTTCTTCTTCTCCATGTAATGATTTATATATATTTAACCATGTATTGTTGATTGGTGGCTATAATTTTTTAATTTCGTTCTAATCCAGTTGATTATCTTGGTGGAGTAGTTCCCAATTTTCTTTTCTCCATAGGGTGCAAATGCCTCCCGAGGCCCCGGGCATTGGAGAGTTGTGTCTTCATAATTTTTTTAGTTTTTTGATCATATTCTCGTATTCTTTTGTGCATTTTTGTCTCATGTAGCATTAGAATATCCAGGGTTTCACTACTAATATATCTTTGATTTCATTTGTTTTCAAGTGATGTCCCCATACTCGTAATCTAGAGACTACAATCATTATTTATGTCGGTTAGAGATAGAGGGAATTTTCCCTCTAGGGTGATGGGTAAGTTTTCCCTTGTTTCGATATTTTTTCAAGGAAGGAATCCATAGGTCGTTGGGTTCCCAAAGCCATCTCTTTTGCTTCCACTTCATATCTTAACTCTTTATTTGTATTTCTTTTTGGTAATGTCTAAGGGAATGAAGTGAGTCTTTTGATTGATTCCTTGTCAAGATTCGATTGAAAGAGGGGGTGGTGGGTTGAGAGGGTTAGAGGGATAATGGGATGAGGAAAGGAGGAATGGATGAGGGGGAGGGTGGGGGCGAGAGGAAGGATGAGAGGTTCTTCAAGAGGAAAAAAAGGGTTGGAGTTAGTGAGACTGGAGGAAGGAAAAGGGGGATAAAAGGAGGGGGTGAGGAGGAAGAGGGGACAGATTGATAGGGAGCCTAAGGGTGGGAAGTGGAGGGAGGGAGATGTTTCTTTGCTGATTTTTAATTTTTTTTACTTGATTTCATTTTGTCTCGAGCTTCTACTTCTTCATTTTCTTTGTGGGTACCTATTTGAAAATGACTGTATTCATGACATACCATTCATTTGGGTCAAATATATATTCATAGTACAACTGCCGTATGTGCATCCATTTGTCAACTTTATATTCACTGTTTTGGCAGGAATTTCACTAGGCCGATTTATATGCATATCCTAGAACACACATGCATGTTCTCCTTTGGCTTACTTATTGATATAATTTCCCACCGTGTTCCCTATTGCTTTGACTGATTCATCTCCCCAACAGTGGATTAGGAGGTGAGGAAGGCATACCTAAACAAGGACAACATTTGGCACATCCAAATAGTGGTCAAAATTTGACGTCCATCTATGTAGATAGAGTCTTTATCATGTCCATGAAGTATGGAGAATTTCTAACTATCAGTCAATGCTCTTCCTTGTTTTTTAAAAGTGGAAGGTATAATACCCTCTTCCATAGAATTCGATAGGATATTTACCATTTGTTGAAGAGGACCAAATTCTTTCAACCCACTTCAACAACGTAATGAGGTGAGGACCAAAGGCGAGAACCACCAAACTGCCATCATGAAAGGGAAAGCTCTACTCCGAGTGGGAGATAAGGGGATAATGATATCAAGAATATCATCTAACTTCTTCACAAAATTAGATACAAAAGGTTTGGTTCTAGGGAGGACCAATGGAGGAGATCAAGAAGCAAAGGCTTTCACGTTTTCTCCAAATATCTGCAAGATCTGAGGAGGCTAGCTGAGGGTCCCCATCCAATGTGAGAGTTCCTGGGAGGGGCCATTGAGGTAACTAAAATAAGTTCCAAGTGTGCAATATCAATGGGATGCGTAAGGGTGCTAGCCCATAGGGCACATGTACAGAGGATTCAAATCGCTCTAAGCACGAAAAAATCGTTGGGTTTTATTTAGAGTTGTTGGCTATTTTCAATTGGTGGATTGGGGATTTCTATTATATTGACTTAGCCATTATTTTTTATTGTCTCGTGATCTCAACGCATGCATCTTTGAGTAGCTCTTTCATACCATGTAAATATAGCTTTCAATGAGAAAATATTTGTTTTTCTCCTCTTTGTATTTATATCTATTCTCTTTTGTTTAGATCTATCTGTCTCCTTGAGTTATCTATAGTTTTTTGGATTCATTTTGATCTTTGTTTATTTTAATTTCTTTTATGTCTAAGGATATTAGATTCGGAATTTTGTATAATGAGATTAACATATCATGTATTTAAAAAAAACATGGAATTTTATATACAAATTTGATTTACAACCATAGATTTTGATTCCCCCATAATTTCATTAAGAAAAGAGAAACAAATCACTAAAAGTGGACTATGTGTTGGGTCAATTTACTAAGTAAACTAACACAAGTGTTTTACTTGTCAACTGGCTAGGTGACTTGGAAGAATCTCCAAAATATAAGGATTTCAAAATGAAGCAAATTTTAGAAGAAAAAAGTTTAAAATTTGAAGTTAATGCATATTAAAAAATCATTCTAATTTTTTAAGCTTAATGGAAACACATATTAAAAATATAAGATCTAACTAAAAGTTTCGACCAAAATGCAAAGTAAGCGAAGGAAGAGGGCCCCAACTTAGAAGGTCCTGCTACCTTTCCCCACAATACTATCCTCAAGAAGAGAAAATCAAGAGCAATTAGCCTTGGTGATGTGTGTAGAAAGAGAATAGGCTCCTAAATTAGAGGTCTGATGCCTTTCAGCTTCTACTCCAACAACTTTACCATTTTCATTAACTAGAAATCTAAAGAAACAATTCAAGAAAGGAAACTAAGTGGTAGCCACCTATGTGTACATGGGACAAATGGTGGCTAAATATTTTTAGCCTTCAAGAAAATTCATTTCCAAATCAGGATTCTTCAGTCTTATGATGTCCTTTATCCTTGGTATTAATCTTCACTACTGTTTCACTATTAAACCTCAAGGACCTTTGATGTTTACTAAAGAAAAAACTCGTTCAAGAGGCTCCATTTTCTATCATTTCACTCCTCCTTTCACTCATAAGAAATTCCATTTTCACCCTTATTCTCTTCATAAAATCCTTCTAAACCCCTTCATTTTTCCCTAAATCATCCTAACCCTCTTAAAACCTTATATTTCCCCATTTGGTTTTAAAAACCCTTTTTTTCCTCTACCGAAACCCTATTTTCACTTTAAAATCCTTATTTTGGGCCTAAAAATCGCCTTCTACACTCTATAGGTCTTAAGCCCCAAGGGATTATATCCTTAGCTCTCTTCCTCACATGATCTCATCCCGCGACCAGAGCTAACCCCCATCACGCAATCATAATCGGGGTTTCCTATTTTCTTTGTTACCTTTTACTTCAAAACTCGATACATGAGCTTTCTCAAAATCCCCGATGTGATAAGCCTTTTCTTTTTTAACCCCTAGCCTTCCTTTGGCTTCATGGGACCACACCCTTTGTCACATCGCAAAAAAATAAATCCTTTCCAAAGCGTTGGTCCCTCTAATGGCCCGAATCGCCGATTTGATCTTAGCCATTGAATCCACCGTGACCACCACCGAGATTAAGGCCACGCCCGCCCATAACCCTTCGCCATCGCCCTCCGATTGAGTCTCAAACGCTCATTCTCCCAAATCCAATGGTCGGGCCTTAACCCGATAGCCCATTTAACCTATCCACCACACGACAAAGTGCCGACGCAAATTGTGGTCCCACTACACTTTGTCCGTGCATCTTATCCCCTATAGCATGCTATCCGCACTCGTCGATGATCCGACCTGGCTATACTCCATATCGCAAAATCCTAGCCGCTGCTGTTTAAGGTTCCAAAATTTTGAAAAATGGGTTGGTATTGAAAATCCATGTGTTAATCACTGAATCGTATCGCATTCCTTTGGTCTCAAACCGTCTCCCCCCATTTTGTTATGCGAAAACCATCATTGGTTTTCAGCCATACCGCTACCCTCCACAACATCGCTTTTGGTTTTAATCCCAGCCATTGATCTCTGAGATTGAATGGTCCATATTATATCTTGATCTCATTCATTTTACCTTCATCTCTCCCTCGAAACGCTTCATTGAGAGATCTCCACCATAGATCATCCCGATCTGACAGTCCACGTTCCTCGTTGCACCCAGACCTCCATTGGACCTAGTTAGCTATTTCTGCCTGGTTTTATGTCCCCCACCACTGCATTTATTCATCCTCAAGCATTCCTACCGCCTTCGTCGAACCTTTGAACGCAGTTAATCCATATCCGCAGGGTTTCTTAACGATTTGTTTTTTTTTTTGCAGGGTTTAATGGTGGTTGTTCTGAGAATTTCCACAATCACAGTTAGTTGACATTTTCGGCCCAAAGTGACGATTCTGTGGTTTTTAACAAAGAATAAAGGGAACTGCGGGTTTGAAATCCAAGTTTAGATCAATTGGATCATGATCCAGGGTTTAACAGAAACCCTCCAATAGCAGAAAGCCACCTGTATAAACAAAGAACAACAAAGTGTATCAGAATGAATACAAGGCTTAATTAAGCCTAAACAAAGATCAAAGGATAAATCACTATGTGTATAAAAACATAGAGATATATCTGTCAAAAGAAGCCTCCACTGCCACATCAGAGGCTAAAATATCCTTTCAGCTACCAAAAGTGCCACCTACAACTTTCATAAATTAAAAGAAGGCATAGTTATTGCCTAGTCAGTGATATTTTGTTTAAAGACAGCTAGAGTTATTGCCATCCTGCCTAAAGAGTTTTAAAGTCAACAAAATCTGTCAAGTAGCTAAAAAAATTAATGAAAACCAATTAATACAGAGAAAATATCAGAACTATTCTCTATTGAACCCCTCAAAGACAGAGAAGAATTAACTTGTATTAATTGAACAGACTGCCCTTTCCTTTCTTTCCACCTCCTCTTTCTTCTATAAATACATCCTTAGAAGATGAGAGATTTTTGGTTGGTTGTTGGACTTTGAGGTAATAGTTGTTGTATCGAATCATTGTTGAAGGTAAATAAGTTTTGAAGCTCTATTAAGTTATTGAATAAGATAGATTGAGAAGAGAAATTTGAAGTTGTGATGAAACAGTGGACATGTAGTTTGTATCTGGATTGAAAATCAATATACAAGTTTATTCTTGGGATCCTGGTCTATATCATTAGTGAAGTACCTCTTACTGTTATTGTTTTCCTTTCATCTATGCCATTTTGTTTACTTTTCTCTGATAAAGAGAAGCAAGCGTAGAGCTAGGATTTACTGTTAAAAGTACCCTATTCTCACTGATAAGCTTTATCTATATGTTTTCTACTAATTGTGATATTTGGGAATGACTTAAATTAAGTGTAAAAATTATCAAGGAATGTTAGTTAGTCCATGTCTTGATGTGCAAAAATTGAAAGGAAGTTTTTGAATGATTTTTTCATTACATGCTAAGTAGAGTTAAACTAGGAAAGTTTATGGTTTGCCCTGTCTTCTAGTTCTTTCTCCAAAAGTTGTTTGAAAGTTTCCCTAAGAGTATGATAAAAGCAGGCCTCGATGTTAAAATATCTAACCTGATCTTAAGTTGCACTTTGTTTTCTTATCTGTTTTCATCCCTTCTGAAAGTAGTCTAGTGAGATTACTAGATTGTTGTCTGATAAGTTAGCTTCAATACAAGCTTGTCCAAAGAAGTCTATGGTTAACCCTGTCCTTCGGTTGGTTTCAAATAGTTGCTTAAAAAATATTTTCTTGTATGGTAAGTTGACAAATCCTTGTTGAAATTATTGGCTTTTCCCACTTTCTCAACACTTTTAATGTTCCACTCCATCATTTAAATCTAAAACATCCTTTGATATAGATGACTTGCCTCTTGGACCACTCTTGAAATTGTTGTACAATAAAACCCTTTTGTGACTCCATTGCCCAATGGATTAAAGATGCTTCACACTAATCATGTCTGCTGAACACTTCTCAATATAATTGCATCTTCACCCTTCAGAAACTCTTTCATTTTGTGATATTCCATCCAATTAAAGATCATACCTGACCAACCAAACAAACAAAAACCCTTGTTCTTAATAACTAGCCTAAAATCACATTTCAAGCCTTAAAGATCACATCTTTACACACATATAGAGAGATCCCTCTTTGAATCTAGGATGGCTAGGTCCTTAGATTCCAAATAGGTTTTGATGTAGGCTCTGCAGTGTTTGTACTTGCCAATCTTGCAAACTACGGAGGCCTAACATTTTGGCGACCATATTGGGGAATTATGAGTAAAATCCTTAAAACAAAACACTCACTGTTCAGTGCAGTATAATTATCTCTCTTCAAGCACTACTAGAGCGAATGGTGATCATGATAGGACTTATTTGAATCAGTGAGAAACTAAGTAACCCTTAGGATTCTCATAGAGCCTTATCAAACCTTGAGGGAATCAGCTAGCTAATCCATAAGAGTAAACTCTGTTTGTTTCATCACCATAGCTAAGTGTTGAATCAAATCTAGGACACTCTCATAACCCATAGGACTGTAAAAAATCAGAAAACCCAAAAATATTTCATATTGGTATTCAAACCTTTAAATGGTGGTGGACCATAAAACATTTTACCTTATAAAGATAAAAATTTCCATTTGGTGACTCCACAATCCTAAATAGACCTAAAGACTCCACTGTGAAACCCATTACTATCATAACATCATACAAACTCAGTTAAGAAAACTTTGAGGATTAAATTTTCCTTGCTAAAGACGAGTTAGCCAACTAAAGATTGTCATATTTGGTTAAAAATTTTTATTATTATTGGGTCTGAAAAAATAGCATAGTGGCTTCTAGAAGAGTTCATATTAGAGCATATCCTGACCCAAACCCTCCTGAGATAGTTGATAATCCTGAAAGCATACTTAGGAAGTCTCCTAAGGCTCAAACTTCAACTATTGTCAGACTAGTCCATATAGCTAATTCTGTTCCTGAAAACCTTACAGCTCTACAAGATTCACAAGTTGACTTACGAAACCCATTCAAAACTAGGTCACTTGATGACATAGATAAGATAAAATTTGGGCCTTCACCTTTATCCCAAGATAGTGGTGAAAACACTGCTAGCAGAGAAACTACCCCACCTGATTTGCATTTCCTTCATAATTTTGGTTTCTCTTGTCCAAGATCTGCTCAACAGCCTCTTACTGGTCCATCCACATCTTTTCTTCACACACCCACTATTCAAACCACTCTATTTCACCAACCCCCTCCTATCCTACATCCCCCACCTGTAAATCCCCCACTTTTTCCACAACCTCCTATCATGGCAACATGGTATGCTCCCCTAGTCCTTCCTTTACATTTAGTCAATTTGCCACAGGACTATCATTCCAATATACCATTATATGATGCCAGTGGTGCTACTACTACTTCACAACATGTGGACAAGATGAATGACTATTTTGATAGAAATGAGATTGATGATGAAACCGTCAAACTCAGATTGTTTGCTCAAAGTCTAGGGGGAGAAGAAAGAAAATGGTTCAACGGATTAACCCCTAATAGTATTAATGACCTCCAAGCCCTCCATCAGTCATTCTTAAACAAGTGGGAAGTTAGAAAAAACCCTCTCCAAATACTTTTAGATTACAGCAACCTCAAAAGAAACACTGGGGAAAGTGTTCAAAATTATTGCACTAGGTTCAATAGTGTTTATAATGCCCTGCCCCCAGACTTGAAACCTCCATAAGGCTCAGCTTTGGCCAAATTTCCTGAAGGATTTGATCCTTAAATGGCATATCAACTAAGAGAAAGAGATCCCTTAACCTTGGAATACATGCAAAAGGGAACTCTTTATGTGGAAGTAAATCTGATCGAGAAAAGAGAGAGGATGAGGAATGAAAAGAAAGCATCATTTAGGGAGGAATCTATAGCCTCCACATCTAGCTGAAGAATGGAAAGGATGATGGAAGAAATTATGAAGAAGATGAGAATACTTGAGAGAGCACAATCTAGAGAAAACCAATCAACTCCCCAAAACATAAATCAATCTCAAAATCAAAATCAGAACTTTAGAAGAAATCAACCTCAGAACAGACAAAGAGAGGATGATCAACAGATCAGACCTCCTTTCCAAGAAAACTATGTAAGTGAGGTTGAAGAAACAATTGAACAAGAAGAGGAAGATAACATAAACATGTTGGGAGTAGGTAGTGATCACTTTGATGTTCCTATTAATAGAAAACAAGGTTTATACATGCCCTATGATGATGAAAGAACAGAGGATGAATATTATTATGAAGAGCTGAAAAATTTCATCATAGAGACTCCAAAAGAATATGACCTTAGTAGTAAAAAGAATCTTGAAGCTCCCAAGAACAAAACCTCTGACAATTTTACAAAAAACAGCCCTGTGAGCAAACCCAAAAAAATTAAACAAAAAGACAAAACAATGGCTGTAAATTCTGATCAAAACAAAGAGAAAGGCACTCAAATTAATGAAAAACAGAGTGCAGACCTTAGCATCATTAGTACTTCATCTGGTGCTCCTATTAAAACAATTTTGAACAATGTAAATAGAGGAAATCAACAAACTGATTTTGCTGATATAGTGGTGATTAACAAGGCTGAAACAAACATTGTAAAAAATCAGTTGCCTTTTAGTTTGGAACAGGAAATTGCCAAGATGAAAATCTCTATTCCCCTAACTGAATTAGTCACCCAAGATGTCTATAGATCATAAATTTTGAAAGCCTTCAACATAGGAGAAAATAATGACATTGTCAACCTCAATGATGACCAACCAGAGCTCTTATTTGGTCCTAATATTGAAGGAAGATACGAAGAAGGGCTAGTTCCTCCATTTTATGTTAGTTTGAAAATTCATGAAAAAATTTTACACAATGCTATGCATGACTCATGGGCCTCTCACAACTTAATGCCCAAAGTAGTAATGGAGAGTCTAGGCCTTGAAATCACCAGACCATACAAAGATCTATATTCCTTTGACTCTAGTAGAGTGAAATTTTTAGGTTTGATAAAAGACCTTTGTGTAAACTTAGCTCAAATTCCAGCCAAGTGTTTAGTGATGGATATTGTAGTGGCTAATGTAACCCCCAAATATGGTATGCTGTTATCAAGATCATGGGGAGCTAAGTTACAAGGAAAAATGCAAATGGATATGTCATATGCTACCATCGATGTTTTTAATCAAACTAGAAGACTTTATAGGGAATCTCACATGTAATACATGGTTAGTAGCCAAGAGAGACCGGAAAACTCTCCTCTTTATTCTGTACATACAGGCCTTGACTCATTTATTCTCTTCAATAATGAAACATTTAATGAGAAAGAAACCTTAACTGACTTAGTGGCCACCCCTCACTGTAACATAGTGGCAGACACAGAAAAGGAGGAAGACAAGACAAAAGTATCAAGACAATTTTCCAAATCAGAAAATTACAGCAAACTAATCATAGGTCTAGGGCTACAAAACAATCATCCATTGGTTGTCAACCTTGAGAGTCAAGAGGAGAGTCCCCAACATAATGAAGAACATGAGGAGCTAAACCAAATTCAACATAGTACTGGCTTACAAGAACAATATAAAAGCACACAAGATAAAGAGGAGGGTAGTCAAACTAGTAAATCTAAAACTAGTCCTCTTTGGAGTATGAGTTTTGATGGTTCTCACAGTAAGAATAGTGCAGGTGCAAGAGTGTGGCTTCAAAAAAAAATGAACAATCATGCTGAAGGACACTCATACCAATTGAATTTTCAATGCACTAATAACATAGCTAAATATGAGGCACTCCTTCTAGGCCTGCATTTATTGAAAAAATTAGGAGCCAGAAGGACAATTGTTCATGGATATTCTGAACTAATAATTAGGAAAATTAATGGGGAATACACTGCAAAACATCCCAGATTGAGAGCCTATAGAAATGATACCTTGTATTTACTCAAAAAATTTGATGAATATGAACTTATCTTTGTCCCCAGAAACCAGAATATGCTGGCCAATGCACTGGCCATTTCTGCTAGTACTTGCAAAGGGCCTTGTGAAAGAAAACAACACACAATTCAAGAGAAATACAGACCAGCCATCCTAAACAATGAAAAGTACTGGCAAGTGTTTGAGGTTGATAAAAAAATAGAAGACTTTGTACAGTTCAGAAATGGATTTGAGCTACCAATTTCAGATTCAGAGTATGACCAAGACTGTCTTATTGAAGAAAACCCACTCAGTGATGAAGAAGTAAAGTATCCACATGTTGCTGATATAAATCTGTTATCTAATAAAATTGAACATACCACAGAAATTGGTGTAGATTTAGAAAAAGAAGACTTATAAATGCTGCAATATAACACTCAAAGCTTGCCAAAAGGACTGGTCCCATTAGAAGAATTTTTTGATTTCAATGATTTTGCCAAACAAACCAAAACTGGAACCTGTTGAAAATGAAGTAGAAGAATGTAACATAGGTAGTGAAAAAAAGCCAAAAATGATCAAACTATCTAAAACCTTGCCAGCTCACATCAAATTGAAATATATTACGCTGTTTAGAGAATTTTCTAATGTATTTGCATGGAGTTATGAAGATCTAAAAACATATGACACAAAGATAATTCAACATAAGATACACCTCAAAGAAAACCAGAAGCCCTATAGACAAAAATTGCACAGAATAAATCCTGTTCAATTACCCTTGTTTGAGAAAGAAATTAAGAAAATGTATGATGCTGGAATTATAGTCCCTATTAGATATTCATTTTGGGTATCTAATCTTGTGTCAGTTAGGAAGAAAATAAGAGAAATAAGGCTTTGTATTTATTTTAGAAACTTAAACAGAGCCTCATTAAAGGATAACTACCCTTTACCCAAGATGGATCACATTTTACAAAAGGTAGTTGGTTCTAGAAGAATTTCTTTGCTAGATGGCTTCTCAGGTTACAATCAAATTCTAGTACATCTTAATGATCAACTCAAAACAACCTTTACAATCCCTTAGGGTACTTTCATGTATGTGAAAATTCCTTTTGGTTTAATGAATGCTGGTGCTACATTTCAGAGAGCCATGGATATTTCATTCTCAGAAGAATTAGGCTCCTTCATCATTATTTACCTTGATGACATCACTGTTTTTTACAAAACAAATGAAGAACACCTAGAATACTTGAGAAAAGTCTTTGAGAAATGCAGAAAATATGGGTTATCTTTAAATCCAAGGAAAACAATGTTTGGTCTCCAAGAAGGAAAACTACTTGGACACATCATATCAGAAGAAGGGATAAGGATAGACCCAAAAAGGATTGATGGTATATTGCAAATCAACCATCCTAGAAACATCAAGGAACTTCAATCTTTCATTGGGAAGATTTATTTCTTGAGAAGGTTCATACCCAATCTAGCTGAACTCCTTAGAAACGTGACCAATATTCTTAGAAGAGAAGAAGGAGTTAAATGGACATTAGAAGAAAAGAAATCATTTGAACTGGTAAAACAAGCATTAACCAAAACACTAGTTCTCATTAGTCCTGATTTTACAAAGGATTTCTTCATTTTTTTCATTTGCATCAGAACACATAGTGGCTGCTGTCCTATTACATAAAAACTTGAAGGGACAAGAGCGGCCAATTGCATTATTTAGCAAGGCATTAAGAGATGCTCCTCTGAATTACAATGTCATGGAAAAACAAGCCTTTGCCTTATTACAAGCCTTAAAATACTTCAGAGTTTACATTTTACATTCCCACATAATTGCATTTGTGCCAAATTCAGTTGTAAAAGACATTTTAACCCAGGATCCAGATGGAAAAAGAGGAAAGTGGATTGTTTTGATACTTGAATATGATTTAGAAATCAAGCCCACTAATCTCATAAAAGTCCAAGGATTAGCAAGATTAATGGCTGAGTCTAATTTTGAAGCTCTAGATATAAACATGTTAAATTCATTAGATGAACAGGAGGAGTTGTCAACTCCTATTATTGAAGATCATTTTTTGTTTTCATCTTGGTATGCTGATATTTTATATGTTTTTCTCAATTTAAATACACCTCCAAGTTTGTCTAAAATGAAGGAAAGATTTTTAAAGTTGAAAGCTATTAATTACTACATTTTGGATAAATGTCTATATTGGAAAAATGCTAGTGGATTATTGCTTAAATGTTTGCCTAAGATTGATGCAGATAAGATCAAGCATGAATTACATGAAGGAGAATGTGGAGGCCACCTATATTGGAAGACAACTGCCAATAAAATCCTTAGAGCTAGTTATTATTAGCCCACCGTCTTTCAAGATGTCCACAAAATGATTATTGCCTGTCACAAATGCCAACTCTTTGAAGGCAAAAGAAAACTGCTTCCCTTACCCTTGCATCCAATCACTGTTGAAGCTCCTTTTCAGCAATGGGGTCTAGACTTCATTGGAGAAATCCATCTAGCCTCATCTGCCCAACATAGATGGATCATCACTGCAATAGAATATTTCACCAAATGGATAGAAGCCATCCCTTCTAGGCAAGCCACTGACTCTGTCATCATAAAATTCCTCGAAAATCATATCCTATCTAGATTTGGCTGTCCTAGGAAGATTATCACTGACAATGCTGCTACATTTGGATCCAAAAAGATGGTTGAATTCTGTCATAAATATCAGATTACATTGGGACATTCTACTGCTTATTACCCTCAAGGTAATGGGTTGGCAGAATCCTCAAACAAAATTTTGGTGAATATAATCAAAAAGTTGCTGGAAGACAATAAGAAATCATGGCATGCAGAGCTAGTACACGCACTATGGGCTGACAGATTAACACTTAAGAAATCGATTGGGATGTCTCCCTACCAGCCAGTTTATGGAGAAGATGCAATTTTTCAAATCAGTCTAGGAGTGCCAGTCATGAAGCTGATCCAAGACATACAGTCCGAGGATAATGATATGACAAGAAGAATCAATCAGACTATACACCTTCAACAAACCAGGGAGGAAGTCTACAATAGAGCCCTACACAAGCAAGAAAACATCAAGAAGCTGTTTGACAAGAGGACAAAGGCCAGTGATTTCAGTATCGGTGACAAAGTTTTGAAGTGGGATTCCAGGAGAGAATATAAGGGAAAACATGGAAAATTTGATAACTTATGGATAGGCCCTTATCTCATTCATTCTACTACTGGTAACAATGCTTATTTCTTGCAGGAAGTGAATGAGACTAAAATTTTTGGAGGTCATGTCAAAGGCAGGATGCTAAAACATTATTTTTCTTAACTATACCAGTTTGAAGCTTTTTCATTTTCCCTCATTGTAAATATCATATCTACCACTTCTTTCAAAGTTAGAAAAGGAAAAATACAAAAACAATAAAAATAGAAAAGAGGGTAGAATGAAAACAAGAAAGGTGCAGCCCCATATCAAAAAGAGAAATAAAATCTGAAAGTGTGCAAGATTAAATGCCACTACCACAAGAAACACTTTCTATTCAATCATACAATCAAATCATGATTGGATAAGTTTAAATTTACTACTGATAGGTTAGTGAATCAGATTTTCCAAATAGCTCAATCTTGGCTTATCAGTAAGGTAGATTAGGATAGAAAAACAAAGGTTCAAACAAGTTCAAATCTTGAACCTATGAGATTGATGAAGGAATGGTTCTAAAAAGTTCAAAATTTGAACCAGAAAAGAAAGACCAAGCAGCTCAAACAAGACTAAAACCAGAGCTGAAGAAATAATAAAGGATGTTTTTAAATTTTCAGATCTTAAGCCTTCACCGTTTTGTTTTAAATTTTCTGGAGATTTTATTCTATGTGCAACTTGTTTTTATGCCATAGGCCACAGCAAGCCAGACTGCTTAATCCTGGCTTGGCTGCTTTGAAATTTCTGTTTTAGAAAATAGAAAATGAAGTCTGTCAGACAGTCTAATCCTGACAGATAGTAGTTAGATAGAGAAACTTATGAGTTCAACTGCTTAATCTAAACACATGGAGAAATAAGAGTAGAATTAGATTAGTTTTATGCTTTCAATAAAAATAATAAAATATTGATGAAAATTTCTGCAAGTCCAAGTGCACCTTCTGAAGAAAAAATGTTAGGAAGTAGGTTGTGTAGGTAGATGTTTGGGAAATATTTTCTACTGATATGTCAAGTTATAACCATATTTGTTAGCAACTAATTACAAGAAAAAGATTATCAAATGCAAGGCACTAATCAACATCCAGTGATAACTTGTCTGAAGTTCTTGAAACCTTCAAGAAGATCCCATCCCCATGTGGAGCCACTGTTAGCGACCTATAAAAAATTTTCGTACCAAATGGTGGCTAGATATTTTTTAGCCTTCAAGAAACAATTCATTTCCAAATTGTGAGTTCTTGAAGTTTTATTATGTCCTTTATCCTTGGTATTAATCTTCATTGTTGTTTCACTATTAACCCTCAAGGACCTTGCTGTTTACTAAAGAAAAACTGTTCAAGAGGCTCCATTTTCCATCAATTCACTCCTCCTTTCACTCACAAGAAATTCCATTTTCACCCTTATTCCCTTCATGAAATACTTCTAAACCCCTTCATTTAACCCCTAAATCATCCTAACCCTCTTAAAACCTTATATTTCCCCTTATTTGGTTTTAAAAACCCTTTTTTCCCTCTACCGAAACCCCTTTTTTTGGCCTTAAAAATCCTTATTTTGGCCTAAAACCAGTCTTCTACACTCTATAGGTCTTAAGCCCCAAGGGCTTATATCCTTAGCCCCTTTCCTCACATGACCTCATCCCACGACCAGGAGCTAACCCACATCATGCAATCACAATCGGGGTTTCCTGTTTTCTTTGTTACCTTTTACTTCAAAACTCCGATGCAATGAGATTTCCGCTAAAATCCCCAATGCGATAAGCCTTTTCTTTTTTAACCCTCGGTCTCCTTACCTTTTTCATGGGACCACACCCCTTTGTCGCATCAAAAAAACATAAATCCTCTTTCCAAAGCGTTGGTCCTCCAATGGCCCGACCCGCCGATTTGATCTTAGTCGTTGAATCCACCAGAACCAATGGCTGATATTGCGTCACACTCCGCCCATAACCCTTCGCCATCGCCCCTCTGATTGAGTCTCAACCATTCATTCTCCCAAATCCAACAGTCGGGCCTTAACCCAATAGCCTATTTAACCCATCCACCATGCGACAAAAGTGCTGACGCAAACTGTGGTCCCACTACATTCCTTTTCTGCGCATCTTATCCCCTGTCATGTGCTATTTGCACCGTCGGATCTACCGTCGATGATTCGATGGCTTATACTCCATATCATAAAATCCTAGCGCCCGAGGTTTAATGTTCCAAAATTTTGCGAAATGGGTGGTATTGAAAATCCACGTGTCAATCGATAAATTGTATCGCATTCCTTTGGTCTCAAACCGTCTCCCCCCATTTTGTTATGCGAAAACCATCCTTGGTTTTCAGCCATACTGCTACCCTCCACAATGTCGCTTTCGGTTTTAACCCCAGTCGTTGATCTCTGAGATCGAACGGTCCATATTATATCACGATCTCATTCATTTTCCCTTCATCTCTCCCCCAAAATGCTTCACCGAGAGATCTCCACCATAGATCGTCCTGATCTAACGGTCCACATCCCTCGTTGCACCCAGACCTACATTGGACCTGGTTAGCTATTTCTGCCTAGTTTTATGGCCCCCACTGCTGCATTTCTTCATCCTCAAGCATTCCTACTGCCTCTTTCAAACCTCTGAATGTAGTTAATCCATATCCGCAGGGTTTCTTAATGATTTGTTGTGTTTTTTGCAGGTTTTAATGGTGGTTGTTCTGAGAATTTCCACAGTCACAGTTAGGTGACATTTTCGGCCCAGAGTGACGATTCTGTGGTTTTTATCAAAGAAGAAAGGGAATTGCGGGTTTGAAATCCAATTTTAAATCAACTGGATCATGATCTAGGGTTTAACAGAAAGCCTCCAATAGCAGAAAGCCACCTGTATAAACGAAGAACAACAAAGTGTATCAGAATGAAGACCCGAAGATGAAGATCAAGGCTTAATTAATCTTAAACACAGATCAAAGGATAAATCACTGTGTTTATAAAAATAGAGAGATATATCAGTTGAAAGAATCCTCCACTGCCACATCAAACGCTAAAATATCCTTTTATCTACCAAAAGTGTCACCTACAGCTTTCATAAATTAAAAGAAGGCATAGTTATTGCCTAGTCAGTGATATTTTGTTTAAAGACAACCATAGTTATTGCCAGCTTGCCTAAAGAGTTTTAAAGTCAAAAAAATTTTCCAAGTAGCTAAACAACTTATTGAAAACCAATTAATATAGAGAAAATATCAGAAATATTCTCTATTGAACCCCTCAAAGACAGAGAATAATTAACTTGTATTAATTGAATAGATTTCCCTTTCCTTTCTTTCCACCTCCTCTTTCTTCTATAAATACTTCCTTAGAAGATGAGAGATTGTTGGTTGGTTGTTGGAATTTGAGGTAATAGTTGTTGTATCAAATCATTGTTGAATGTAAATAAGTTTTGAAGCTCTGAAGCTCTGTTAAGTTATTGAAGAAGATAGGCTAAGAAGAGAAATTTGAAGCTGTGATGAAACATTGGACATGTAGTTTGTAACTGGATTGACAATTAATAAACAAGTTGATTCTTGGGATCTTGGTCTATATCATTGGTGAAGTATCTCTTACTGTTATTTTTTTCCTTTCATGTATGCCATTTTGTTCACTTTTCTATGATAAAGAGGAGCAAGCGTAGAGCTAGGATTTATTGTGAAAAGTACCCTACTCTCAGTGATAAGCTTTATCTATATGTTTTCTGCTAATTGTGATATTTGGGAATGAATTAAATTAAGTGTAAACATTATCAAGGAATGTTGGTTAGTCCATGTCTTGATGTGAAAAACTTGAAAGGAAGTTCTTGAATGATTTTTTCATTACATGCTAAGTAGAGTTAAACTAGGAAAGTTTATGGTTTGCGCTGTCTTCTAGTTCTTTCTCCAAAAGTTGTTTGAAAGTTTCCCTAAGAGTATGCTAAAAGCAGGCCTCGATGTTAATATATCTGACCCGATCTTAAGTTGCACTTTGTTTTCTTATCTGTTTTCATCCCTTCTGAAAGTAGTCTAGTGAGATTACTGGATTGTTATCTGATAAGTTAGCTTTAATACAAGCTTGTCCAAAGAAGTCTATGGTTAGCCCTGTCCTTTGGTTGGTTTCAAACAGTTGCTTAAAAATGATTTTCTTGTATGGTAAGTTGACAAATCCTTGTTGAAATTATTGGCTTTTACCACTTTCTCAATGTTAGCCCCCTATGAATTTTTTGACAAGAAAACAAGGGTCTAAAAGGTTTTTGAGCCTCCAAGGAATGCATTTCCCCTGAAAACACATCATCCTTGAAGCCTCCTTATGCCCTTTTCCTTTGATAAATCCCCACTGCTGATTCCCACTATAAAGCCTCTCTATTTGTGAAGAAATGCCCAAAAGGCCTCCTTTTCCCCTTATATCATCCCTCCCAAACCTCTATTTCATCGCCTTTTACTCCTCTCTATTTCCCCCTTTAACCCTCTAAACCATCTCAGGTCCCCTTTTAAACCCTTCAAATACTCTTTGTTTGGTTTAATAAACCCTTTTCTTCTCTATCGTTACCCTTCTTTGGCCTTAAAATGCATTAAAATGGGCCAAAAACCCACTCTTCACTTTATATTAAGGCCTAGCCCCTTTCGGCCAGCCCCCTTAACCTTATCCACCACGTGACCTGGGCGCCGAAACCACACGCTAGCCCGAAAAAGCGCTTAGCACAAATATGTATCGGGCGCGTTTTGAACCGTCGATCTATATAGATTGGACAGTCGTCGCATTTCCCATAGCGCCCATCGCCCACCTCCTTTCACTGCCCGATCGCATCATCTATCGTTCATTTAACCCGTCGATCAACGGTCCGCGTTCACCTGCCCGGTGGTCCCCGCAACTGCGCCTGAGCACTATTCAAAAACCGTCTGGTTTCTATCACACCGCCGTTGGGAGGTGGGCGGTATTTTTATTTTCAGAGCGATTCCACTCACCACCCGACACGTGGCTCCGTCACTGTTTGAAACCACCCCCTCATCATGCGTTATCGTTCGGCATTTGACCCGACGCGATATGCATATCAACCGTCTGATCTGGGGCTCTCCATCCAATGGTCATCGCACCCCGAAGATGTGTGGAAATTAACCCAAGGAAATCGTACCCCTGGCCCGCCGTCCATCGCCCTTCGATACGTTTTCCACCATCGATCTCCTTCCGAGATCAGACGATCCAGATTCACTGCATGGCCCGCTATTGACCCGGCCCCGCCACGTCATTTTTCCACGTGTGTTCGTCGTTTTTTTGCCCATCCCCTATATAATTCATTCAAAGGTCTTGATTCATTTCATTTCGCCCTTTTCCCTCTGTATTTCGGCCAAAGCTAAACTTCTGCGTTTAACACTAAAGGCCTCTGCTCCGCCACCATTCCTCCGGCCTCCACAGCATTATTCCACTTCCGCCCTGGGATTTTATAACAAATTTATTCCATTTTGCAGGGTTTAGAAAGTGAGAAATTCATCCCTCCTCCATGATCACAGTCGTTGTGATTCAGAGTGCAGAGAGGCCATTTCATCATCGGCTAGCATATCAGCAGCAAGGATTAAAGGGGTTGATGCCAATTATTGAATGTTTTAACGCTTAACCCCGTGTTCAAAGGGAAAGGATGCAGTGTGAAGACTAAGCATGTGGAACGAGCCATATCTGTGTTTAATGTCAGCAGAGCACTGTTTCTGTAAAAGGACACCTTCCTACAGAATTCTCCATGTCTCCTCAAGCCCTTAAATGTATTTCACTGATAGAAGCTTCTATGACTGTCAGACAACAGTTATGAAGAATGGAGACCTTGCAGATTTTCCACCCAGTTCACCAATTCTAGAAGGCGGCGCAAAACACCAAACTCCAGAAGGACTTCATGAAACATCAGAGGTCAAAGCCGACCTGACAGAGTCTCCCAGACCATACCAAAAGTACTTACAGCGATGCAAATTGCCATTAAGCAGAGTGGGCATGAAATATTTCTCCACTCTGTCTTAATGAGATCCATTTAATGAATATCACCTATCATTGTTACTCTCTTCTCCTATAAGAATTCCCAAGAACATATTATAAGTTGTTGTTGTTCGGTTGTTGCCGATTGCTGTTAGAGGGATTCATTTTGACTGTTAGAATAGCCTTGGAAGGGATTAGCAGAGTAGTTGTTATGTAGTAGGTTGGGAGGAGAAAGTTTGGACTGTATTAGCCATTGAGCTCAATGTATGTGACTGGTTTTGCATCAATTAATCAAGCACATTTCACAGGATCCTGGTCTATTACTATTGGTGATGTTTTTCTAACACTGTTTATTACATTTTCATACTGTTTCATTTTCTACTTGCTCGCATCAGAATATTGGCATAGGATTTACCCTTGTTAGGTACCCTATGTTTCTTCTCTCCTTGCCTTTAATTTTTTCTGCTGCTTATTTGTTCTTGTTGGGTTTAAGCTGGAAGATTTGGGAACGCTGGGGATTAGAGTTAGCCCTGTCCACTAGGATCCTTGTGCGACCAGCTGGCCTTTCTAAGATCTCTTGCTGGTGTCAAAGCATTGAAGGTTCAAAGTACTTCTCTGATCTATAGACCCTGGCTCTGTTAAACTTATCCCTGTTTTCCCTTGGAGCATGCTAAAGTTGACCTGGAGTTAAATGACCTCTGGTCTGATCTATAAGCTACCCCTTTGTCCCTCCATTGAAAGCTGCCTTTGAGTATGTCCAAGCAGTTTTGGAGTTAAATGACCTCTGACCTGATCTATAGATAGAAATTGGGTTGCTTTCCTTCTTTCACTCTCAATCCTTAATGTTCCATCCCACCATCTATCTAAAAATATCCTTTAGTGTAGATGACTTGCCCTCTGAAAGCCTGGGCTAGTTGTTGCAAGTAATTCCCTTTCATGAATCCATAGCCCAATGGATGGCACTTTCTTGACCTATCCTCTTTGCTGAACATCCTGCTGCTTTGTCCCTTTTCTCCCACTACCTTCTCAATCTATGATCTCATGACCAACCCAGCAACCAACCAACCAAATCATTTAAAACCCTCCTTTGTGCTTCATAACTAGCCTAATACCTAATCTTGAGCTTTCAAAGATATATCATTCTTTGCATTTATGGAGAGATCCCTCTCCAAATCTAGGAGGGCTAGATCCTAGGATCCCAAAGTGGTTTGATGTTGTCTTATCTTTTGGTATTTCCAAATATTCCAAAACATAGGAACCCCAACACTCAACACTTTTAATGTTCCACTCCATCATTTAAATCTAAAAGATCCTTTGATATAGATGACTTGCCCCATGGACCACTCTTGAAATTTCTGTACAATAAAACCCTTTTGTGACTCCATTTCCCAATGGATTAAAGCTTCTTCACACTAATCATGTTTGCTGAACACTTCTCAATATGCATCTTCACCCTTCAGAAACTCTTTCATTTTGTGATATTCCATCCAATTAAAGATCATACCTGACCAACCAAACAAACAAAAGCCCTTGTTCTTAATAACTAGCCTAAAATCACATTTCAAGCCTTAAATATCACATCTTTACACACGTATAGAGAGATCCCTCTCTGAATCTAGGACGGCTAGGTCCTCAGATTCCAAAGTGGTTTTGATGTAGGCTCTGCAACGTTTGTACTTTAAAATCTTGCAAACTACTGAGGCCTAACACTAAGGAGAAAGAGTTTATGATGTGTATAAAGCAAGAGAAGAGGCTCCTAACTTAGGAGGTCCTAATTTTTCTTCCTCACAGTTCTAATCCAACATCATTACCATTGCATCAAATCATAAACTAGAATTCAAGAAACAATTCAAGAAATGTAAAAGGATGATTTTTAGTTGTTATTTATAAATTGATAGAGAGAGAATTTAACTTAAATATTTGGATGTCCTTTCATACGAAAATTATATTTAAACCAAAATCATCGAACAATCATAAATAAATCATAACACATCTAAATAACTAAATCATAAATATGAAACAAGAACTAATGAATCAAAGCTTGTATACTTAACTTGGTATGGGGGCCCTCCACCCTTGCCTTGTACACTTGAAGAACTATTAAGATACAAAAAACTTAATAAAGCATGCACAACATGAACAGAAAATAGAACAATATAATTGGTTCTTCAAATTATCTCAAGGTCTCCAATAGTCTCAATACAAAATTACATACATTCTACATATATGAATGGTCCATAAACTTTGTTTAAATAGGAAAATCATAAAAAAACTTTGCTATAATGTCTCTAATGGTCTTATCAATCATAATCCCATCCATATAGGTCGAAATCATCTATTTTGGTTCATAAAATTAGGAAAAATCCCACAAAATAATAAATCTGCCCCTTTGTACTAGGGATTCTAAATGACAAGTCAAGTTTGAATAATGTTGACCGAGCTTGTTGTTGTTCAGTTTGACTGAACCAATAGGTGTTTCTCCATCCATGGTTCCAAATATTTCCAAATATATGCTCAGATATTTCCCATGTGTCCTTCACATATGACTTCAATGGAGCTATTACGAGAATTTTTAATGCAGTCCAAAATTACTCTTAAAACCCAATTTGTATAAAAAATTCTAAAATTTGAAAAACTTAATTTAGTTACCTGAATATGAAAAATAAGACTAAAATGAGGCATATAAGGGTAAAATACGATGGAATATGGTGGTAAATAGATGGATTTAGGATAGGAAAAAATGACCAAAATTGAGGGCCACCATCTCCCCCTTGTTGATGTTCAAGCATGTCCTCATGCTTGCCTCCTCCATTTGGATCTCCTAAGTGATGATGCCCATATTTTTCCTGACCCTTTAACTTCTTCATGTGCAACCTAAAGGAGAAATTCAATACACTCATGACCCTCATGTTTCCCTTCTTTTTAGATGGTAGCTTTCACTTTCTGCTTCTCATATTTTTACTGCCATGAATTTTTCTCCTTTAGCCATATATAGGCTTGTTTAGAGATGACGATATTCTGAGTTTCAAGTTTTTTAATATTTTAGCTCAATTTATTTTTTTAATTGATTATGTTG
This sequence comes from Pinus albicaulis, assembly GCA_034641835.2. Lineage (NCBI taxonomy): Eukaryota > Viridiplantae > Streptophyta > Pinopsida > Pinales > Pinaceae > Pinus > Pinus albicaulis. The sequence goes on along the minus strand of CM076574.1, from coordinate 1,393,834,268 downwards.
TTGTTATTTTCTTTATACATCTTACTCTCCTTTTTCAAGTGTTTCTCCATGATCTTTTTTTCCTCGAGCTCGCTTGTAAGTTCTTATATTTTCTTAAGATATTATTCATTGTGCATCTCTTTAAATTCTTCCCCGGTCTCTTTAGCATATGAATGAGATGATGTAGCTCCTACCCAAGAATTCTCAAAATAGGAGTATTTCTCTATGGGTTCTTCCTAGTCTTCCATCTCCATTCTTTTTATTATCTCATCAATCTTCTTGGATGTTGGTGGAGGCTCAACAATTTCAATTTCTGGATCTTTTTCCTTGCTGCTTGGTTCCTCTTGTTTTTTTCCTAGGCTTCCTAGGAATGGACAGAAAGGATTTCTATTTTTCAATCATAAATCCCGCTTCTTGTTCAATCTTGTCTTAGGATACAAAGGGGAATTCATGATACTTCTTGTTACATGCAACAACTCAAAATTCTCTTTTGTTGTTTGTTCTTCAAAATGATTCTCAACCAAAAAATCCTTCCAAATCATTCCATTATTTCTTACTTGATAGTGCACAATTATTTTGATTAGCCCATGATGATAGATGTTAGCTTCCATCACTTCTGTTTTATTATTGACATTCTCTATAATTTTAGTTAAGCTTCTTGAAAAGAAGGTAAACTGATTTTACAATCTCCCTTCATATCTTGAAGCAACTTAATATGATAAAGATATATCACACTGTATCGATTATCACAGGTGAAGTAATTTTGGATAATCAAAACCAACTCTGACCATGGCTCTATGAGCCAATCTCTTGGAATCCCTTTTGTTCTGTCAAAGGACCCCTTCCATTGTTTCTGCAAGAAAAAGTTCCATCCCTTCTGCTTAAAATGCAGGCCCTTGTGATACTCTTCTCCTATCAAAGGAAGATCCAATGCTTGAGAAAGAAAGGTTGGGTTCACTAATATAGAAAATTCACCAATTCTGGTTTGTCCATGTTCAAAGTGCTCTATGAAATCTTGTGTGATTTTATCATTGTGACCATTGAAATTTTTAAGGAACTACAGTAACCCTGCTTGGTATAATTTCTCTATTGTATCCTTACCCCAGGTTTTTATCTTGAAGTCTTTGGGCTCAGTTTTGGTTCCATTTGCATCTTCTTTGTATACTAATTGATATGGCCTTGTCCAGTAAATAACCTCATTATGAATAAGAATATATATATATATATATATATATATATATATATATATATATATATATATATATATATATATATATATATATATATAGTTTATTTCTTATTCATGCAATATTTGGATAAATACCATGGTGAATGTACTTACCAGATCTATATAGCTCTGAAAAAAATGATGTTAATTCCTCTGCTTGTAAGTATTCAATTTCCCTATGTTCTACTGCAAATGGTACCCAAACAAAAAATCCTCTGTTTGTAAAATTGAGTTAAAAAAATCTTACTACGTGAAATACCATTTAAAATATCTCATTTTCAAAATAAAATCTCCCTCTGGTTTGCAAATCATGCTTAAATCTCTTCTTCATTTGCAAAAATTTCTCATAAAAGTTAATGAAAAACCCTCTTTGTTTCAAAAAATTCGTACTGTGTATATAAAATGAGACTCACTTCATTTTTTTATGAAAAAAATTATGAAAAAAATTGCATGAGGAAATCTTTTGTGATACCTGAACTTCAAATGACTTGTAGAAAACTTGTAGAGATTTTCTTGTTAATGGTTTTGTTCTCCCTGTTTAAACATACATTCTCAATTAAAACTATTCTCTTAGCATCTAGAGAAATCGTGAATTCTACAGGTGACATAGTAAGTTCAAGGTGACAAAGAATTTCAAATTCATAAGTGGAGTGATGTTTTTCTCACATTATGACACATCTAAATGAAATCTTATGTTAACCATTTTCAAAATAGTGTAGCTGTTGAGGAAGCCCGTGAATTGAATCTTACTTGCCACTTGCATAATTTTTGGGATTTGTTTGAGAAAAAGGTTAGCTCAGCGCAGACAAAATCTCAGTCGCTTTCTCCTTCTTTAAACAAAATGCTTCTCCTTATTTCTCCATGTTGTTCCTCTAATTTCCTCGCTCAATTCCACACTATTTCTCCATATCTCATGGTTCTTCGCAGTTAATCTTTGTGTATTTTTATTTTAATCAGGGTATTTTATGTGGTGGGTGAATGCATAGTGTTGACCTCCAATTCTGAGCTGGGTTTAGCTGTGATCATAAAGGAGAGCCCACGCAGAGAAAGCCATTGAAATGTTTTTGACCATTTGTTGCTGCGTTCCCAATTCATCTAGCTGACTATTTCTATCTTTTGTACTTGTGGATGCTCCTTGTTCTTCTGATGTGTCATGGTTGACTGCCTTCACTACTTAATGATTGTCCTAACTACCACAGGTTTTTATACTCATTCAATAACCATTATGTTTTAATTATCCTTGCTCTATCTGTTGTAAAATCTTGATGCTATATCATGACTTTGCAATTGTTTGTAGTTAAGATATTCAATACTCATTGCTTGTATGTATAATTCATGTTTTCTTAATCATGCATTATTATCCATTTGTAAATCCATTCTTATTGCATGCTGCATATCCATCTCATTGCATATTTTCCTTTTTGATTTTCTTTTGTGTGTCATTATTTCCATATACTTATGTATTAATTTGTTTTGAAATGACCATAATCTTAGGTCATTTAAAATCGAATTATTTTTTTAATGACACTAAATCTCTTGTTATGGTTTTGTAGGCATATGAATATGAAACTAATCCTTCATGTTTTTATAGCCAATTTTCCATGAGGCAAAAAGATTAGGCCCCAAAAAGGAGATGTGGCCAAAATTTTGGTAAAAATTTCTCATGAATGATGAAAGATGAATGTAAGGTTATGATAAGGTTAACGAATGAAATGTATTTAATGTAGGGTGATGTAGGATATAGGGCAATATTGGATAATGTAGGATGATGTAGTCATGAATAAATGAGTATTGCATAGTAAAGTTTAAACTAGTTTATCAATCTTAGAAAAAAATTCAAAATAAAAGGTATTAGGAATACTTTAAACTTACAGTACTTTCCTTTCACTTAGTAGCTCATTGTCAATGATTTTTTCTATTAATGATGACCTCTACTCTTTTGTCAACACTTGACCTTCTTCCAATGATGATGATACTTTGACTTCAAGGATGAATTTTGCTGAATGATTTTGATGGATTGTAGATGCTTGTACATTATGAAACCAACTCCAAAAATAGAAGAAAGAGAGATCAATGCCTTAGAAATAAGCCACTTCGAGGGGAAAACCTCCTTTACATTACATAAATGAACAATTCTTGGATGATACAAATGACAAAACCTCTTTCTATATATAGGAGTCCATGGGGTCACAATATAATCCTAGTCAACCTAACAATAATAATTTAAGGGCACAATAATAACAATATTGGGGTTATAGGGGTACAACAATAACAATAAGGGGGCTACACTAACAACAATAAGGGACTACACTAGTAATATAGGGACCTAACATGCCCCTCTCCTTCAAAAAAGTGTTGTCCTCAACATTTTAGTAGCTCTGGATGATTTTGTATAAAATTCTCATCCTCCCATGTAGAATCTTCAGTGGGTAAGTTCTTCCATTTGATGAGATACTATGAAATTGATCAATTTTGTGGTTGTCAAGTTCTTGTTTCCATGGTTTCTTCAGGTTCCAATATTATTTTTCCTTCCTCACCAAGTTTTGGCAATATTGTTTGAACTGGAATTTTGTCACCTGTAACCTTCTTTAAGCATGAAACATGGAAAACTGGATGCACTCGTGAAGAAGCAAGAAGATCCAATTTGTATGCCATAGTACCAACCTTTAGCAACACCTTGTAAGGACCATAGTACTTTGGTGATAATTTATTATCTTTCTTAGCTTGCTTGAGGGAAATTGTTTTGTATGGCTGTAGCCATAAAAATACCTAGTCTCCTACATCAAAACTTCTCTCATTGCGATGTTGATCTGCCTGTTGTTTCATTCGATTTTGTGCCAATTTTAGGCCATCCTTTAATATTTGGAGAATTTTTTGTTGATGCTCGATGTGATCTTCCACTGCTTAAACCTTAGAATTTGATCTAAAATTTGATGTGATGGGCGGTGGATGATATCCATAAAGTGCCATAAATGGGGTCATTTTTGTTGCAGTATGGAAGGAAGTGTTATACCACCATTCAACCATAGGTAACCACTTGACCCATTGTGTTTTTTTATCACATACAAAACAACAAAGATATCCTTCCAAAAATTTGTTCACTATCTCAGTTTGACCATCGGATTGAGGATGATAAGATGAGCTATGATCTAGTTGAGTACCCAAACAAGAAAATAATTCCATCCAAAAATTTCTAGTAAAAATGGATCTCCATCACTTACAATAATCTTTGGGTTTCCATGTAGCTTTTGAATTTTTTCCATAAATGTAGTAGCAAATGTACTTGGTTTAAATGGATGAGATACTACACAAAGTGTGCATACTTGGTAAGTCTATCAACTACCACCATGATGACATTATTTCCTTTGGACTTAGGTAAAACTGTGATAAAATCCATTAAAATATCCTCCCAATGTTGACTTGGAATGGATAAAGGCTGTAGAAGACCCGGGGCCTTAAGTGTCTCAACCTTATTTTGTTGGAAAACCAAAAATTATGCCACAAACTTTTGAATATCATATTTAAGGCCATCCCAAAAAAATTATTTCTTTGCCTTGTGGTAAGTTTTCAAAAATCCTGAGTGTCCTCCTAAAGGAGAAGTGTTCAGTTCCAAAAGAATCTTTTGTTTTAGTTGGGAATTATTACAAAGATATAAGTGATATTTGTACCATAAGGAATCAATTTTCCAACTAAAAGTATCAGATGTAATAGGATATTGCTGAAATTTTTGAACGAGTGTCCACACTTCTTCATCCTTCTTCCATTCATCCCTTGCTTCAGTTATCCACAGTTGGATAATAGAAATGACACAAAGCAATGCTTCCTCCTCTTCATCCTTTCTTGAGAGTGCATCTGCAACAACATTTAGCTTCCCTTTTTTTTAGATGATTTCAAAGTCATAACTCAACATCTTTTTGACCCATTTTTGCTGCTCTTTTGAAGATAGTCTGTGTTCTTAAAAGTGTTTAACACTATCATGATCAATTTTTACCTTGAAGTGTCTTCCCATTAGGTAAGGTTGCCATTTCTTCAGTGCATGTAGTATTTCAAACATTTCCTTCTCATAAATATATTTTTGTAAATAATTTGTGTAAATACTTTCCTTTGATTGGAAGACTTTTAAAAGCAATGGGTCTTCCTTCTTGCATTAAAACAACACCAATTCCATTTCTTGAGTCATCACATTCCACAATAAAGGTTTTTGTGAAGTCTGGTGTAGCTAAGACCAATGCCAGGAACATTGCCTCTTTAAGATGTTCAAAGGCCTTAGCTTCTTCAGGAGTCCATGAAAATGCATCTTTCTTAAATAATTTTGTTAGAGGTACTGTTATTCTCCCATAATTATTAACAAGCTTGTGGTAATACCCTGTTAAACCGAGCAATCCTTGCAACTGCTTTATGGTTGTGGGGACTTTCCATTCCTTAATGGCTTTAATTTAGTTAGGGTCTACCTTAACACCCTCGTGAGATACAATATGACCTAAATATTCCACCTCTTGTACTCCAAAGAAACATTTGGAGGTCTTTGCATATGATTGTTTCTCCTCCAATAATTTGAACACCCTGTCAACATGTTGAACATGATCCTTCCAAGACCTATTGTAGATTAGTATGTCATCAAAAAATACTAACAAAAATTTTCTAAGGAAGGGTTTGAAAATGGAATTCATCAACCCTTGAAATGTAGAAGGTGCATTGGTAAGCCAAAAAGGCATGACCAAAAATTCATAATGACCCTCATGAGTTCGAAAGGATGTTTTTGGAATATTGTCAGTATTTGTAATATTCCAAATTTTCCATCAGATTATTGGAATATTAGATTTCTTAGCTTTATTAATTAATTAAGTAAATAAAAGGGTGGAGGGACCCATAAACCCCATAGATGAATACAATCCACTTTTGGTGTCTGTATGTGGGTTAATTATATAGTAGATCAACATTATGGAGTAGTGGAGCAACTTATTAATGCAGGAAGAATGGAGATCATGCAACATTAATGAGGAAGATCATGGAGATAAAGTAAGATCATAGAGGAATAAAAGTAAGATCATAGAGCAATAATGATGAAGAGATGGAGGGAGTGGTGCATTAAATGCACACATGATGGAGGAGTGGAAAGTAAATGTAGAGATCATGGAGATCATGGAGAGACAGTGCAGTCTTCATGGAGACTAGTGGCCACATGTTCAACACAGTTATGAGGTGGGCCGAGGCTAGGGAAGGCTCACAACCATATAAGGAAGATGAGGAAAGCAAAGTAAATCAGTCTAGAATTTCATATTGTATTTTCGTATGACATTCTTTGCACACTTTAGCTGTTTAGCTAAGTCTGATGTGCTGTTTAGCACACAGGTGTTCTCGAGCGGGAATCCCACCCTTAACCATGGGAGAATTCGAGTGCCTACTCTGGGAAGGTTTGTTTGAGAAGAGAATCATCATCCGACATTGGTGCCACATCAAACCCCTCTCTGCAGCACATACAACTTCAGCAATTATGCATTCTTGTCTTATGGTTCGAGAGGAGGAGGTAGTTCTTAGCATTTCAGCTAAGGAACTGGTGGAGGGATAATCCCGTTAAAATTGTGCTTCATTTCGGTCTTTCGAGATCAAAATTTTGTACATCCTGCATCAGGCCATCATTTCTACACCTCCATGCAGAAGCAGTTCCTTCAGGAATTGCATAGTCCAGTTAGGCAGATCTAAGGGAGGAAGGAAGTTCCAAGTATTTCATCTTGGAATCTTGTGAGGGGTCTTTCCCTCACTTTGGAGAGATCATTTCCATCATCTGTGAGCTATATTTCATCACCTAGCAGTAGGCTACAACTTCAGCCCTCTTGACAGTGCAGTTCATTCCAGCGGTTGTGCAGTGTGCAGCTGCAACTTGGGCAAAGGAAGGAGGAGCTAGATCTCAAGCTTGTAGCTTGAAGATCAAGAGAAGGGACCAACCCTTCATCTATTGAGTTGATTGAGTGATGTTGTAGCTGATAGATCATTATTTCAGCCCCATATCAGTAGTTGTCTCCAGGGAATGCGTAACTCAGCTAGTAGGGGTGCAATGTGCAACCCAAAAAGTGCCGAAAATCCAAAGTTAAAATCAGGCCAAACCATTTATGGGTTTTTATGCGTTTTTGGAGAAGAATCCATGGTTAAAATCCTGGATAATTCTAAGCACTCCAACAACCACCTGCACATGGTTCTTCTTCCTAGTAGCAGCAGTTTCCAACAACAGCAGCAATAGCAACACACATTTCCAGTGCTAGTTTTCTTTAGTGTATTTCAACCATTTTGTGGCTTGAGTGAATTAATTTTGGAGCACTGCATACCTTACATTGTTGTTGATGCATAATTATATGGCTCAGTTGTTTCTGCTCGTAGATTATGATGTCTTAATGCAATGTCTAGTTGCAGCATATTTCTGACATTTTCCAAATTTTAGTGCTATGTTATTGTTTTGATTTATTTGGAATACTGCATATGTTCTATATTCCCGTTGTTTCCATTTTGGAATATTATATAGGTTTCAGAGCATGATATTTGGCTTAGATTATGGGAATTTCATGAAATCAGAAGAATAAGAAGAAGAAGCAGAACAAGATGAAGTCTACAATGGCGGAAGGATTGAGTTTTTCCACACTTCTCTTCAGATCTATGCAGGATCTATCCACAAAGACTAAATAAATGAGAAGGGGAAGGCAAAGAGAAACCTCAAGAGGGTTTTAGAATGAGGAAGGCCCAAGCACTTCCTATCAGCAACATAAACAACCAACCATGCATAGAGCTCCACAACAATCTACTATGTCCACTTTCTTTGAAGAGGAAGGTGAATGGCATGGAGATGGAGGAAACTTGGAGTATGAGACTCTAAGTAAATATTTGGCTGAGTACAAATCACAGTCTATAGCATTCAAGGAGAATCTAACTCTCTAATAGTTTTTGCAACTCAAAGAGGAGAGGAGATCCTGCAACAACAATAAGAGAAAGAGGCATATATTCTTATTGCCCACATTTGATGGATCTCCCAAAAGCTCATTGAGGGCTTGGAGGGAAGATTTAGCTACATTATTTCAGCTATATCCTATAGCAGAAAGAGAGGCTGTGGAGCTTACAGAGCTGCACCTAGAGGGAAAAGCCAAATATTGGTGGTTTAGTCATCTATCACACATGGAAGTGTCTAATTATGCAGATTTCATTTAGAGACTGAAGAGCAATTTTGGTAGGAAGAAACCGGAGACATCCCGCACTGAGACATATCCCATCATTATTGAGATTATACATGAGGAGTTGAAGGAATATGTCCTCATTATTACTCCAGAATACTAACCCCTAACTCCACCATCAGCTACATAAGTACTTGCATAAGGTGAAGGAGCACTTGCATCTTTGCAAGATGGTCTTGAGCACTTGAAATTGAGAGTCCCATGCATGATTTAGGAGATGCATGGGGAAGAGGAGGAAGATAACAGCGCTGGTGCAACATTAGAGGAGTAGCCATCACCATCCCCAACAATTTAAGAAGCCATTGCACCGGTTGGAGGAACTCTTGTAGCTTTGCAAGATGTTCCCAAGTTTTAGCTGATCCAAGGTTTGCAAACATTTCTATTCCCTACTATTTCAGCACCTCATTTTGATATTTGTGGGATCATTCCATCAGGGAAATTTCATAACCAATATATATATAAACCTCATTCCAAGAATCATAACCCAAGTGGCAATGTAATGCATATATATATAAATCTCATTCCGGGAATCATAACCCAAGTGGCAATGTAATGCATATATAATATAAATCTCATTCCGGGAATCGTATACTCTAGCGGAAAAGTATATATTGTGCTTTATATACAAAGGACTAAAGCATATATATACATATGTATAGCCATATGTAGCGCGAGATTCAAAGAACAAAAGTACCATAAGGTGGGACCCTCATCAATCGCATCGAAAAAAGTTGGTAGCGGATCACATCCAACCAAAAATTGTGATTGCGATAGAAGCCCAGACCTGATGGGCTTATAAACCATGAGTAACAAGTATTTGAAGTCTGGCATGATTGCATCGGAACAATCTAATCGCATCGCAGAATATAAAGGGATCGGAACGTCCATACAGGAACTTGCGATTGCGATTAAGTTCTGGACCCGATGGGTCTATAAATCAGGTTTCATATATGGTTGAGTTCCGGGTTAAAGACTCAATCACATCGGAATATTCGAGTCGGGATTGCGATCAATCACAATCGGAGCAGGAGTGATCAATCGCAATCGGAGCAGGAGCGATCAATCACAATTAGAGCAGGAGTGGTCAATCACATCAGATAGATAATACAACAATCACATCGGGAGTATTCGAGTTGCGATTGCGATCAATCTCAATCGGAGGACAATGCAAGCTCGGATGGTGGGCCCGAAAGGGAATTTTATGTATTAAACAGTTTTTTTTCTATTACGTCGAGAGTGTGTTAAGTTGTATTAAAAGGGCAGATTATATGATTAAAACATCTTATAATTAAGCCAAGAGCTGAAGTTGTGTTTGCGATTGTATTAAATTATGCCGTGTGGGCTGTGGACCCACGGGCCTCGACCCAGGGTGGAGGGCGATTGTGAACATAAAACAATTGTGGTGTATGTATGTTCCACTTGCGGAACGTTCCACATCAACAAGACACTTGCTAAGTAAAAAAGCGTTAGAAAATGCTCGATTTACAGTCAGCTGGTATAAAAAGATCAGTTACATGTATGCAGCAGTTACACCACAACAAAGGACAGAAAAGCAAACAGAGCTGAAAAGAGATAAAGCACAGTCATAGAAAAGACAAACACAGTCAAATAAAAGCCAAAAGACTAAATGAGTTGAGCTGTAATTCTCATTGTAATTTGAATGTAAATGTTTTTAATTGATTTTTTATTGTTTGTGATGCATTGGCAAGTCTCCTGAGGAAAACAAAGATCCCACTGTAATATTGAAATTAATGCATGTTGTTATATTTTCTGAATGAGCGAGTGAAAGAAACGAAAAGGAAGAAAGCGAAGAGTCATGGCTATCCATTCCAAATTCATTAAGGAATGCTAACAGTCACAAGAAAATCCTTATAAACAATATCATCTTGATAAGAAAAAAAAAGTTAGAGAGAGTAAATCTAGAGAAGGCAGAATATAGAAGTGTGAGGCAGAGAAGATTAAGAAAATAAGAGCAGAAAGAGAAGCTACAGAACAAAGCTGATATCTGAGGTAAATCAACAAACACTCAGTTTGATAAATTGAGGAAGTTGGAGCTTCCCTATCAAGTTGCAACTTGATATCTGTCAGTTGTAGCCGACTGAGGTTGGAGCCTCCTGTAGGTTGGTGCCTGCAAAAAATTGAAGGGAGTTGGTGCTTCCTTGCAAGTTGTAGCTTGCAGAGTTGAGGTAGGAGCCTCCTATAGGTTGGTGCCTGCATAAAAAAAGTGGTGAGAGGGAGTTGGAGCTTGCCTTTGCATCATAGCAATAATAAGATGTGGTTTTCTCCCTTTATGGGTTTCCACTTACATCTGCTGTCTCTATGTGTGTTTCTGATGTGTTGATGTGATTCTTTCAATCTGATTAATTGTTTGCTGCTCTCAACATAAGTATGGTGTCACATTAATTTAATATTAACTGCAACATTTTAAGACTGTTCACATAGTAAGCTGTAAATAAGTTTGATGAAAATTTTAAAAGGCTTATGTATGTATTAAACTGATTCACCCCCCCCCCCCCTCTCATTTTAATTAAAGATTCAACAATTGGTATCAGAGCCAAGTTCCTTTGTACCAGTCTAACAACTGAAAGGAGATCCTAGGTTCCCAAGATGGCGAGTAAAGAAGGATGCTCAACCCCTTTTTTCACTGGTGAAAATTATGCTTTCTGGAAAATCAGAATGAGGACATACATAATGTCTCTAGGAATAGAAGTCTGGGCTGCTATGGAATTTTGATATGCCCCAAAGGCAACTAACACAGAAAAAAAAAACAAAAAAAGATTTTGTGGCTAACGCAAAATCCATGAATGCCATCTTGAATGGATTATGTGAAGTAGAGTTTATTAAAGTAATGCACAAAGACTCTGCCAAAGAAATATGGGATACTCTTGAGAACATACATGATGGAGACAAGAAAGTAAAGACTGCCAAACTTCAAGTCTATAGAGCCCAGTTTGAGAACTTAAAAATGAATGATGATGAAGACATTGCCAGTTTCTTCCTAAAAGCTGCAGAAATTATTAACAATATGAAAGCTCTTGGAGAAAAAATGCTAGAAAGTATAATTGTGCAAAAGATTCTAAGATCTCTTCCATCCAGGTTTAATCCAAAGGTGTCTGCAATAGAAGAAACAAATGATTGGGAGACCTTGACCATGAACCAGCTACTTGGAAATATAACAGCCTATGAAATGAGGCTCCCACAGAAGAAGCCAAGTATGAGGGAAGCATCCTTTAAAACAGAAAAGAAGAAAGAAGAAGAGGGAGACATATGCTCTTGATCGGATGAAGAAGAGGCAAAGTTTGTCAAGAAATTGGATAGAGGCTCAGGTAAATACAAAGGTAAAATCCCCTTCAAATTCTTTAACTGTGGAAGAGTTGGACACTATGCTGCTAAGTGTCCTCACATGAAAGCAAGAAATCAAGCTCAAGAGTTAGAGAAAAATAAATCAAAGAACTGGCAAAAGGGAAAGAAGTTCAGTAGAAAATCCTTCTATGCTCAACAAGACAGCAGTACATCTGAAGATTCAGATGAACTCTCAAGTGAAGATGGAACCTCTGAATTTTTATTGATGGCTATAGAAGATATTTAAGGTCTCCTGCTAGAAGATGGAGTAGAATAAGGTGAATTTGACCTTGAGGGGGAGCTAAGAAGTGCTCTGGAAGAGATCGATAGACTCAAACTGAAATGCAAAAAACAAAAGGACATTCTCCTCAAGTATGTACGAGAAGAAAAAAATTCAGAAGTCCTGATGCAGCTAAAGATAGAGCTTGAAGAAGCCAAGAAGATAGAAGACATATTACTTAAGCAAATCAAAGAAAAAACTCAGGAACAAGAAAAGTTGGAAGAAGAAGTAGTATGTCTCAAGAAGAAATTAGAAAATGCTCAAAGGAAAGTGGTTATAAACTCTTCTCAAACAACAAGCTCTAGTAATTTAAATGAAATTCTGGGTGCTCAAAGATCTCCTATGATAAAAACTGGAATAGGCTATGAAGGAGAATCAAGTAAAAGAAAAGAAAAGGTTGATAGAGAGATTATTTTTGTAAAAGAAAAGAAGAATGATGAAGCAGCTCAAACAATTCCTACAAAAGAAGAAACCTGTAATAAGGAAGACAGAGATTAGAAGAAACCACTAGTAGCAAAGAAAGTAATAAATACTAAGATCCCTGAGTATGTAAAATTTGGAAGCCATCAAAGGAGATTCTTCCCTCCTATGAAGAATGCCACTTGTTATGTCCACCACAAGCTTTGACACATTGCAGCATATTGTCTTGCAAGAAGGAGTAATTCAAACCAACAAAAGATGCAAACTTTGAAGAGACTGCCTCAAACAAACAAATTGAAGAGCCAGCCTTACATCAGGTATGCAAATAGTTTCTATGGATACTATTTTTATTGTAAGGAATTTGGCCATAAAATCATTGAGTGTAGAAAGTATGGACAAAGATTGATGTTTAACACCTCAAGGAGGTTTTTGAATCAAATAAATTCTGTTCATACTCATAATTCTACAAAAATTATGATCAAATGTTGTGTATGCAAATCAAGTTGGACATATACCTTCCAAATGTCCTCTAAGAAGATGTAGTTCACCACCACACAAAAGATACCAAACAAAAGGGGGCCTCCAGTGGATAAAGAAAGTGAATAAATGTGACTTAGCTCTAATTTCTCAAGACCTAAAAAGTCAGTGGTACTTGGATAGTGGCTGCTCAAAACACATGATTGGAGACAGAAGCAAGTTTATAACTCTTGATGAAAAGAAATCTGGCAATGTTACTTTTGGCAATGATAAATCAGGTAAGATCAAGGGAAAAGGCTCAGTCAGCATAGACAATGGAAGAGGAAAGGCCCAAGATGTACTATTTGTAGATGGGCTGAAAGAAAATTTACTAAGTGTCAGTCAGATGTGTGACAAAGGCTATGAAGTTCTTTTTACAACACAAGATTGTGAAGTCAGATCAAGCACCACAGGTAAGACTCTGCTCAAAGGAGTTCGAACAGAGAGTAATGTTTACATTGTGAAAGAGGAAGATGAAGCATGTCATCTTAGAAAACTAGAAGAGTCATGGTTATGGCATAAAATATTGGGACATCTCAGCTTTGATCACATCATCAGACTAAGCAAGAAGAAAGCTGTCAAAGACATGCCATAAATAAAGAGGCCTTCTAATACCATATGAAAGCCATGTCAATTAGGCAAACAGACCTACACATCCTTTAAGGCTAAAGATTAATTATCAATAAGAAGACCACTACAACTTGTGCACATGGACCTGTGTGGACCTGCAAGAACAAAAACACCAAGTGGTGAATCATACTTTATGCTGATAATAGATGATTTCTTCGGAATGACATGGGTTGCTTTTCTCAAGAATAAATTCGAAGCTCTGGAAAAATTTAAGATCTTCAAAGCATTAGCAGAAAATCAAACAGGATGCAAGCTGAAATGCATCAGATCAGACAGAGGAGGTGAATTCACAGATTATGACTTTGCTAACCTATGTAATGAACATGGGATAAAGCAAAAATTTACTATTGCAGGAACACCTCAGCAAAATGGAGTAGTAGAGAGACAAAATAGGTCTGTACAAAAAATAGCCAGAGCCATGATGCATGAAAGGAATATTCCTCAAACCTTCTGGGCAGAAGCAGTACACACAACGATGCATATCCTTAATAAAGCTCACTTAAGGCCAAGCAGTGACAAGACTCCCTATGAACTATGGCATGGGAAACCAACATCAATCAAAAATTTTAGAATCTTTGGAAGAAAGTGTTACATAAAGAATAATGATGAAAATCTTGGAAAATTTGATGCAAGAGCAGATGAAGGGATATTTCTAGGATATGCTTCCAAAAGTAAAGGGTACAGGTGCTACAACAAGACTCTTCAGAAAATAGTTGAAATTATTGATGTGAGATTTGATGAAGAACTTCCAAACAATACAAGAGATACATACTGCTGCAGTCCATAAGACAACCATGAAGAAGAAGACCAGAATGATGATGAAACAAGCAAGACAACAGAATATGCAGGGCTGAGCTCGAAAGCCCCCTTAAGATACACTCAGAAGAATCATCCCGAAGATCAGATCATAGGAGACAAGAAAGCAGGGGTCCAGACAAGAAGGCAGCTAACAGAACAAACTGAAGAGGTATACATAGCCATGTTGTCACAAATAGAGCCAAAGGAATTTGAAGAAGCCAGCAAGGACAAGTCTTGGGTAAAAGCAATGAATGAAGAATTGGACCAAATTGAGAAGAACAATACTTGGGAACTAGTTCCTAGACCAATTGAGAAAAATATCATTGGTTCAAAATGGGTATTCAAAAACAAAATGAATGAGAAAGGACAAGTAATCAGGAATAAAGCTAGACTAGTCTGCAAAGGATATTCACACATCGAAGGACTTGATTACGATGAAACATTTTCCCCTGTAGCCAAAATGGAAGCCGTCAGAATGTTTCTGGCCTTTTCTTGCTACCAAAACTTCAAGGTATATCAAATGGATGTAAAATCTGCATTTCGGAATGGAGACTTAGAAGAAGAAGTCTACATGGAACAACCAGAAGGATTCTCATTAATAGACAAAGAAGACTATGTATGCAGACTGAAGAAGGCTCTTTATGGACTGAAACAGGCTCCTCGTGCTTGGTATTCAAGACTAGATAAATATTTGCAAAAACAAGGCTTTAAGAGAGGTGGAGTAGACAACAATCTATACATAAAAGCCCATGAAAATGAACTCCTGATTTTTGTAATATATGTCGATGACATTATGTTTGGAAGCAACAGAGATGAAATTGCAAAAGGGTTTGCTGAGGAGATGAAATTAGAGTTTGAGATGTCCATGATTGGAGAACTCAGTTTCTACTTAGGACTTCAAATTCAGCAAAAGAACACAGGCACATTCATCTCTCAGGAAAAATACTTAAAAGAAATGCTGAAAAAATTCAAAATGGAGGACTGAAAACCTGTGACAACTCTCATGATCACAGGATGCAAGCTGTGTGCTGATGACGGGTCCACAGATATACATCAAAAAATCTACAGATCCATGATAGGAAGTCTGTTGTATTTGACAGCATCTAGACCAGACATCATGCTAGCAGTAGGACTAGTGGCTAGATATCAAGTAGCACCTAAACAAAACCATCTTCTGGCAGTAAAAAGAATATTCAGATATCTAGAAGGAACAACATAGTATGGACTTTGGTATCCTAAAGGCAAAATCTTCACCTTGACAGCATACACAGATGCAGATTGGGCCAGCTGTGTGGATGACAGGAAAAGCACAAGTGGAGGTGCTTTCTATCTAGGAGAAAATTTGGTGGCATGGTTAAGCAAAAAACAAACATCTATCTCTCTGTCTACAACAGAAGCATAATATATAGCAACAACAGCATGTTGTACACAAGTCATGTGGATGAAGCAGACTCTTCAAGACATGAAGGTAAGCATTAATGATCCTATCTCAATTAAATGTGATAATACAAGTGCTATAAGTATATCTAAAAATCCTGTGCTTCACTCAAAAACTAAACATATCCCAATCAAGTATCATTTCCTCCGAGAACAAGTGGCTCAGAAGATAGTAAAACTGGAGTATGTACCAACAAAAGAACAGACAACAGATATATTTACCAAACCACTTGCTAGAGAGCCATTTGGGTATTTGAGAGACAGACTAGGGGTAGTATCTGTAGATGCTACTCTATAATATGAAGAGAAAGCACAGTTTTAGGGGGAGAACAGAAACAAAAATATCATTCTCAGGGAAAGATCAACCAGCAAGGGAAGCATGAAAACAGGTCCTTAGGATCAAAGGGATTATGGCAATAATACAGTCAACATAAAAGAATCAATAAAAAGGCAAAAGGGTCAGTGGTGCAAAAGAAGAATGGTGAAACCGACGTGAATTGAACACAGAAGAATAGTGAACCCAACGTGTATCAAATCCAAATTTTGGAGTAGCAGCGTACGAAGTCAGGAAATTTAACTCGGAAATGCATGAAATGTTGAAAAAGGATAAAAACACAGCATCAGAGAATAGAAGCTTCACTAAAAATTTGAACCCCTTGCCATTGATGTCAAAGGGGGAGGAAGAGCAAGCAATAGTAAGAAGAGCAAGCAACAGGAGAAAGGATCCTATCAGGAAAACAGAGGAAGTGTATTGCCATCAATGCCAAAGGGGGAGACTGTTGGAAATGTTGTCATTGATGGAAAAGGAGGAAGCAAAGACAAAGACAGGAAAAGGAGGCAGCAAAGACAGAGATAGGCAAAGGGGGCAGCAAAGACAGAGACGGACAGAGGAAGCGAATATAATAGAGGCAGAACTGTTATCAGAGGCAGAGGCAGAGGTAGTCAAGTATCACAAAGAGGAAGGTTATGCGTAGTGACATGAAGAGGTAGAAACACAATCTATTCCGAGAATCGCTTACTCCCACTGAGGATATATATAAAATTTTGAGAATCGCCTACCCCATTGGAAGATACACTAAATATTGGAGCAGCAAAGTAAATATATATATATATATATATATATATATATATATATATATATATATATATATATATATATATATATATATATATATATATATATATATATATATATAGAAACCTCATCTCGAATCATAAACTCAAGTGGAAATGTAATGCATATATATATAAACATCATTCCGGGAATCATAACCCAAGTGACAATGTAATGCATATATATATATATAAACCTCATTCCGGGAATCATAACCCAAGTGGAAATGTAATGCATATATATATATAAATCTCATTCCGGGAATCATAACCCAAGCGGAAATGTAATGCATATATAATATAAATCTCATTCCGGGAATTGTATACTCCAGCGGTAAAGTATATATTGCACTTTATATACAAAGGACTAAAGCATATATATATATACATATGTATAGCCATATGTAGTGCGAGATTAAAAGAAAAAAAGTACCATAAGGTGGGACCCTCATCAATCGCATCGGAAAAAGTTGGCAGCGGATCACATCCAACCAAAAATTGTGATTGCGATTGAAGCCCAGACCCGATGGGCTTATAAACCATGAGTAACAAGTAATTGAAGTCCGACATGATCGCATCGGAACAATCTAATCGCATCGGAGAATATAAAGGGATCAAAACGTCCATACAGGAACTTGTGATTGCGATTAAGTTCCGGACCCGATAGGTCTATAAATCAGGATTCATATATGGTTGAGTTCTGGGATAAAGACTCAATCACATCAGAGTATTTGAGTCGAGATTGCGATCAATTGCAATCGGAGCAGGAGCGATCAATCGCAATCGAAGCAGGAGTGGTCAATCGCATCGGAAAGATAATACAAAAATCACATCGGGAGTATTCGAGTTGCGATTGGGATCAATCGCAATTGGAGGACAATGCAAGCTCGGATGGTGGGCCCGAAAGGACATTCTATGTATTAAACAAATTTTTTTCTATTACGCCGAGAGTGTGTTAAGTTTTATTAAAAGGGCAGATTATATGATTAAAACATCTTATAATTAAGCCAAGAGCTGAAGTTGTGTTTGCGGTTGTATTAAATTATGCCGCATGGGCTGTGGACCCACAGGCCTTGGCCCAGGGTGGAGGGCGATTGTGAACATAAAACAATTGTGGTGTATGTATGTTCCGCTTGTGGAATGTTCCACATCAACAAGACATTTTCTAAGTACAAAAGCGTTAGAAAATGCCCGATTTACAGTCAGCTGGTATAAAAAGCTCAGTTACATGTATGCAGTAGTTACACCACAACAGAGGATAGAAAAGCAAACAGAGCTGAAAAGAGATAAAGCACAGTCATAGAAAAGACAAACATAGTCAAAGAAAAGCCAAAATACTAAATGAGTTGAGCTGGAATTCTCATTGTAATTTGAATGTAAATGTTTTTAATTGATTTTTTATTGTTTGTGATGCATTGGAAAGTCTCCTGAGGAAAACAAAGCTCCCACTGTAATATTGAAATTAATGCATGTTGTTATATTTTCTGAATGAGCGAGTGAAAGAAATGAAAAGGCAAAAAGAAAAGAGTCATGGCTGTCCATTCCAAATTCATTAAGGAATGCTAACAGTCACAAGAAAATCCTTATAAACAATATCATCTTGATATGCAAAAAGAGGTTAGAGAGAGTAAATCTAGAGAAGGCAGAATATAGAAGTGTGGGACAGAGAAGATTAAGAAAAGAAGAGAAGAAAGAGAAGCTACAGAACAGAGCTGATATCTCAGGTAAATCAGCAAACACTCAGTTTGATAAATTGAGGAAGTTGGAGCTTCCCTATCAAGTTGCAGCTTGATAGCTGTCAGTTGTAGCTGACTAAGGTTGATCAAGAGGTCCATGGTGCCTGCAAAATTGAAGCAAGTTGGTGCTTCCTTGCAAGTTGTAGCTTCGTGAGTTGAGTGCAGGAGCCAGAGGTTGGTGCTCGCAAAAACAAAGGTGAGAGGGAGCTGGAGTCTTGCCTTGCATCACAACAATAATAAGATGTGGTTTTCTCCTTTATGGGTTTCCACTTCTACATTTGTTGTCGCTATGTGTGTTTCTTATGTGTTGATGTGATTCTTTCAATCTGCTTAATTGTTTACTGCTCTCAACGTAAGTATGGTGTCACATTAATTTAATATTAGCTGCAACATTTTAAGACTGTTCACATAGTAAGCGGTAAATAAGTTTGGTGAAAATGTTAAAAGGCTTATGTATGTATTAAACTGATTCACTCCCCCCCTCTCAGTTTAATTAAAGATTCAACAAATCTTAGCATAATACAAGAACCTTAAAAGAAACGTCGGAGAGAGTGTACATGACTACTCTACAAGGTTTAATAGTGTTTACAACTCTCTTCCTCCACATATGAAACCTCCCGAAGGTATGGCTCTAGGGAAGTACCCTGAAGGCTTTGATGATGATATGGCCTACCAGCTTAGGGAGAGGGATTACAACACATTGGAAGACATGCAAAAGGGAGCGGTGAGTGTAGAGGCTAACCTGATTGAGAAAAAAGCAAGATTGAGAGCTGAGAGGAGGGTGACATATAGAGATGACAATGTAGCTTCCACATCAGATCCCAATTATGACCGCCTATCTAAAAACATGGAAAAGCTACAGCAAATGATGAAAAAAATGGTTGTTACAGTCAGTAACCAAAACAGAAATCAAAATCATAACCAGAACCAGAACTTTAGAAGAAACAACGCCACTCCCAACAGACAAAGAGAGTCAGATCAACAAGTTATTCCCCCATTTCAAGAGAACTTTCTTGATGAAGATGAGGGAATCATAGAAGAGTCTAAGGGAACCACAATAAACATGTTCGAAGTAGAAAACTCAATCCACAACTGTTCCACAGAAGAATATCAACCCCCATCCTTGTATTGGGATGAGGAAGGATTAGAATCTGAGGATTATAGGCTTGGATTTGAAAATGCCATTATGCAGGTCAGAAAACAATATGAACTTAGAAGCAAAAGGAGCCTAGACACTTCAAAACCAAAGGCTTCTGAGGTTACCATCAAGAAAGGGCCTGATAAAACTTCTAAAGTAACTGCTGAAAGTAACAAATCAGCAACTGAGAGTTCTGGAAAAAACAAAGAAAAAGACAACCAAAACACTGATAAACAAAGTCAACCAACTAGTAGCACTAGCACTACAGTTAGTGCTCCTGATAAAGTAGTTTCTAACACTGTGCATAGTGAGAATCAGCCCACTGATTCTGCCACCAAGGTGGTGGCTAGAAAAACAGAGTTGAACGTCCCAAAGAGTCAGTCCACTTTCAATTTAGAGAGTGAGATTGCAAAAATTAAAATCTTTGTCCCACTCTCTGAGCTGGCCACTCAGGATGTATATAAAGGCCAAATTTTGAAAGCATTAAATCTAGGTGAGAACAGTGACACGGTCAATTTGAGTGATGATCAACGGGCCCTTCTGTTTGGTCCCAAGATAGAAGGGAAGTTTCAAGAAGGGGTAGTGCCCCCTTTTTATATCAGTCTTAATATCCATGACAAGATCCTTCACAATGCAATGCATGATTCTGGGGCATCTCAAAACTTAGTGCCTAATGTGGTTATGGAAAAGCTAGGCCTAGAGATAACCCGCTCCTATAAAGATTTATATTCATTTGACTCTAGCAGAGTAAAATGTATGGGCCTAATCAAAGACCTGTGTGTAAGACTTACCCAGATTCCAGCAAAATGTATGGTCATGGATGTTGTGGTGGCAGATGTGCCACCTAAGTATGGTATGCTATTGTCAAGATCATGGGGAGCCAAGCTGCAGGGTACAATGCAGATGGATGGGGCATATGCCACAATTCCTGTTTTTAGCCAACTTAGAAGACTATACAGGGAGGCACAAATGAAATTCTTGGTCAGTAGTCCAAAAAGTCTGAAAATTCACCTTTATACTCTGTACACACGGATCTTGGCTCCTTCATTCTTTGCAATGATGAATCTTTGGAGGAGTCAGGATGCAAAAACAGAGATACGCACAACGAAAAAGAGCCCATGGAATTTAACATAATGTCTACTCTAGACCCTGAAGAAAATGATGCAAAAACCTATGGGCAGTGCACCAAAAACGAAACTCAAAGTGAACCAAAAACAGAATGCAGTCAGCTAATTAGTCACCCTTCACAAGTTCCTACACCACATCAAGAACGAAACAATGGTAAACCTGAGAACGAACCTTTATGGGAAATTAATTTCGATGGGTCATGCACCAAGAGAACTGCAGGAGCAGGAGTGTGGGTGCATAACATAGAGAGTGACTAAGCAGAAAGCCATGCATGTAACCTGCACTTCAAATGTACAAACAATATCGCAGAGTATGAGGCTCTGATCCTAGGCTTCACTCTGTTGAAAAAATTAGGAGCCCGTAGGATAACTGTGCATGGAGACTCTGAGCTGATCATTAAACAGGTGAATGGTGAATACACAGTGAAACATCCTAGACTGAGAGCGTACAGGAATGACACTATGGATCTATTGAAAACCTTTGTAGAATATGAACTGGTGTTTGTCCCTAGGAGTCAGAACGCAATTGCAAATGGATTAGCCTGCGTGGCTAGTTCATATCACAAGCCTCCCAGAGACCAACAAATCATCATTCAGACCAAATTCAGACCTGCAGTGCCGGACAATGAAAAATATTGGCAGGTCTTTGAGGGCGATAAACAGATTGAAGATTTCCTGGTAGGCAGAGATGAGTTTGAATTTTCTAATTCAGATTCTAAATCTGACAGTAGCTGCCTAAGTGAAGAGTCCTCAGATGAGGAAGAACCACCCTGTAACACAGAAATAAACACTTTAAACATACAGACTGGAAATCCAAACGAAAAATGTAAAAACACAGATAGTGAAGAGGTAGAGGTGTTGTAGGCCAAAGATAAGAACATACCCCGAGGTCTGGCACCTTTAGAGGACCTTTTTGACTTTGATGATGTAGCAAAAAATCCCACTATAGAACACGAAAACTCTGACATTGAAGAATGCAACATAGGCACTGAAGATAAACCCAAAATGATTAAATTGGCTAAGTCCCTTCCTGCAAACATCAAAAAGAAATACATTGACCTATTCAAGGAATTCATCAATGTGTTTTCCTGGAGCTATGAGGACTTAAAGGCCTATGACATGAACATTATATAGCACAAAATACCCTTGAAAGAAATTCAGAAGCCCTTCCGACAGAAACTCTGCAGGATAAACCCAAAACAATTTCCTATAGTGGAAAAGGAAATAAAGAAGATGTATGAGGCAGTCATAATAGTTCCTGTGAGATTCTCTGAATGGGTCTCAAACCTAGTGGCTGTGAGAAAGAAAACAGGTGAGATCAGACTATGCATAGACTTCAGAAACCTAAACAGAGCCTCACTTAAGGACAACTACCCTTTGCCAAAGATGGAACACATTCTTCAGAAGGTAGTGGGCTCAAGGAGGATTTCCCTGTTAGATGGTTTTTCAGGTTACAACCAAGTTTTAGTATTCCTAGAAGACCAACTCAAGACAACCTTCACCACTCCCTGGGGCACCTTATGTATGTTAAAATGCCTTTTGGACTGATGAACGCTGGTGCAACCTTCCAAAGAGCAATGGACATAGCCTTTTCAGATGAAATAGGGCACTTCATTTTCATCTATCTAGATGACATAACAGTCTATTCCAAGACTGAAGAAGAACACCTAAGACATCTAAGAAGAGTGTTTGAAAAGTGTAGAAGGTTCGGTCTGTCATTGAATCCCAAAAAGACTGTATTTGGGCTGCAAGAGGGTAAGCTTCTTGGCCACATTATATTTGAGAAGGGGATTAGGATAGACCCACAAAGAGTTGAGGGAATACTACAAATCACCCACCCAAGGAACATCAAAGAGTTACAGTCCTTCATTGGGAAAATCAACTTCCTCGGGAGGTTTATTCCAAACTTAGCTGAACACCTTAGGAATATGACAAACATGTTAAAGAAAGGTGTAGGAGTTAAATGGACTGTTGAAGCTAATAAATCTTTTGAATCAGTGAAACTCACACTCACCCAGGCTCCTGTCCTAATCAGCCTAGATTTCTCAAAAGATTTCCTCATTTTCTCATTTGCCTCCAAACATACAGTAGTTGCAGTTCTACCGCAGAAAAATCC
Organism: Pinus albicaulis; assembly: GCA_034641835.2. NCBI lineage: Eukaryota > Viridiplantae > Streptophyta > Pinopsida > Pinales > Pinaceae > Pinus > Pinus albicaulis. Next base: position 1,393,811,191 of record CM076574.1, on the reverse strand, counting down.
AGAGGGAATGGAACAGCCCATTTATTTTTTCAGCAAAGCACTAAGGGATGCACCCTTGAAATACAACATAATAGAAAAACATGCATATGCCTTGGTAAAGGCCTTGAAAGATTTCAGGGTGTATATACTTCATTCCCACACCATAGCCTATGTGCCAAATATAGTGGTCAAAGATATCTTGTCCCAAGACCCAGATGGGAAGAGGGGAAAATGGATTGTTGTAATCTTAGAGTACGACCTTGAGATAAAACCCACCAAACTGATTAAATTTCAGGGCTTAGCTCAACTTATGGCTGAATCAAATCTACAAGCCCTTGAAATTAACATGGTAGATGCCTTGGATGAGCAGCAAGGATTGCCTGATCCCACTGTTGAAGAGAAGTTTCAGAGCTCTCCTTGGTATTTTGACATTCTGTATGTGCTTACACACCTCAATGCCCCTCCTGAACTATCAAAGACCAAGGCCATATTCGTAAAGCTAAAGGCCAGGAGCTATTTCATAATGAATGAAGGCTTATACTGGAAAAATGAAAATGGCCTATTGCTTAAATGTTTGCTTGATTCTGAAGTAGAAAGGATTAAACAAGAATTCCATGAAGGAGAGTGTGGAGGCCACCTGAAATGGAAAGCCACTGCAAACAAAATACTCAGAGCTGGCTACTATTGGCCTACACTCTTAAATGATACCCATAAGATGATAATTGTCTGCCACAAGTGCCAAATTTTTGAAGGCAAAAGAAAGCTCATCCCCTTACCTCTACAACCCATCACTATTGAAGGTCCCTTTATGCAATGGGGCCTAAATTTCATAGGATAAATTCACCCTGCTTCTTCTGCACAACACAAATGGATCTTAATAGCCACAGACTACTTCACTAAGTGGATAGAGGCCATACCTACTAGGAATGCCACAGATTCAGTCATCATTAGGTTCCTAGAAGGTCATATCCTCTCTCGGTTTGGCTGCCCAAGGAAAATAATCACTGATAATGCTACTGCTTCTGGATCCAATAAAATGGTTGATTTTTGTCACAGGTATCACATGGCACTCATTCATTCAACTGCCTATTACCCACAAGGTAATGGCTTAGCTGAATATTCAAGCAAGAGCCTGGTGGCCATCATCAAAAAGTTGTTGGAAGAGAACAAAAAGTCATGGCATAACAAGTTAGTGCATGCCCTATGGGTTGACAGACTTACAACAAAGAAATCCATTGGCATGTCACCATATCAGCTTGTCTATGGAACAGAAGCAGTGTGTTAGCCATCAGTATTTTTTACATGTTAGTGATGACTATATCCATAGCTAAGTTTTCCAGAAGTTGAATTCCATGTGTAAATCTGTCATCTAGAAAACCCTCATATAACTTTTTTCGCCCTTTTACTTATCAGTCCGCCCATGTCAAAGTCAAAATCCATTATCACTATTTTTTCTAGTCTCAGCCCCCTGGTCTGTCCATCAGCTCCAAAAGGAAAAAGCCCAAGTCTGTTGCAAAAGTCTCCCCTATGTTAGGAAGTGGCGCTTTAAGACATTTTACCCTTGGCGATCATCAAAAAGCCAAAAAGCCTCCATCTGTTACAGACCAACCATGACTGACCTCCCACTCTGCAAATCAAATTGACAAACAGCTTTAAGTCGCGCCACTTCTATCCCTAGGTCTCAGCACTACATGAACCACAGTCTCAAGCTGATTAGTAGATGTTTCACAGTGTTTTATGGATTCTACAAAGAACAGGAAATACAATTTCATCTCAGGAGAAAATTCTTGAATCTACAGTTAGAGGAACAGCTGCTTCTAAATGTATCATGAGCCTGAGATATGTCTGCAAAACAGAAAGTCATTCATCAAGACCTTGCATTTTTCCTTCCAGCATGAAAATCACAGTAAGAAAAGGACACCACTGTCACAGCAAACTGGTAAATTGTCATGGCCCAGAACCTCCTTCATTTACAAGCAGAGGGTTAGGGCACCTCCTTCATCTACAAGCAGAGGGCGCTGGCCAGTATTGACTTAAAGGATTGCAGAAGCCCAGGTTTGCCTTTTACCGAAAAATGAAACAACAACTCCAGGTTTTCTGAGTAAGTGATGATCATAACAGGGATTGAGTCTGAAGTATGCAAGTTCAAAGGAAAACAGAGTTTGGTCTGATAAAGGAGGTCATTTGAAGTTTTCAAATTATGTGAATTGTTAAACTTTAGAAAGGCAGGTCATTAGTAAAATTCCAATCATAAGCAGCCTGCTTGTCCACAAGATCAAATTGAAGAGGCGCTGACAAAACATGTCATTACACAGGCAGAAGGAAAGGTGTTTTGTTTTTCAAAAGGCACTGACCTCCATAGTCACAGAGACTATCCTTCAAATAATTTGTCATGAGATAACCAAAACAAATGATGACATTTCAGTCACCCTCAGAGCAGTACAGTGAGACAATGACATTTTGGCTAGGGTTTTTCTGAAGCATAGTGGTGATTGCAAACAGAGGTGACAATATTGATGTTCTTTTTTTAAATTGGTTGCTTACCATCATAATCCAAGCAAATCCTTGTCATGCAGCATTATCAAATAATCTTCAGATACTTTGCTCAGTGAAGGGCCTCCTCCATTTATGAGCAGATGGCCAAAGCATTGCAGGTTGTTGAAAACTGATTTATCTAAAGTGCAGTGGAAGGATACAAAGAAAGTAAATAGAAGTCATTGCACAGGTAAAAGTTAGGGTTTATGATTTAAAAGTGTTGGTTTTCCTATTCAAATGAAAATGTCTTTCAAGAAATACATCATGATGGACAGGAAACAATATGAATATGCATGCATTGATACCAAAAAGGAGCAGTTTCTTTAAAGGAAAGGGTTAAACAGCACCCCACTGTCACCTGCCCAGAAGTCTAAGGGAGCTCCTTTTGAGTAAACAGAGAAATATAGTGTGAAAGCATGAAACCAAAAGATGGCGCTTACAGTCCAGGGAGAAGCCTATAAATCACTTGGAAGCAGCAATTACCAAACAAATTGGAAGAACACAGGCCATCTCCTGTTAAATGACAAAACAGTTGTCAAGGCTTTTCAAAATGCTCTTTGACACATTCTGAGTGATTTTCTTTAAATTATCACCAAGAAGGTAAAACAGTGGACACAGTTGAGCTATAGAATGGTTCTATTACAAAAGGGTCAATGCACTGGTCAAAGCAAAATGATAATTGTTTCCAAGAGACCTGTTCTTCTTGCTTCATGATTTCATCCTTTCAGAATATACATCACAAGTAATGGGAGGCATTTCAGGTTTAATTCCCAGGATGGACATGGTGAATAAGTATACTAGTTTATGTATAGGCAAAGAAGTTGTTTTCATGGACAGTCAGTGTTATGGATAGTTTGAAACAAAACAAGTTTCCAGTATTCAATAAACAGAGATGATATGAAAGTTGTGGAGCTATTTTTCAAAGTTTGAAAGTTCGGTGTTGAAATATCACCCAAGGGACAGAACTGGCAAAAAATCACCCTTTGAACACCTGTGCATAAGTAAAACAGAGTTCTGGCTTTTAAGCTTTTCTGTTTGTTATAAGGCGGTTGGTCCATGATTAAATGGTCTAATAGGCATAGAAAATCTTCAAATACGTGCACAGATTATGAAATCAGTTTTGCAAATACACCAAGGTTGTTGGTAAAAGGATCAAGAGGGCTTTAAACGCCTTACAAAAGCCAACCAAACAATTTCATTTTACATTTAAAAACAGAAGTGACCGTTGCAGATTTTGAAACGACACAAGGGCAAAGTCGAGGGGGAATGTGCACTTTCAAAATCACAAGTAAGTTTCTTCCAATGTCCTCAGCACCATAGCAAAGAAGGCCGGAACAAGCTTTAGCATTAGGCACACAGTTTCAGGGTTGAGCGATCGCGTGACACGCCTGGAAAACTGCGCGACGCGCCTGGATGCGATTTTACACAGGCAGCCTGTGTACACGCGACGCACCTGTACAATCGCGCGACGCGCCTGTACACGGCGCCCGACTGCCCGACCCGACAACTTTTTCGGCGCGGCACTCTGAGGGATCAACACGTCGCTCACCTTCTTTGACCCTGTTAAGCCATTCAACGCCTCCGGAGCTGGACTAAACTCGTCAGTGAACCCCTCCATTATATTATCAAGGTATTCCCATATGCATTCTCATTTCTTGAAACCAATTGCTAAGTGACATAAAGTTTTAAAGAACCCTGTTTGTTTAACTATGGTGTGAGACAAATTGTCGAAAATTGACCTGGTTGATATATCAACATATATGTTAAGAAGATGCCAGCAAGGTGAGGGTCAAAATCAGAATAGTGGCTTGACCTCGTTTCTTCTGTTACATCACCATATCTGTCATTAGGCTATGTGATATTTCGAAGTATAAAACTGTGATAAGATGTTAGTTATGGTATTTGGGACACCTACAGGAAAAGTTGGTATTGAAGCTAAGAACAGCTTGTTTCACCTCCATTAGTCAAGGGACCAAGGGTCCTACACCTTCAAAGCAATCAAGGAGCAGAGGTTAAGACTATAAACTACAGAAAGGGCCTTTTATTCAGGAGTTTTTCAAAATTAACTGTTTTGTTCTTCAGGTTTACTTCGACACAAGTTAACTTTCAGATAAGGCAGATGGTTTTTCTACCAAGAACAATGTTTACATATTCAAAAGGAGCTTGGATTGTGGGGAAGAAATGAGCTGCTACAGCCCTTATTAAAACCATGGAGCTTGTTTCAATACTGTCACCATTGTTCCATAAACAGTGAATTCAACTATATGCTCACACCAAGGTTAAATTTATGAGCCTGTTTTTTGTTTAATAGAGTGACATACATATAAGAGAACAGTGAAGCTTAGTAAGAAAAGGGTTCTTGGTCAAGCAGAAAATTATAGTTTGAAGCTCCGGAGTAAGGTTGCTCACATTTCTCACAAAGGGACAGCATTCACTATACTTGCCACTTGTTGCCTTTTGATTTTCCAGCTCGTATTGTTGAATGGATGTGCTTTAGAGTAAAGGTTTTTTTTGTTTTCTGCCAAAGCCAGAGGGTCACATTCATCAGGAACCCTTGATTGTTTTGAAAAAGAAATCTCACATAGCTTCTGCCTAAAAACCTTGTAGTCTTTGAAAGATCTGTCATCTTGGCTCAGAATTATACCAGTGACTGTTTAATTGCATTAAAGAGTTGTTTTCACATATGCAAGATTGGTTGACTGTTGGCACACTTAGACAAGGCAAGTTTTGGATAATTGGAAAGTACATTATTGATCCAAGATACAAAGATGTGTTGATTAATTTTCAAAGATCACCAAGCAGGGAAACTTTGACATTGTATACATCCTGCCTCAATACAGTCTGCCCTTCTTTTTCACTGTATTATTTCCTACTGAGAATTTGTTGACTGAGATATTCTCAGGGTGTAAGGTTACTTTCTGAAGAGCAGGTTGTTAATGGTTGAATTTTACCTTGAAGACAGAGATATAGATGTGGTGGTTGATCTCTTAAATTCACAAGTAAAGGGTGATTTTCCTAAAACACTGTGCACTGATAATTCACCTAACCTAGGTCTCCTTTTTCTTCCACTGTATGGTCTCTTCTAGAGAAATCTGTTGACAGAGATATTCTAAGGGTGAACAGGACACTTTCTGAAGGGCAGGTTTTTGATGATTGGTTTTTACCTTGGAGACATAGATACAGGTGTGTTGATTGGCCTCTAACAAACTCACAAGAAGAATGATTTCTTGACACTGTATACAGGAAATCTACATAGCAGTCTGTCTCATCTTTACTATATGGTGTCCTATTGAGGAATCTGCCTGGCTAAGGTACACTCAAAGGTAGGAGGCTAGTTTTAAGAGAACATGAGGTTGTGTATTACAAAGACACTTGTTACAAACCATCCACCTCACATTGTCTCTCTGTCAAAGCAGTAAAGTGACACAGTTTGATTCCAGCAAGGCATTTTTACACACAGTAAAGGCAGTTTACCTCTTCCAAAGCATTTTCAGGTCAGAATGCCTCCAAGGCAAGACAGCAGGAGCGGTCCACATAAAAGATATGAGCCCATCTCTACAGAAGAGATTAATGCTCATCCATCTGTACTTTTCAACTTCCATGAAGTAGGCTGCCTTGATTTCTGCCAGAAGATAGAAGAAGTCAAAAGTTTTTCGCCATTAACACACTTGTGCGCCCTGAGATTCAAAGAAAAACACTTCCAAGTGGCGGGTCTTGATTTCAAAATTTCTCTAAGGTATGTGTCCAAGGCCACCAAGATCCCGCATCATGGCGAAAAATGGTTTAAACAAGCTCATCTTGACTTAGAGGATTACAAACCTTTCATCAAGCCTGAACATAGAGAGGCTGTCACTGCTATCTTCCCTTTTTCATATCTTCTTGACAGCTATGCTCCGCTTATGAAAGCCATAATGAAATATTTCACTTGTGAAGGGAGGTTTAATCGAATTTATGCCTACCATGTCCGTTTATTGATGCATTTTACCAGAAGCAGGCAACTGAACCTCCCTTAATTTTTGTTCAAGAGCATAGAGAAAATGGCATCCACTGTCCAAAAGAAGGCCCCACCTCAGCAAATCCCTTCTCTTTTTCATCATTCTTTGATCAAGATTATCTTCCTATACTAGCTAGAGAAGAAAGAGGTTTCATGGGATTTATTCATCAGCCATCCATATTTTTCCACTGTTCCTCCTGCCCATATCTCTCCTACTCAGCCTGTCCATCGACCAGTGCCTTTGTCCAGTAGGCCTACTCCTAGAAGGCTCAGAATGACTACTGGACAGCCAAGTCAACAGGAGGAAGGAGAGGGCAGTGAACAGCAGCAAGAAGAAAGAGATGAAGGACAGCAGCAGATAGAGGATGAAGGACAACAGGTCCATGATGAGGAACAGCAGCAGGTCCATGATGAAGGACAGCAGGTACAAATTGAGGGACAGCAGAATACAGCAGTTGAGGAACAGCATGTTAGGCAGGAAGTTGAGTTACCTTTTGAGCCACAAATTGGACAAGACATTGATGAAGAACAGCAAGCCAATGTTGGCGAACAGGGGCAGCCAAGTGAACAGCCAGGAGAAGATATTCAGCAGCCTCAAGAAGAACAGCCAATTCAAAAGGATGTCAAAGGTAAATCAGTTGTTACTCCTCCTCTCAAAGTAACAAAGCTCAGCACAGCAAGGAAAAGAGAGACTAAAGCTGCCACCCTAACAGTGACAAAGATTGTTCCTAGCAAGAGGAAATTGCCCAAAAAGACGCCTTCTAGCATGCCAAGGAGGAAAAGCGCCAGATTGGCTTTCAAAGGTAAAAGCAAAGTTGGGGAAAGTACAAAGCATGGAGGTGAATTAGCTATTATCCCTATCCAAAGCGATGATAGTGACAATGAGGCCCGCCTTCTTGAAAATATCTTAATCCATAAGGAAGGGAAAATTGAGGCATTAGAGCAAGATCTTCAAAGCGCAAGGAATTTCAATCATTTCTTGGAGATTGAAAACAAACAAATGAATGTGCACACAGCTGTTCATGAGGCACGGGCGATTAAGTATAAGAAAGAGGCAGAAAAGGCGCAAGCAAGAATTGAAGAGCTCATTGGCGAGTTCGATGATGAAGAGGAGGGAGACCAGCCTAGGCGGAAGAGGCCTAGGACCATCGGGCTTAAAAGAGCCTTGGAAAAGCAGAGAGCAGAAGAGCAAGCCCAGCTCCAAGCCTTTCCTCTCACTGCACTCCTTGAGCAGGAAATTGAAGAAAACAAAGAGGCTTGGCTTGAAAGAGCTAACAAGCATTTGGAAATGAAGCTTGAGAGGGTGAATAGAGATTTACAGCTACAGAGGAAGAGGACACACCACTTCCAAAAGCTAAATCAGTTTGTCCGGCGCAAACTAAAGGCAGCTCAAGAAAAATTGAAGAAGGCAAGGGGAAAGCGCCTAGCACGGAAAGAAGGGAAAAGCATATCAGCCCTTGATATTTTGGCTTCAGCTTCGGAGCATGTTGCTATGGACCCTTGAGGGTCATGCATGCCAATTTTGGGCCTTTTTCGGCAACTTTTTGTTTTTTGGCATTTTTTGGGTTTTTGGTCAAAAACTCATAATTTCGCCATTTCAGTTTGAGGTTTTTTCAAGGGAAGAGAATGATACCGATGGATGCCATAATTCTATGAGCAGGTCACCAGAAATTTTCAGAGCATTCGGAGATCATTCGCCCCCTCAAATTGGCGAAAAATGCCCTCTTTTTGCACATTCTGCCCGCCATATCAGCAGTCTGCTATTTCCTGGTTTTTTACACACAGGTACAGTTTTGGATGACTTCCATGCCTCAGATTGGGATTATTTTAGTTGCGCCGGAAAGTAGACACAGAGAGCTTTCCAACGAGCTATCATGAGCCTCATTTCAACATCGGAAAGGCTGCCTATTGCCTCCAGCAAGTCAGGGGACCTTTTTCAGGCATAAATATGAAGTATTTTTGTAATTTTTGAACCTCAAAAATCTGCTTTTCCCAAATGTGCGTTAAGCTATTTTTATCCTTGGGAAATGATGTAAAGTCAATATAATTTCCGTTTTTAGCAGTTTTTAGATATTTTATGGGATATTTTGTGCCTTGGGCTTTGCAAAGCCTCAAGGACAAGTTTAGATATTTTGACTTGGCCAATGGGATAGCTAGTTGCTCCATGAGGTTTTCCTTCCTCAAGCCTATTTATTCCATGGGTTTCATTGTAAATGAGAGGCTGAACTTGAGAGAAGAATTAATACATTGGTCATATGAGCTTTGAAGAATACACTTGTGTTATGATTTTTGGACTGCCTCTTGGATGCTTTTGATGAATGATGAAGGATTGGTGATGGATTCCATGACATGGTAGAATGGTATAGTGTTTCTTGCTATGTTTTTGTCTTCTAGTTTTCATCCATAATACATGCTTCTTGCTGCTATAGATCAGTAGAGATTAGTTTTTAGATATGCCCATGGAGGCACCTCAAAATTCCTGAATCTTCATAGCTTGATGTTTTCTTCTTCCTTTGTTATGCTAAAGAATTCTTAACTGCTCTTTAGTAACCTAAGGATAATGTTTGCTAGTTTTATTTACAATTTCTATACATGTTGAGTAGGATGTATGGTGTGCCCTGCCTACCTATAAACTGTCCATAGTTCTGTCCATAAAACTCTCTCTTTGACTGATTTGTTGATCATCTTGTTGAACCAAGGAGGCCTAGTCCCGATCTAGCCCTTTGCCTAAAACTATGAAAGCTTGTTTGTCAAAGTGCCCAATGACTTAGAGACTATGTTTAGGCGTTCCGGCGTAGTTGATGAGTTGTTATTTTGTCTTATGTGTTTTCCCCAAAGTCTGATAGCCATTTCCCGAAGTTAGAGGGTCTTATACCTCTATGTATGGCTGGAATGTTTGATTTCTATGTATTAATTAGCTCATAGTTGCATTTAGCATGATTAATGGCTTGTTATAATATGTTTATGTCTGCTATAAACTGGTTACACTTGAAATCCCTCGTCTTTCACAAGCTTGATGTCCATTTACCCCATTCTTCCCAAAGATCCCTTCTACCGTGAATCAAATCGGCCCTATAGCAACCTTGCATCATCATCTCATAGCTTCCTTGACCTGTTTGACCCCATAGCCCAATTGATCTGACTTCTTGTTATCCATTTTTACATCTTTGATCAGTTTTATCCCTCACAAACTTAAAAACCAAAAATCAAAAACTCACTTCATAACTAGCCTAATATCAGAACACCATAAGCGAACACACCGATATCTTTTACATTTATAGAGAGAGCCCTCTCTGAGTCTAGGAAGGCTAGGTCCTCGGGCTCCAAAGCTTGGTTTGATGTTACATCGTCATTTGGCTCGCCAATCGGCCAAATCACGGGACCCTAACATAATGGCGATCACGGTGGGACTCTGAGTGTTTAAAAACTTAGTTTCCCTATATCTTTAGAGACTTTTGAGAATATTAGTTGGCTGACTTATCCCACCGCTCACTAACATAATGGCGATCACGGTGGGACTTTGAGTCAAAACATCCTAGGTATCCCTTAGGAAGTCTCAAAATCTCAGTCAAACTTAGAAGAGTAGAATCTGGTTGTCTCACCATCCTAGAAAAATGATGACTCAGCTGTAGGACACTTTTCCAAACCTCAGGACTACATAAAACTCAGAAAAACCCCAAAAAACTCCCTTAGATTGGTTTTTGTCAGTATTGGTGGTGGACCATACACATATACCTCAAAACAACTAAAAATCCACCTGGCGACTCCACTAGCCTCCAGTAGGCCTTACTACTTGGCTAAATTTTAGAATACCATCCGTTTTAGCCACCTCATCGCCAACTCTAACATAATGGCGATCACGGTGGGACTCTGAGTATTAAACAAACTTAGATTCCCTAGACCTTAAGAGACCTTAAAGAATACTATCTGATTGACTTATCCCACTGCTCACTAACATAGTGACACTCACAGTAGGACCTTCTGAGTTAGTGACAATCTAAGTACACCTTAGTAACTCTTGAAGTCTCAATCAAGCTTAGTATATCTAGATATTGCCTGAAGGGTAGAAAATAGCTTTTTCACCATCTTAGCAAAATGATGAGTCAGTTATAGAAAATTATTCCAAACCTTGTAGGCACATAAAACTCAAAAAACCCAAAAACACTCCCTTAGATTGGTTTTTGACATTACTGGTGGTGGACCATACAAGTATATCTCAAAACAAACTGATAATCCACCTGGCGACTCCACTAAACTCTAGTAAGCCTTACTATTTTACCAAGCTCCAGGCTACTATCCAATAGACCTATCCCATCGCTCACTAACATAGCGGGAGATGGTGGGACACTGAGTACATAATATTCCAGCAAACTCTTATAGACTCTTTGGTCCTTTAGGTACCATAAACAAGCAAGCAGTCCATAGACCCATTTTTTAGAGTAAACTCTTTTTGTTCTCATCACCCTAGCAAAGTGTTGAAACAAGTATAGGATACTTTAACAAACCATAGGCTACACATAAAACTCAGAAAATCCAAAAACATTCTCAGATTAGTTACTGGTGGTGGACCATAGCTATCTTCACAAAAACAACCCATTTCCACCTGGCGACTCCACTAATCCATCCCTTTTATTTTTTGACCATCCTTCACCTTAGTAAAGCTTTAGAAAAACCACTCATTCATAACATTCACCAATACCATTCTCTCTAAACTCTGGATCTAAAATCTGGCTTCACGAAGAATCAATACCAGAGCTCATCCAGACCCAAATCCCCCTATCATAGTAGATGACCCAGAGAAGATTCTGTGGCAAGCTTCCGAAACTGACCATCTAGCTACTGGTAGATCCATCCGTAGAACAAGATCTGTACCTAAACATCGCACTATCCTACTAGATTCACCTTTGGAACTAGAGTCATCACAAACTCTTTCCAGGAGCAAATCATATAGTAAGATAAACTTTGACGATCTTGAACCCCTAAACCCACCACAGAGTCCTATTAGAGAATCTTCACCCACTACTCCCCCTGATTCCCAGCTTCTTTATCAATTTGGCTCCTATCATCCCAGATCTGCTCAAAACCAGATCACTAGTCCAAGTTCATCCGCCACACCTGGTCAAACCACCACTGTTCAAACCACCTCATCTCAGCCTACTAGTCCTCATCTTGTACATCATCCATTAGCTCCAGTCATGGCAGCCTAGTACGCACCTTTGGTGTTGCCACCGCCTTTAGCTCCTCTCCCAAACAAATATCAGGACAAGATTCCACACTTTACTGGAGAAGACACCACCACACCTCAACAGCATATAAGTAGGATGACTGATGCTTATGAATACCTAGAGGTACAAGACGAGACTGTCAGAATGAGAATATTCGCACAAAGTCTTGGTGGTGAACCCAAAGCATGGTTCAAAATCTTAGCTCCAAACAGTATCCATGATATCCAGGAACTACATCAAGTCTTCAGAAATAGGTGGGAAATCCGAAGAAACCCCATTCAAATCCTGTCAGAATATAACAGCCTAAAACGGGAAAATGGGGAAAGTGTCCAAGCTTACTGTACTAGGTTCAACAGTGTATATAACTCCCTCCCACCTCATTTCAAACCCACACTTGGTCTAGCCTTGGAAAAATTCCCCGAGGGTTTTGATCCAGACATGACATATCATCTGAGAGACAAGGATCCCCCTACCTTAGAGGAAATGCAACAAATAGCCATAAAAGCAGATGCCAACTTAGCTGAAAAAAGAGCTAGGACTAGATCAGAAAGAAAGGTCACCTATAAAGATGAGGTCTCCACTTCATCACCTTCCCTAGATCCCCGAATAGATGACTTAGTCAAATCCATGGCCAAAATGTGGGAAAATATAAATGAAAGGGCTCCTATTAGGGACAACCAGCCAAACCCTCCAAACAGAAACCGAAACCAAAACTTTAGGAGGGAACAGCCCCAAAACAGACCAAGAGAAAATGACCAACAGATCAGGCCACCATTCAATGAAAACTATGTGGAAGAAGATGATAGGGACTCAGAACCTCGTGATGAACATCATTTAAACCTCATAGGATCTGATAATGAGAGTGAGGTATACCTCACAGAAGAAGAACAAGCGTTCGTTTCTCCTAATCAGGATGAGACCAACTATGAAGATCTCGATGACCCTGCCATAGATTTTTAGAATGCCATAATAGAAGCTCACCGGCAATATAATCTTAGAAGCAGAAAAAACCAGAACCATTCCAAAAAGAATAGTCCTGACGATACCAAAATCTCTGATAGCATCTTAAATAAAACCATGGATAGTAGTAAAATTGGGACCAAAAAGACTGACCAAAACAAAGGTAAGGCCATTCAAACAAGTACTAACTCAGATACTCCTAGTACCTCTAAAGAAACCCCAAAGTTGACTGTATCAAAAGAAGTCCCAAGCCAAAGTCAGCAAATTAAGAACATAGAAAAGGTTATGTCTGAGAAAGCTTAAACAAATCTGCCCAAGCTACCTACTCCTTTTAGCTTCGAAGGGGAAATTTCCAAAATAAAAATCACCATACCCCTTACAGAGTTAATAACTATAGATAGGTATAGATCTCAAATCTTCAAAGTCTTTGACCTAGAAAGTAAGGCAGATACCTTGAATCTAACTGACGACAAACCCGAGCTTTTATTTGGCCCTAAAGTAGAAGGTGAATATCAAGAAGGAACTATTTCTCCTTTCTATTTAAGCTTAAACATACGGGACAAAATATTACATAATGCCATGTTGGATTCTGGTGCTTCCCATAACCTCATGCCTAAAGCAGTCATGGAAAACCTAGGACTAGAAGTGACTCAACCTTACAAAAACCTGTATTCTTTCGACTCGAGTCAGGTCAAATGTTTAGGTCTGATAAAAAATCTAGATTTTGCCCTAACAAAACTACCAGCCAAAAACTTAGTCATGGATGTAGTAGTGGCCGATATCACACCCAAGTATGGAATGCTACTATCAAGAGCATGGGCTGCCAAAATACAAGGTAGCCTTCAAATGGATATGTCTTTCGCTACTATCCCAGTTTTCAACCAAACTAGGAGGTTATATTGAGAAACTTGCATGAAATACATGGTTAGCAACAGAGATAAGCCAAACAATACCCCCATCTATTCCATCCATTCCAATTTAGATTCTTTTATCTTATACAATGAAGGTGGTATAAACAAGCAGATAAAAGAAACTGAAGACATATCCAAACCATTACTGAATGAAGAAATTGATAACCAAAGTCCCAAGAAGCCTGAGAAACAGCTTAGTATCATGTATGAAAAGGAAACTCTTTGGAGTATAAGCTTTGATGGTTCTTGTGGCAAGACAGGTTCGGGAGCAGGCATCTGGATACACAATACTAAGGAAGGTCATTCTTTTAGATTAGAATTCCAATGTACTAATAAAATTGCGGAATATGAAGCCCTTCTCATTGATCTGCACATGCTTAGAGACTTGGGCGCCAATAGAATATCAGCCCAAGGAGACTCAGAGCTTATAATCAGGCAAATCAAAGGTGAATATTCGGCAAAGAGCCCAAGACTGAGAGAATATAGGAATGCAGCTTTAGATATTCTTAAAACTTTTGAAAAATATGAGCTCACCTATATCCCTAGGATTCAAAACAGTCTGGCAAATGAGCTCGCCTTTGCTGCAAGCAATAGCCAAGTACCATGTATGAATGAGCAATATGACATTCAAGTGAAACACCGCCCTACTGTACCAGATAATCTTGACCATTGGCAAATATTCCAAGATGATGATCAAATTGATGACTTCCTACAATCTAGGAATGAGTTTGAAATAACCGAAACAAACTCAGGAGATGAAGAAAGGAAACCCAGCCAAAGTCAAGACCAAGATCTAAATCCACCTTTGTGGACCAATCTAAACCTGGTAGACCGTCCATGTGACAGGGAGATGGAAGAAGACATTGACCAAAGGGAACTCGAAGTCTTACACTGCGAGAACGACACCATACCCAGAGGGCTCGCACCTTTAGAAGAATTGTTTGACTTTAATGATGTGGCCAAAAAGCCTAAAATGGAATCTACAGAAGATGACATAGAGGAATACAACATAGGAAGCCCAGAAGAGCCGAAAAACATTAAACTATCCAAAACCCTCCCACCCAACATAAAACAAAGGTACATAAATCTATTCAAAGAATTTAAAGATGTGTTTGCATGGGGGTACCAAGATTTGAAATCATATGATACCAGCATCATCCAACATAAAATTCCCCTCAACGAAAACCAAAAACCTTTTAAACAGAAGTTAAGAAGGATAAACCCAGTATTGCTACCGTTGGTTGAAAAGGAAATTAAAAATATGTATGATGTCGGGATAATAGTATCTCTCTGATACTCCGAATGGGTCTCAAATCTAGTATCAGTTAGGAAAAAGACTGGTGAAATCAGACTCTGTATAGATTTCTGAAACCTGAATAGGGCATGTCTGAAAGATAACTATCCTTTGCCCAAAACGGACCACATACTTCAGAAGGTAGTAGGTGCTAAAAGAATCTCATTGCTTGATGGTTTTTCTGGCTATAACCAAGTATTGGTTTATCCTACTGATCAACATAAGACAGCTTTCACCACCCCTTGGGGCACTTTTATGTACGTTAAAATGCCTTTTGGACTGATGAATGCTGGCGCCACATTTCAAAGAGCCATGGACATAGCCTTCTCAGAAGACATAGGTGTTTTCATAGTCATATATCTCGACGATATAACAGTATATTCTAAATCATATGAAGAACACCTAGCACACTTAAGAAAAGTCTTCAACAAATGCAGAAAGTATGGTTTGTCCCTAAACCCCAAGAAAACACTTTTCGGTCTAGAGGAAGGAAAACTCCTAGGTCACATTATTTCGGAAGAAGGAATTAAAATAGACCCCCAGAGAATCGAAGGTATTTTACAGATAAGTCACCCCATAAACATAAAGGAGTTACAATCCTTTATCGGCAAGATAAATATCTTGAGAAGATTCATCCCAAACCTTGCTGAGCTCCTGAAAGATATCACAAATATGTTAAGAAAGGAGGTCGGGGTTAAATGGACTATAGAAGCCAAAAAATCTTTTGAACTAATTAAAAGGGCCTTAACTGAAACACCAGTATTGATAAGCCCTGACTTCACCAAAGATTTTTACATTTTTTCATTTGCCTCATAACATACAATAGTTGCGGTGTTGTTACAAAAAAATGCAGCTGGGCAGGAGCAACCCATTGCCTTTTTCAGCAAATCCCTGAGAGATGCTCCCTTGAAATATAACATCATGGAAAAATAGGCATTCGCATTGGTAAAAGCACTGAAAGATTTCCGAGTTTACAGCTTGCATTCTCATGTCATAGCTTTTGTCCCTAATACTGTCGTCAAGGACATTCTGAACCAAGATCCTGATGGTAAAAGGGGAAAGTGGATTGCTATCATCCTAGAGTATGACTTAGAAATCCGGCCTACCAAACTAGTTAAAGGACAAGGACTTGCGAGACTAATGGCTGAAACCAACCTCCAAGCTTTAGATATAAATTTTGTAGATGCCTTAGAAGAACAGGAAGAGTGCACACTCCCTCCTATCGATCAAACATTTTTAGATTCGCCTTGGTATGCAGACATTCTTTATGTATTAACTTATATGAATGCTCCTCCGAATTTATCAAAAACAAAAGCAAGATTCCTTAAACAAAAATCTTTAAAGTTTTGCATTATAGATAGTTCTCTGTATTGGAAAAATCCTACTGGTATGCTACTTAAATGTTTGCTTGAGTCTGATGCAGAGAAAATTATGCGTGAAATGCACGAAGGGGAATGTGGAGGTCATCTCTACTGGAAAACTACTGCAAACAAAATCCTTAGAGCCGGTTATTATTGGCCTACCTTGTTCCCTGATACTCACAAACTGGTCATGACATGCCATAAATGTCAAATTTTTGATGGCAAGAAAAAACTTTTACCTTTGCCCTTACATCCCATCATAGTTGAAGGACCCTTCCAACAATGGGGTCTAGATTTCATTGGGGAAATTCACCCCTCCTCCTCCGCTCAACATAAATGGATCCTCACAGCCACTGATTACTTTACCAAATGGATAGAAGCCATACCGTCCTGGAACGCCACCGATTCAGTCATTATCACGTTTCTAGAAACCAATATCCTATCCAGATTTGGCTGTCCCAGAAAAATCATTACAGATAACGCCGCTGCCTTCTCTTCCAAGAAAATGATAGACTTCTGTCACAAATATCATATTTCATTAGGGCATTCCACAGCCTATTACCCTCAAGGTAATGGTTTAGCCGAGTCTTCTAACAAAAGCCTAGTCAACATTATCAAAAAACTTCTTGAACAAAATCAAAAAGCATGGCATGGGAAACTAGTACACGCCTTATGGGCTGATAGATTAACCACCAAGAAATCCATAGGTATGTCCCCTTACCAGCTAGTTTATGGTATAGATGCCATTTTCCCAACATCTTTAGGGGTTCCGGTAATGAAACTATTACAAGAAGTCCAAATAGAAGAAAATGGCATACAAAGGAGAGTAAATCAGACTATCCATTTACAACAAACTAGAGAAGAAGTTTACCAACGGGCTCAATTAGCACAAGACAAAATAAAACAGATTTTTGACAGAAGAACTAAGGAAAATGATTTTCAAATTGGAGATAAAGTTTTAAAATGGGATTCTAGAAGAGAAGACAAAGGTAAACATGGCAAGTTCGAAAATTTATGGAAAGGGCCTTACATCATCAGCTCAGTCAGTGGAAACAATGCTTTCTTCTTGCAAGAACCTGATGGGACTGAAATTTTTGGGGGTCCTGTGAATGGCAGGACATTAAAACACTATTTTTATCAAGAGCTTCATTTTTGAGTTTGGGACACTTTCATTCATTGTACATACCATTGTTTGAGGTATTGAAAAAAATAGAAAAGTCAAAAACAGTAAAAGATAGAAAAGTCAAAAAAAGTAAAAAACAGAAAAGAGGGCAAGTGAAGATAGAACAAAGGGCCCATGTTCCAAAAAATAGTCTTTCGGAAAGCGAGCAAGCCTAAATGCCGCTACTAGTACTTCAATGTCTTGTTCAGCTATCTAGCCTAATCATAGCTGAGCATGTTTAAATTTATTTGTTGATAAGTTAGTGAGTGCAAAGATAGTCAACATTGTGTAAGATTGACTTATCACAGAGCTTAGATTAGGGAGAGATTCTGGTTCCACATGCCTAAAAACAGAACCAAAGAGAGAAGCGAGGGATGAAAAACACATTGTACATCTTAGCCCCGCTTGTCTAGTTTCCTTTTGTTGCAGAATAACATTTGTGTGCATCTTGTCTTTTATGCCGCAAATGCATGACAAATCAGACTGCCTAATCCTGATTTGATCATTTTTAAATTTCATGTTGTAGATTAGAGAATGAAATCCTGTCAAACTGCTTAATCTTGACAGTCGATCTAGCTTTAGGTAGAGAAATGAAGGAGTTCATCAGTTTAATCTGAACTCCTGGAAGATATAAGAGTAGAAATAGATAGGTTCATTTTGCAAAAAGAAAAATATGCATTGTCAAAAGGCTGCTAGTTCAAATGCGCCAAAGAGAAGAAAAAATGTTAGGAAAGATAGTGGGGTAGGTAGAAGTATCATTGATGTTAATCATGCTGTCACTTTTCAGAAATAACATCAAAAGAAGGGTGAATTTTGCGCCAATGGATAAGGCACTGGTATTCATAAGCCAAAGATCTGAATTCTGGACACCTCCTGACGAGGAGCTGCCCTCCCCAAATGGAGCCACTGTTAGTCATCAGTATTTTTCACTTGTTAGTGATGACTAGATCCATAGCTAAGTTTTCTAGAAGCTGATTTCCATATGTCAATTTGTCATCTAGAAAACCCTCATAAAACTTTTTTCGCCCTCCTACTTTTCAGTCCGCCCATGTCAAAGTCAAAACTCATTATCACTATCCTATCTAGCTTCAGCCCTACTGGTCTGCCCATCAGCTTTAAAAGGCAAATCCAAATCTGTTTCAAAAGTCTCCCCTATGTTAGGAAGTGGCGCTTTAAGACATTTTACCCTTGGCGATCATCAAAAAGCCAAAAAGCCTCCATCTGTTACAGACCAACCATGACTGACCTCCCACTCTGCAAATCAAATTGACAAACAGCTTTAAGTCGCGCCACTTCTATCCCTAGGTCTCAGCACTACATGAACCACAGTCTCAAGCTGATTAGTAGATGTTTCACAGTGTTTTATGGATTCTACAAAGAACAGGAAATACAATTTCATCTCAGGAGAAAATTCTTGAATCTACAGTTAGAGGAACAGCTGCTTCTAAATGTATCATGAGCCTGAGATATGTCTGCAAAACAGAAAGTCACTCATCAAGACCTTGCATTTTTCCTTCCAGCATGAAAATCACAGTAAGAAAAGGACACCACTGTCTCAGCAAACTGGTAAATGGTCATGGCCCAGAACCTCCTTCATTTACAAGCAGAGGGTTAGGGCACCTCCTTCATCTACAAGCAGAGGGCGCTGGCCAGTATTGACTTAAAGGATTGCAGAAGCCCAGGTTTGCCTTTTACCGAAAAATGAAACAACAACTCCAGGTTTTCTGAGTAAGTGATGATCATAACAGGGATTGAGTCTGAAGTATGCAAGTTCAAAGGAAAACAGAGTTTGGTCTGATAAAGGAGGTCATTTGAAGTTTTCAAATTATGTGAATTGTTAAACTTTAGAAAGGCAGGTCATTAGTAAAATTCCAATCATAAGCAGCCTGCTTGTCCACAAGATCAAATTGAAGAGGCGCTGACAAAACATGTCATTACACAGGCAGAAGGAAAGGTGTTTTGTTTTTCAAAAGGCACTGACCTCCATAGTCACAGAGACTATCCTTCAAATAATTTTTCATGAGATAACCAAAACAAATGATGACATTTCAGTCACCCTCAGAGCAGTACAGTGAGACAATGACATTTTGGCTAGGGTTTTTCTGAAGCATAGTGGTGATTGCAAACAGAGGTGACAGTATTGATGTTCTTTTTTTAAATTGGTTGCTTACCATCATAATCCAAGCAAATCCTTGTCATGCAGCATTATCAAATAATCTTCAGATACTTTGCTCAGTGAAGGGCCTCCTCCATTTATGAGCAGATGGCCAAAGCATTGCAGGTTGTTGAAAACTGATTTATCTAAAGTGCAATGGAAGGATACAAAGAAAGTAAATAGAAGTCATTTCACAGGTAAAAGTTAGGGTTTATGATTTAAAAGTGTTGGTTTTCCTATTCAAATGAAAATGTCTTTCAAGAAATACATCATGATGGACAGGAAAAAATATGAATATGCATGCATTGATACCAAAAAGGAGAAGTTTCTTTAAAGGAAAGGGTTAAACAGCACCCCACTGTCACCTGCCCAGAAGTCTAAGGGAGCTCCTTTTGAGTAAACAGAGAAATATAGTGTGAAAGCATGAAACCAAAAGATGGCGCTTACAGTCCAGGGAGAAGCTTATAAATCACTTGGAAGCAGCAATTACCAAACAAATTGGAAGAACACAGGCCATCTCCTGTTAAATGACAAAACAGTTGTCAAGGCTTTTCAAAATGCTCTTTGACACATTCTGAGTGATTTTCTTTAAATTATCACCAAGAAGGTAAAACAGTGGACACAGTTGAGCTATAGAATGGTTCTATTACAAAAGGGTCAATGCACTGGTCAAAGCAAAATGATAATTGTTTCCAAGAGACCTGTTCTTCTTGCTTCATGATTTCATCCTTTCAGAATATACATCACAAGTAATGGGAGGCATTTCAGGTTTAATTCCCAGGATGGACATGGTGAATAAGTATACTAGTTTAT
Source organism: Pinus albicaulis (assembly GCA_034641835.2). Classification (NCBI taxonomy): domain Eukaryota; kingdom Viridiplantae; phylum Streptophyta; class Pinopsida; order Pinales; family Pinaceae; genus Pinus; species Pinus albicaulis. The sequence goes on along the minus strand of CM076574.1, from coordinate 1,393,790,802 downwards.
GTATAGGCAAAGAAGTTGTTTTCATGGACAGTCAGTGTTATGGATAGTTTGAAACAAAACAAGTTTCCAGTATTCAATAAACAGAGATGATATGAAAGTTGTGGAGCTATTTTTCAAAGTTTGAAAGTTCGGTGTTGAAATATCACCCAAGGGACAGAACTGGCAAAAAATCACCCTTTGAACACCTGTGCATAAGTAAAACAGAGTTCTGGCTTTTAAGCTTTTCTGTTTGTTATAAGGCGGTTGGTCCATGATTAAATGGTCTAATAGGCATAGAAAATATTCAAATACGTGCATAGATTATGAAATCAGTTTTGAAAATACACCAAGGTTTTTGGTAAAAGGATCAAGAGGGCTTTAAACGCCTTACAAAAGCCAACCAAACAATTTCATTTTACATTTAAAAACAGAAGTGACCGTTGCAGATTTTGAAACGACACAAGGGCAAAGTCGAGGGGGAATGTGCACTTTCAAAATCACAAGTAAGTTTCTTCCAATGTCCTCAGCAACATAGCAAAGAAGGCCGGAACAAGCTTTAGCATTCGGCACACAGTTCTAGGGTTGAGCGATCGCGCGACGGGCCTGGAAAACCGCGCGACGCGCCTGGATGCGATTTTACACAGGCAGCCCGTGTACGCGCGACGCGCCTGTACACGGCGCCCGACTGCCCGACCCGACAACTTTTTCGGCGCGGCACTCCGAGGGATCAGCACGTCGCTCACCTTCTTTGACCCTGTTAAGCCATTCAACGCCTCCGGAGCTGGACTAAACTCGTCAGTGAACCCCTCCATTATATTATCAAGGTATTCCCATATGCATTCTCATTTCTTGAAACCAATTGCTAAGTGACATAAAGTTTTAAATAACCCTGTTTGTTTAACTATGGTGTGAGACAAATTTTCGAAAATTGACCTGGTTGATATATCAACATATATGTTAAGAAGATGCCAGCAAGGTGAGGGTCAAAATCAGAATAGTGGCTTGACCTCGTTTCTTCTGTTACATCACCATATCTGTCATTAGGCTATGTGATATTTCGAAGTATAAAACTGTGATAAGATGTTAGTTATGGTATTTGGGACACCTACAGGAAAAGTTGGTATTGAAGCTAAGAACAGCTTGTTTCACCTCCATTAGTCAAGGGACCAAGGGTCCTACACCTTCAAAGCAATCAAGGAGCAGAGGTTAAGACTATAAACTACAGAAAGGGCCTTTTATTCAGGAGTTTTTCAAAATTAACTGTTTTGTTCTTCAGGTTTACTTCGACACAAGTTAACTTTCAGATAAGGCAGATGGTTTTTCTACCAAGAACAATGTTTACATATTCAAAAGGAGCTTGGATTGTGGGGAAGAAATGAGCTGCTACAGCCCTTATTAAAACCATGGAGCTTGTTTCAATACTGTCACCATTGTTCCATAAACAGTGAATTCAACTATATTCTCACACCAAGGTTAAATTTATGAGCCTGTTTTTTGTTTAATAGAGTGACATACATATAAGAGAACAGTGAAGCTTAGTAAGAAAAGGGTTCTTGGTCAAGCAGAAAATTATAGTTTGAAGCTCCGGAGGAAGGTTGCTCACATTTCTCACAAAGGGACAGCATTCACTATACTTGCCACTTGTTGCCTTTTGATTTTCCAGCTCGTATTGATGAATGGATGTGCTTTAGAGTAAAGGTTTTTTTTGTTTTCTGCCAAAGCCAGAGGGTCACATTCATCAGGAACCCTTGATTGTTTTGAAAAAGAAATCTCACATAGCTTCTGCCTAAAAACCTTGTAGTCTTTGAAAGATCTGTCATCTTGGCTCAGAATTATACCAGTGATTGTTTAATTGCATTAAAGAGTTGTTTTCACATATGCAAGATTGGTTGACTGTTGGCACACTTAGACAAGGCAGGTTTTGGATAATTGGAAAGTACATTATTGATCCAAGATACAAAGATGTGTTGATTAATTTTCAAAGATCACCAAGCAGGGAAACTTTGACATTGTATACATCCTGCCTCAATACAGTCTGCCCTTCTTTTTCACTGTATTATTTCCTACTGAGAATTTGTTGACTGAGATATTCTCAGGGTGGAAGGTTACTTTCTGAAGAGCAGGTTGTTAATGGTTTAATTTTACCTTGAAGACAGAGATATAGATGTGGTGGTTGATCTCTTAAATTCACAAGTAAAGGGTGATTTTCCTAAAACACCGTGCATTGATAATTCACCTAACCTAGGTCTCCTTTTTCTTCCACTGTATGGTCTCTTCTAGAGAAATCTGTTGACAGAGATATTCTAAGGGTGAACAAGACACTTTCTGAAGGGCAGGTTTTTGATGATTGGATTTTACCTTGGAGACATAGATACAGGTGTGTTGATTGGCCTCTAACAAACTCACAAGAAGAATGATTTCTTGACACTGTATACAGGAAATCTACACAGCAGTCTGTCTCATCTTTACTATATGGTGTCCTATTGAGGAATCTGCCTGGCTAAGGTACACTCAAAGGTAGGAGGCTAGTTTTAAGAGAACATGAGGTTGTGTATTACAAAGACACTTGTTACAAACCATCCACCTCACATTGTCTCTCTGTCAAAGCAGTAAAGTGACACAGTTTGATTCGAGCAAGGCATTTTTACACACAGTAAAGGCAGTTTACCTCTTCCAAAGCATTTTCAGGTCAGAATGCCTCCAAGGCAAGACAGCAGGAGCGGTCCACATAAAAGATATGAGCCCATCTCTACAGAAGAGATTAATGCTCATCCATCTGTACTTTTCAACTTCCATGAAGTAGGCTACCTTGATTTCTGCCAGAAGATAGAAGAAGTCAAGAGTTTTTCGCCATTAACACACTTGTGCGCCCTGAGATTCAAAGAAAAGCACTTCCAAGTGGCGGATCTTGATTTCAAAATTTCTCCAAGGTATGTGTCCAAGGCCACCAAGATCCCGTACCATGGCGAAAAATGGTTTAAACAAGCTCATCTTGACTTAGAGGATTACAAACCTTTCATCAAGCCTGAACATAGAGAGGCTGTCATTGCTATCTTCCCTTTTTCATATCTTCTTGACAGCTATGCTCCGCTTATGAAAGCCATAATGAAATATTTCACTTGTGAAGGGAGGTTTAATCGAATTTATGCCTACCATGTCCGTTTATTGATGCATTTTACGAAAAGCAGGCCACTGAACCTCCCTTACTTTTTGTTCAAGAGCATAGAGAAAATGGCATCTACTGTCCAAAAGAAGGCCCCACCTCAACAAATCCCTTCTCTTTTTCATCATTCTTTGATCAAGATTATCTTCCTATACCAGCTAGAGAAGAAAGAGGTTTTATGGGATTTATTCATCAGCCATCCAGCTTTTGCCACTGTTCCTCCTGCCCATATTTCTCCTACTCAGCCTATCCATCGCCCAGTACCTTTGTCTAGTAGGCCTACTCCTAGGAGGATCAGAATGACTACTTGACAGCCAAGTCAACAGGAGGAAGGAGAGGGCAGTGAACAGCAGCAAGAAGAAAGAGATGAAGGACAGCAGGTCCATGATGAGGGACAGCAGCAGACAGATGATGAAGGACAGCAGGTCCATGATAAAGAACAGCAAGTTGGGCAGGAAGTTGAGACACCTCTTGAGCCACAAATTGAACAAAGCCTTGATGAAGAACAACAAGCTAATGTTGGCGAACAGGGGCAGCCAAGTGAACAGCTAGAAGAAGATATCCATCAGCCTCAAGGAGGGCAGCAAGTTCAAAAGGATGTCAAAGGAAAATCAGTTGTTACTCCTCCTCTCAAAGTAACAAAGCTCAGCACAGCAAGGAAAAGAGAGACTAAGGCTGCCACCCTAACAGTGACAAAGATTGTTCCTAGCAAGAGGAAATTGCCCAAAAAGACACCTTCTAGCATGCCAAGGAGGAAAAGCGCCAGATTGGCTTTCAAAGGTAAAAGCAAAGTTGGGGAAAGTACAAAGCATGGAGGTGAATTAGCTATTATCCCTATCCAAAGCGATGATAGTGACAATGAGGCTCGCCTTCTTGAAAATCTCTTAATCCATAAGGAAGGGAAAATTGAGGCATTAGAGCAAGATCTTCAAAGGGCAAGGAATTTCAATCATTTCTTGGAGATTGAAAACAAACAAATGAATGTGCACACAGCTGTTCATGAGGCACGGGCGATTAAGTATAAGAAAGAGGCAGAAAAGGTGCAAGAAAGAACTGAAGAGCTCATTAGCGAGTTCGATGATGAAGAGGAGGGAGACCAGCCTAGGCGGAAGAGGCCTAGGACCATCGGGCTTAAAAGAGCCTTGGAAAAGCAGAGAGCAGAAGAGCAAGCCCAGCTCCAAGCCTTTCCTCTCACTGCACTCCTTGAGCAGGAAATTGAAGAAAACAAAGAGGCTTGGCTTGAAAGAGCTAACAAGCATTTGGAAATGAAGCTTGAGAGGGTGAATAGAGATTTACAGCTACAGAGGAAGAGGACACACCACTTCCAAAAGCTAAATCAGTTTGTCCGGCGCAAACTAAAGGCAGCTCAAGAAAAATTGAAGAAGGCAAGGGGAAAGCGCCTAGCACGGAAAGAAGGGAAAAGCATATCAGCCCTTGATATTTTGGCTTCAGCTTCGGAGCATGTTTCTATGGACCATGAGGTCCTTGCATACTTAATTTACAGGCCTTTTTAAACTAACTTTTTGGCATTTTGGGATTTTTTTTTGGTCAAAAACTCATAATTACAACATTCAGTTTGAGGTTTTATCAAAGGAAAGAGAATGATACCGATGGATGCCATAGGTGTAAACGAGGTCACAGCCAGTTGAGCATTCGGAGATCATTCGCCCCCTCAAATTAGCGAAAAATGCCTCTTTTTGATACACTAGCCATATCGAGCGTTGCTATTTCTCGGTTTTTTTACACACGAGGTACGGTTTTGGTGACTTCCATGCCTCGGTTGGGATGATTTCGGTTACGTCGGAGAAAGTAGACAGAGCTTTCCAACGAGCCATCATGAGCCTCATTTCGACACCGGGAAGGCTTCCATTTGCCTTCAGCAAGTCAGGGGACCTTTTTCAGGCATAAATATGAAGTATTTTTGTAATTTTTGAACTCCAAAAATCTGCTTTTCCCAAATGTGCGTTAATCTATTTTTATCATTGGAAAATCATGTAAAGTCAATATAATTTCCATTTTTAGCAGTTTTTTAGATATTTTATGGGATATTTTGTGCCTTGGGCTTTGCAAAGCCTCAAGGACAAGTTTAAATATTTTGACTTGGCCAATGGGATAGCTAGTTGCTCCATGAGGTTTTCCTTCCTCAAGCCTATTTATTCCATGGGTTTCATTGTAAATCAGAGGCTGAACTTGAGAGAAGAATTAATACATTGGTCATATGAGCTTTGAAGAATACACTTGTGTTATGATTTTTGGACTGCCTCTTGGATGCTTTTGAGGAGTGATGAAGGATTGTTGATGGATTCCATGACATGGTAGAATGGTATAGTGTTTCTTGCTATGTTTTTGTCTTCTAGTTTTCATCCATAATACATGCTTCTTGCTGCTATAGATCAGTAAAGATTAGTTTTGAGATATGCCCATGGAGGCACCTCAAAATTTCTGAATCTTCATAGCTTGATGTTTTCTTCTTCCTTTGTTATGCTAAAGAATTCTTAACTGCTCTTTAGTAACCTAAGGATAATGTTTGCTAGTTTTATTTACAAGTTCTATGCATGTTGAGTAGGATTTATGGTGTGCCCTGCCTACCTATAAACTGTCCATAGTTATGTCCATAAAACTCTCTCTTTGACTGATTTGTTGATCATCTTGTTGAACCAAGGAGGCCTAGTCCCGATCTAGCCCTTTGCCTAAAACTATGAAAGCTTGTTTGTCAAAGTGCCCAATGACTTAGAGACTATGTTTAGGCGTTCCGGCGTAGTTTATGAGTTTTTAGTTTGTCTTATGTGTTTTTCCCAAAGTCTGATAGCCATTTCCCGAAGTTAGAGGGTCTTATACCTCTATGTATGGCTTGAATGTTTGATTTCTATGTATTAATTAGCTCATAGTTGCATTTAGCATGATTAATGGCTTGCTATAACATGTTTATGTCTGCTATAAACTAGTTACACTTGAAATCCCTTGTCTTTCACAAGCTTGATGTCCATTTACCCCATTCTTCCCAAAGATCCCTTCTACCGTGAATCAAATCGGCCCTACAGCAACCTTGCATCATCATCTCATAGCTTCCTTGACCTGTTTGACCCCATAGCCCAATTTATCTACATCTTGTTACCCAGTTTACATCTTTGATCAGTTTTATCCCTCACAAACTTAAAAAACCAAAAATCAAAAAACTCACTTCATAACTAGCCTAATATCAGAACACCATAAGCGAACACACCGATATATTTTACATTTATAGAGAGAGCCCTCTCTCAGTCCAGGAAGGCTAGGTCCTCGGGCTCCAAAGCTTGGTTTGATGTTACATCGTCATTTGGCTCGCCAATCGGCCAAATCACGGGACCCTAACACAGTGTTTCCTACCAGCCTTGGAGTACCAGTGATTAAAATTGTCCAAGAAATCTAGACAGAAGAAGACAACATGATAAGAAGGATAAACCAAATGATCCATCTCCAGCAAGCAAGGGAGGAGGTCTATAACAGAGCTATGAAGGTTTAGTAAAATATAAATAAGTTATTTGACAAAAGAACTAAGGCTTCTGATTTCAAAATTGGAGACAAAGTTCTGAAGTGGGACTCAAGGAGAGAGGACAAAGGAAAACATGGCAAGTTTGACAATTTGTGGCAAGGTCCCTACATCATCCATGCCATTGTGGGTCCAAATGCCTTTTTCTTACAAGAATTAGATGGTACAGAGCTGTTTGGGGTCCTGTCAATGGCAGGATGCTCAAACACTACTTCTGCTAATTTCAATTTCTAGTTTCCATTTCCATTGTACATACCATTGCAGCGTTTTGTTTTCAAGAAAAAGAGAAAATGTTTCCAAAAAAAATAAAACAAAGAGAAAGGAGAGGTTCAGACATGCTCAAAACATGAACCTCAGAAGTGAAAAATATTGGCTCTAATATGATCAAAACCTAAGCCAAAGGAAGTAAAGATAGCTGGTTCAAACATGCCCAAAACCTGGACCAGCAAAGAAGAAAGAAGAATCGGCTCTAACAAGCCCAAAATCAGAGCTGAAATGAAGAAAAGAAAGTGGCTCTAACAAGCTCAAAACTTGAGTCACAAAGGAAAGAAGGATGCTTCAAAATTTTAGATTTCAAGCCTTCAAGATTTTGATTTTAGTTTTCTGCAAGTTTCTGTCCATGTGCAATTGTCTTTATGCCTTGGATCTACAGCAAACTAACTGTCTAATCCTAGTTTGACTGTTTTAAATTTCTACTGTAGAATGTAGAGAAGAAATCTGTTGGACAGTCTAATCCCAACAGATATTAGATTAGGTAGAGAAACATATGAGACCAACAGTTTAATCTGGTCTCATGAAGCAATAAGGGTAGAAATAGAATAGGTTTATTTTCTTGTTTGTAAAAAATAAAAATGATGTAAAGGGTCTGCTAGTTCAATTGCACCCTGGAAGAGAAACTGGTAGGATTGTAGGATGGGTAGGTAGATTTTTTGGGAGAGTTTTTCTGCTAAATTGATGTCTTCACAATTGTGGCAGCTGAAAATCAAAGAAGAAAGGTGGCTCAAGCAGCAGGCATTTGGCCTACACCAAAGATCATTCTCTGAATTCTTAACTCCTTCAAGAAGAAGCCATCCCCTTGTGGAGCCACTGTTAGCCCCCTATAAATTCCTTGACAAGCAAGCAAGGGGCTAATTTGTTTTATGAACCTTCAAGGAATGCATTTATCTTGAAAACACATCATCCTTGAAGCCTCTTCATGCTCTCTTCCCCTTGATTATTTCCCTCTGTTGTTCTCGAGTCAATAAGTCTCACTGATGATGATAAATTGTGCTCCTAAAGGCCTTATTTTTCCCCTTGTACCCCTGCATAATTCTTCATTTCATCCATTTTCCCCTTTTTCAAAGCCTCATTTTCACCCCAAAATCCCTCCCTTAGTCCTTCTAAATCACCCCAAAAATCCCCTTTAAATCCTACACCCACCCCTTGTTTGGTTTAATTCCCCTCTTTTCCTCTATCGTTACCCTTTATTGGCCTTAAAATGCACTAAAAATGGGCCAAAAACCATATTTTCCATATAAGTGGGCTTAGCACCTTTCGGCCCTAGCCCCCTCAGCCTTTTCTCCAAGTGACCTGTGCACTGGAACCAAGAGCTAGCCCGGAGAGCGCTTACTGCAAATGGATATCGAGAGCATTATGAGCCGTCGATCTGGACAGATCAGACGGTCGCCGCAGATTAGCGTCGTGCCCATGGCCCACTCCTTTCATCGCCCGATCGCATAATCCACTGTTCGTTCAACCCGCAAATCAACGGTCTGTTTTCACCCGCCCAGTGGTCCCCGTGCTGCGCCCTCTGCAAAACTGTCGGTTTCTATCGCACCGCCATCAGAGAGCTGGAGGTATTTCTCATTTCAGAGCGATTCCGCTCACCGCAGGACACGTGGCAATGAGCATTGTTTTAAAACCACCCCCCATTGCGCGCTAAAGTTTGGCGTTTGACCCGGCGCGATATGCGCGTGCACCATCCGATCTGAAGTAGTTAATCCAACGATGATCATGCTACAAATTTGCGCGGGGGATAATCCAAGGGAAATACACCCATGGCCCACCATCTGTTGCCCTCCACCGTGTCCTTAGCCGTCGATCTCCTCCTGAGATCAAACGGTCCAGATTTAACGCATGCCCCGCCATCGACTGGGTCCCGCCACATCACCATTCCATGTGTTTTTGTCGCATTGTCGTCGGCTCCCCTATATATTTCGTTCGCAAGTCAAAATGTCAAGTTTTCATGTTTAAATTTCCACTGTGTGCTACCTTTTCCACCGTAATCCCGCACTATTCCGCCATTTCACCAATCTACACGACCATTTTCATCGTCCCCGCTACATCTACCCTTCCCATGCATGGTTTTCTTAATGTATTTGCGTGTTTTACAGGGTTACGGGAAGGCGGAAACCCGCCATGATTCACAGTTTCTGTTATAGTGACAGAGAACACAGGAAAGGACCATTTTTAGGAGCTGAAATTATGGAGAAATGCTTGGGAAAGTGCTACGACATGACCTTCATTAAAATATTGGGTTAAAACTTTTTCAAACTTCTCCAGAGCCATTAAAGTATAGATTTCGCAGTCATAGGCAAACGTGGAAGCAACAAAGAGTATCAGTGGGAAAACAGAGCATTTAGGGCCTGTAATTGTAGATCCTGAGCCTTAATCCAATTATTTAAAGGCAGAGTACCAGACCAAATACATCTCGGACCACACAGAAGGTCCAGCACACAGAAAATGATATATATCAATGTCACCATCAGCAGAATGCTCCTACTAGTGAAAGGACGAAGTGCCCATTCTGTTTTCATTCTATACCGTGTTCCTGAGGAAATTCCAGCCCTGACAACAGTCCTACGCTATCAGAAACATTTGTTACACAGTATGGTGGACCCTAACATCATTATTCTACCTTTTTTAATTCACCAGAGTACTACAGCAAGTACATCAAAGACATACCTGGAGTAAATTTGTAGCCTAACGAAGATCACTCTTGCATCCAAGGAGTATCAGAGATGAATGCTCAGAATTTAAAATAGAACGAGGCCTCGACTCTCTTCCTCTTCTGAGTTTTAATGCTACATTTAGTTTTCCATCTACCTTCTCTGCTCCACTTGAGCTATAAATTTCATGAATAAACTCATTGTAAGGTTGTTGATCGGCTATCTGTGAATTGCAAGTTGTTTCTTCTGAGACATGTTCTCTGTGTAAAGTTGTAAGATAGGCTGAGGAAGATGTTTTCAGACTGAATACCAAGCTGTTGGAAATGTTGTACTTGACTGGTGTTTCTCTTTAATATGACACGCACATTTCTTTGGATCCTGATATAAAGAAGCGGTGATGTTTTTCTATCTTTGTGTTTGTTTTATTTAGCAGTATACTACATTTCATTTCTTCTGGGCATGCATCAAAAATCTGGCATAGGATTTACCCTTATTAGGTACCCTATGTTTCTGCTCTCCCTGCCTTTAATGTTTTCTACTAAATGTGTTATATAAGGGTTGATTTCAATTAATTTAACTAGTGTAGTGGATGTCATTGCCTGCTAGCTGATGTATGAATTAACCAATCTATTCTTAGATGTTCTTATTAGGATTTAATTGAAAGAATTGGGAACAATGGGAGGTCTAGAACTCTGTCTCTATCTCACTAGGATCCTTTTCAATTAATTTAACCCTTCTAAGATCTCTCAAGCTGGAGGCCGAAGCATTGAGAGTTCAAAGTCTCTCTCTGATCTCATATCTTTAACATTGTGTTCTACATCCTTAATGTTCCTTGTCCAAAGAGTTAGCCTTTGGATTTTAGATCACAAGTGTCCAATGGCATGTCCTGTCCCTGGATCTGATTTCTAAAGTTCACCCTGGAGGTTTCCTTGCTTTCACCTTCTCTCCTACCATTTCATGCCACACTATCATCTTTAAGATCCAGTGCTTTAGATGACTAGCCCAACTGAAAGCCTGCACATTAAATAGCAAGTAAACCCTTTCCTGACTCCATTGCCCAATGGTCTTGAATGTTCCCTGAAATCATCCTTCCTTTGCCTAAAATCCTCCTTGCTCAACCTTGTCTCATTTGGAGCCCTTCTTTCTTGATTCCCAACAACCAAACCAAACCAATCAAACAAACAAACCAAGCTTCATAACTAGCCTAATATTTTAACTTTGAGATTCAAAGATAAAAACCTTTGCTCATATAGAGAGATCCCTCTTTGGACCGAGGAGGGCTAGATCCTGAGGTTTGAAAGTGGTTCTGATGTTGTCTCATCTTTTGGTCTTGCCAATCTGGCCAAAACATGGGAACGCCAACAGGGGCAACAACACATTCAGGTTGGAAAATTTACAGGGAGACTTGCTTCATGCCCCTGTAAATGGTCAGTTCCTCAAACCTTACTTCCAGTTCTAATTGAGGCCGAGAGAGCCTAATGTATTATACTGTACATTAGTTATCTACTTTCATCTTTGTTTTAATGATGTTTGTCGTGAAGAATCATGAAGAGGAAAAAAAAAAGTGCAGAAGAGTGGTGTCTACGTGCAAGATTAACAAGTGGTCTGCGAAGTTCTCGACACGCTCAGGGATGAACGTGTCGCCCCCAGGTGGAGCCAATGTTGATTATATAAGTTTACCTTTAACATTTTTACAGTTCGCCTTGAGTAGAAAAGAATCAAATGTCATTACTCATGGTGAATATTTAAATGATGGCTAGAGAGAAGCAACGCTAAGCTAAGTCACGGGCCAAATAAATAAATGCATGTCTATAAGGGGGTGGAAAGATGTAAAGGTTCCGAACATTAACCAAACAAAGGTATAAAGGGCATAAAGCAAATAATGTTGAAATAGTGCTCGCCCTTGCTTTATGTATGTTGGTAAGAGATTCCGCATGTGCAATTCCGAGGGGGTCACGGAGCGGAGGAGGGAGGCAAAGCCATACCCCCGCAGAATTTTGGTGACATGTCACGAGGGTCGCCACAAGGCAAGGGTTACATGGGGAGTAATGCACGGGTTTTAAATCTATCCTGCTCGGTGCTTCGCATTCCACGAGGATTATGTTTCAAAGACAGAGTTGTCTCCACTGGCGGAAAGGTAAGGTAAAGTTCTTAGGATATCTAGTACTGAGGCCTGTACTAGTATTTAACCTGCCACGCGGTGTTTACCTACCCGAAGTCTAAATGCCCAATCCCTATACGCCGCGTGCCTCATTGTCAGTGTCCTTACAACGCTTATCCCACTTGCTTCACCAGTCTGCCTTTTCTCAAGAACCCTCGGTTCTATATAACGGTCCCCCGTCTTTTATTGCAGTAAAATTTCAGGTATTCGACAATGGTATAAACTATAGTGGGAGCCTAGTACCAGGTCCACCCAGTCACTGTCAGTACCCCCGCGTCGCTTTCCCGAGCAGATTTCCTACTGCACAGGTATTTCGCCCCTCATATCCCCTCTGGTTTCCTTTTTTTTTTTAAGTTTTCATATTAGTCATGGGAAAGGTCACCCCCAAGAAGACAGAACAAGAGACTCCTTAGGTCCGTGAAACCAAAAATCCTCCAGGTTTTTAACCTTATCTAGGCCTGCAAGCCGAAATCTGTGACCCATAATATCCATTTCCCATCAACAATATCAAACCTGAGCTTTTTAGGAGACATGTCAAAAATAGGGATAGGTATCGGGTGGCTCTATCGGGTCTGTATCATCAAATTACCCCTCCAATTTATCCATTGGTCTAGTTTGTCTTCTGGCTCAGGGATGCCTACGACGAGCGTCGAGGCATGTTTTTCTCGGCTCGAAGGAACAGGATATTCACTCTTTCCTCCGATATTATCATAAAAGCCCTTCGTTTTCCCACCAGTGCAAACTACATCAGTTTCAGTGAAATTACTTTAACCCCTCAATTTGAAAAATTGCCATGGGAACAGCAAGGCAATTTCATCTCCTCCATAACCGACGACCAGACCACATCCCTTCCTTTTGCAAAGCCTTTCCCTTTGATTCTGTTCAAAGAACAAGTGCAGCCCATCCTTGCTCTCATCGCAGGTTTATTAGGTGTGGATGGTTTGCGGAAAACCTCCCGATCATGTGTTTCTTTCTTATGGTTAATGTCTCAAACTGGGGTTGTTATGGACATTCCTGGTTTCTTGGCCTCTGCCATTTAGACCCAGTTCCAAGAACTCTTAGAAACTAGTCGCTTCCGCTTTTGTTCTATGGTTTTCTACCTTTTCCTTTATCAGCATGCTGACAAATTTGAGGGCTTGGGTTTAGATAAGGTGTACAAGGTAAATTCTCAGCCCAGACCAATTTTCGACTGGAACTTTGCAACACTTCAGTTACCAAACGGGGTGGGCTATTCCAGGTTCCTAAATGAGTTCATGCATATTGCCTACACTATCATCCACGACTCTCCCTCACCTAGGGTTTTTTTCTGAGATGAAGAGATGGTTACAGTATAGTCAAGCCCAAAGTACTGGGGATTGGTACCTGTTTGATAACTACACCGAAATTCGAGTTTATGGAGCTGAAGTTCCCCCCTATCAGTTTCCTGTGTTCCTTGCCCAGCAGATTTATTCTTTGGAGTACATTCTGCAGACCCTGAAATCTGACCAACTCCACTTCCTCCCTGCAAAAAATTGGTTTATCTTTAAACTTCCCATTACCATTGGCCCTTTTGTTGTCAATTCAAGGCACACCCTCCCTATCGTTGAGAAGCTTCTTCAAGACATGGATTTTAGGCAAGGGAATGTGTGGCCCTATGATTCGAGGGGCATCATCTCTCACAGAAGGAGAAGGAACAAATCAACTCCTTATGTGCATGAAACAAGACCGTTCATAGAATGGAGGGCTAATCTTGAAAATTGGCCTTTGCTTTCGCAGATGGAGACACATTCATTTGCGACAGGGGAAAAGGTAGAGACAGCTTTAGGAAGAGAAGCTGGTAAAGGTCAAGAAGCAGAGGAGGCAGGTACATCAGGAGCACGTCCTCCCCCTCATAAAAGGCAGAAAACAGTGACCAGTGAAGATGAAGTTATTGGGGAAGAACAGTTTCTCGAACAGAAAATACCATATGGGGAACCCGATGAGAGAAGGATAGGGCTCAAGGTGTTATGAGATAGTGTTACATCTTCCGAGTACTTAGAGGTCTCATAGGCTATCACAACTAACACTTCCCAGATCGCAACCCAAAGAAGCCTGAAAGCCAAAGCCATCAGAGATAAGTACAGGGCAGAGCTAGAAGGATTCGTCGAGAAATACCAGACCAGAGTTTCAGCCTCAATGAACCTGGACACAAAACATTTAGTGATGGCCATGGCTGAGGCCATTCTGGACCCAGATGCAGTTACTACCAGTTACAGAGTGCTAGAGTACGCGGTCGACATGTCAAAGGTGCCGGCAATTGATAAATGCAATCTATTTCAAGTTTTTGGTGATATGCTAAAGGATGAAGTGATGTGGCTCACGATCACTTTAAAGAAGTTGGAGAACAAGCACGCCCAAGGGAGGGAGAATTTCAGAAAAGAACAGGTAAATTCCCAGGCTCTCATGAATAAAATATGTTCGCTCTAATATTTGATTAAAGGAAAAGAGACCGGTGAAGCCAACCCACAGCATCGCCTCATCAACGAATTGTAGAAGGAAGTGGCTTCCCTGAAAGGAAAAATTAGCATACTGGCCTCCCATCATGTACAAACAGTCGAGTTAGCCCAAGATGAAAAAGACAGAGCAGACTTAGCTGATTCTCTTGCAAAAGAGAAGGAGGAAAAAGAAAATATCGCATAAGAGAGGGTTGTTCTTCAAGGTAGACTAAAGGCATTAATGACAACTTGGGATACACATACCTGTGCACAAACAACAACCCCACCGGAGACTAGTTCGCTGTCTGAACAATTGACTACAGTAGTGGCCACAAATGATGCATTGGATAAATAGGTCTCTACAGTGAGACAATGGATCAGTGAGTTGGAAGCTCTTTTGGCTGAGAACTCCAAGAGAATAGACGACATGCGGAAGGAAATAGAGCAAGGAAAGAAGGAGAAAGTAGCACAGGATAAAACCATTAGTGAACTCAATACTCGCCTGAAAGGTAATATCACCCTCAGGGAAGCCAAACGATTAATATTGGGAGAGATCATCGCGGAGGTGAAAGGGCATTGGGAATTTTTAGAATTCATTGAGGAGGTAAAGTCTTCCATACTCTATCTCAGAAGAAAGCTTCATGAGGGGAATACTAATACATCCAGCAGAGCGCAGCACGCAAAGAGTTATATCTCCTTCTTGAAAGAGCTGAGACTTGAAGATGTGGAGAAACATGGTATAACGAGCAGGTTCAAGGAAGTCGTTGAATGTCAAAAAATAATTGATAAGGATTCTGCTCGCAGTACAACTTCAAGAACCTTGGAGAGCGTGGCGGTCAATTTAGATTGGTTTGAAATGATTTGGGCCGAGATCACAGCTGTCAGGCTTCCAACGTAATGGGATCCTACCCCTATCGTGTTACAGCTATTACCAGCATACGAGGCACGCCTAAAGGAATAGATGAACCGAACAGATATAATTTCAGACAATTCCACTCAGCTAAAACCCGAGACTATAGTTTCAGCACTCCGCCGAGAATTTTCCCTTCTACACCTGGTGAAGCACAAAATTCCTGTTGATGCAAATTTCGATGATCTCACTGAAGCCTATATCAGAGTGGAAGGTTTCGTGTCAATGCCTGAACCTGCAACAGACAGTCATCAAAGGTGCGCCAAATATGCCATCCTGTTAGCCATCTCATCAACAAATGTCCCACCACCGGTGTCAGCAACTGCATCAACTCCATCACACCTGTGAACATGGTTAACTCATGATTCGACCCTAGTGGCCTTTACTTTTACTTTACTTTGTTACTTTTGAATTTCGAGTGAAATTCACATTTCACTCCTGCATTTTTACTTCTTGTTATAGACAGTTTTAAATATTTTGTTTTGAAACGGCCTTGAGCCTAACTGTAAATGATGAGATGCTCCATTCCTCATCATGAATTTTGATTAAGACTTTAAACTGATTACTAGCACACGAGGAAGACATTTTTCCCAAAAATATCTTCCCGCTCATGTTTTTGAAGGTCCTATATAAGCAACAAACAAATAGGAAAAAAGGGTTCCATATTTTCAGAAGAATATGTTGTGAAAGAATTTTGTATGCATTTTTCTGAACTTTAATATGAATGCGATGAGCCCATTGGGTTTTAGTGATGAGGAGTTCCATCTTTAATGAGGATTCTGGTCTTGGTGCGTTACAATCTGTAACTCTCCCCTATGTGTTATAGTTTAACTGTTCATTTTGTTTACCTCCATTTCTCTTGTATCATGTTCTGGAATGCGAGTAGCTCACTGGTTTTGGTATGAATTTATCCTAGTTGATACTTATGCTAGAACCTGTCTAGCACTTTAAATATGGCTCAGGCATGATATGTTGTTTCATTTTCAACTTCAACCGTACTTTTGCTATATTAGCTGCTATGGGATGTTATTTTTTAAAGGTTATTGTCATGTGTGGATTCTTAATTTCATAAGCCCATTTCATGTCGATATTTGTTTCTGGATATCATCTCAGCGATAGTTAGTATTCTCTCTATATTTCGTACACAGTAATTACCTTCTGATTATTCATCTCTGTGAAGTATTTTAGAATCCAGCCCTCCTTACAGAAATCTGTCTTTGAATTGTCTGATACATTCATATTAGAGTTTCACACTTTGCCTCTGTAGCATTGCTTTCTTTGTGTCAAAGTTTTGAAGATTTTGGTTCCATTCCAATTAAACCTTCCTATTTACATAAGATAGCACAAGAGATTTTTTCTGATAACTTTCCATGTTATATCATATGCTCCTTGTTGTATAAGATGTCTTAGGGACTAGTCTTTCACAACTCAAGGCTGTCTCTAGGGTTGAAAACAGGGAGAAAAATGGATGCAAAATGAGATCTGGGCCATTAGATCTGGGGGGTGCAGATCTACGGTTGAGAATGAACGCAAAGGGATAAGAGTAGCACGGCGGGAGGAGATGGTGGGGCCGGGCTAATGCGTGCTCTGGGAAAAAACTATCTTTTTTGCATTGAAAACGGGTTTTGGACAGCTACGGAGAAACGGGCGTGAAGATCATCGGGGGCCATTGGATCTGAATAGGGGGGGGCAGATCAACGATGGAGATCACGAGGAAACACGATGGAAGGCCCCAGCATGGTCGGGTGGGACCAGCGGAATTATATGGAAATTCAAAAGAAAATATGTATTAGGGGGGCGCATGAAGTACGGACAAATCTGTAGGTCGAGTGCCCCCGCAGTAAATCTCAGTCATTGGATGAAGATATACTGTGGTCAAAAGAGTCAACTGCGGGGGTACTCACATAGTTGACCTTTGTGCTGAAACTACCTGTGGGTGGAAGAGAAGGGGGATCAATGCGAGCCGTCGAATCTGTGAGATGGACGGTCAGGATTAACTCGGAGGATCGGCAACCAGCAGAGGAGAAGGTCTGGGGAGGAAGAGTTTGGAAGTTGCGATGGCCAATGGCCGATGGGAAAGGTCAGTGCCATAGCCGATGGAGGAGGGAAATTGCGATAGTGTGATGGAGTGAGAGCCGTTGGATCAGGGACGAGATCAACGAAAAAGATGCGATCGGGAAAGTGCATCGGCGGGGGAGAAAGGTTTGGGAAGGAGGAAAATGCGATGGCTGATGAGCGCGGACCGTCCGATCGGGTGGAGATCGACGGTGGAGATCAAATCAGGGGATCGCATCGGCGGAGAAAATGAAAGCGGAAGGGAAAAGGGTGAGGCTCGATGCGATGCACTCATGCAATGAAGGGGCGCGATGGTCGTCGAATCTCGGGGAAATGGACGGTCCCAATCTCATCGGAAGATTGGCCATCGGCAAAAACAAAAAATGGAGGCGGGAACTTGGAATCGCCGAAGTGCAACCACCGATGGGCTTTAGCGCTTGATCGCAGAGCCGGTCTTATGGTGGAAAAGGGGGTCGGGGCTTAAGCGAAAAAGCGCTTAAGGCCTAAAGGTTAAAATGAGGGTTTTTAAATTGAAAATGAAGGTTTTTGAGGATTTTTGAAGTTTTCGATAGGGAGAAAAAAGGATTTTAGACCAGAATAAAGGGATTTTATCAGGTTCAAAGGGGATTTTGAGGGAAAATAAAGGGTAAAAATGGGAAAAATGGGTGAAATGAAGGGGTTTTTTAAAGGGATTTTATAAAGGAAAAATTGATGGAACATGAGTCTGAAAACAATTTTCATCATGATAACAGCAGGGATTTTGTGAAGATGGATCCCCTGGACAAATGGACATAGCAAGGCTTCAAGAAGTCACAGATTTGCTTGAAATTTGTTTCTTGAAGACTAATAGACCTGTTTTAGCCATCATAGTATATGAAAAAGAATTATAGATGGCTAACACAGAGAACACATTGTTATTGTGCATATCTTCCATTCTATGTGTATGTATGGAGGTCATCTTCCATATAAGTAGACTTCCATAAATATGTGCATATACAGAAGCCACACATATAAAAAAGTCATCTTCAACATATGTGGAAATTTTGTATACACACACACACACACACACATGGAAGTATGCATATACAGAAGATAGCTTCAGTATATGTGTAGTTTGAGTATATGGTTTTTGTTTATGTGCATCTTCTATAACATAGATATGGAATTGTGCATATACGAAATATTTCTTTGGTATATGTGAAACTTTTTTACACACACACACACACAAATATATATATATATATATATATATATATATATATATAGAATTCATATTCCGTATATCCACGCTTCCATATCTATGTGAATGTATAGAAGTTGTGCATATACGAAAGATTGCCTTGGTATATGTGCAACTTTTGCACACACACACACACACACATATATATATGGAAGTCATATTCCATATATCCACGCTTCCGTATCTATGTGAATGTATAGAAGTTGTGCATATACAAAGGTTGCATATATATGCAAGCCATATTCCGTAAATGCACTCTTCCATATATATGTGTGTGTATACAGAAACTGTTCATATACAAAATAAAAATTCTATATATGAACAACTTTTCTATATACACTCATATATATGGAATTGTGCATATATGGAAGATTGCTTTTGTATATTCACAACTTTTTTATATGTACAACTTTTATACATGCACATAGATATGGAAGCGTGCATATACAGAAGATGGATTCCATATATATGTGCATATACAGAATTTTCATATATACAAAAGCCATATTTTGTATATGCACTCTTTTGTATATATATATATATTATGCATATATGTGGAATCCATATTATATATATATATATATATATATATATATATATATATATATATATATATATATGAAACTTCTATATATGCACATAGATATGGAAGCGTGCATATATGGAAGATGGTTTCCATATCTATATGCATATACAGAAGATGTGCATATATGGAAGCCATATTTTATATATGAATTCTTCCATATCTATGTGCATATATAGAGATTGTGCATATATGGAGGCCATCTTGCATATATGCACACTTCCATACATATGTGCATATAAAGAAACTACACATATAAAGAAGCCATATTTAGTATATGTTCATATTTTGTATATGCACACACACACACACACACACACACACACACACACACACATATATGGAAGCATGCATATACGGAAGATTACTTCTATATATGCGCAACTTTAGTATATGGCTTATATATATGTGCATCTTCTATAAAAATAGGTATGGAACTATGAATATACGAAAGATTGCTTTCGTATATGTGTAACTTCTTTATATGTACATATATATGGAAGCCATCTTCCATATATACACGCTTCCATATATATATGTGTGTGTGTACATAAGTTGCACATATACAAAAGGTAACTTATGTATATGCACAACTTTTGCATGTACACTCATATATATGGAAGTGTGCATATACAGGGAATGATTTCCATATATATATATATATATATATATATATATATATATATATATATATATATAATCAATATTCCATATATACACAATTCCATATCTATGTTATAGAAAATGCACATATGCAAAATCCATGTACTTAAGTTATGCATATATGAAACCTATCTTCCGTATATGCCCGCTTCTATATACATATGGAAGATGACTTCTTTATATGTTTGGCTTCTTTATATGCACATATGTATGGAACTATGCCTATATGGAAGATGATCCCCATATATGCAAAACCTATATCTTTGCACATATATATGGAAGCATGCATATACATAAGATGGCTTTCGTATATGTGCACTTCGATATCTATGTCATAGAATATGTGCATATACAAAAGCCATCTACTGAAGTTGCACATATATGGAAGATATCTTTTGTATATGCATGCTTCTTTATACGTGTGTGTGTGTGTGTGATGTCCATATACAAAATTTTCACATATATAGAAGATGACTTCCTTACATGCGTGGTCTTTGTATATGCACACATGTATGGAATTGTGTATATACGGAAGATGGCCTCCATATATGCATAACCTCTATATATGCACATATATAGCGAAGCATGCATATATATAATATGGATTTCATATATGCACATAGACATTGAATCATACATATACAGAAAATAGCTTCCGTATATGCATAAATTCTATATATGCATATAGATATGGAAGCCATCTTCTCTATTTGCACATTTCCATATATATGTGCATATACAAAATTTTTGCATATATGGAATATGGCTTCTGTATATGTGCATATTATGTATATGCACATATATATGTGGAATAGTGTATATATGAAATATGGCTTCTATATGCACTATCCTCTGGAAATATGAAATGTGTAATTAGGGAAGGATTGTTCAAGGTCCCATGAAATGTATTCTAGTAGACAAGATGATGAGCCTACTGAATGAAGATGTGTTTTTTTTAGTGCTCAAGGAAGAGGAGGAAGAGATTGTGCAGTTGAGTATCACAGGAGCTAAGGGATGACACAACTATCCACTGGAACAATGAAATGCATAGTAGGAGGAAATATAGGACAATAAACTGCTTAGTGAAGGGTTTCAGTGAGTAAGATGGGAATGAATAGCCACTGTAACTATGCAATGCATGTTAATGGAGGGACAAGCTTTGTGAAATGTGAAATTAAAGTTCTTAGTGATCTACTACTCACTAGAACTTCACAATGCATAGTAGGAGTTCCACTGGATGGAGGGATTGCATAGTTGAGCAAGTTATGTAGACAGTGAGGTAGGGTTGCATATTGTAACGACGTAATGTGTAGTGGTTGAGGAGGTTTCTATGAAGACTGCACACTTAGGCATGAAAGTGAAACAAATATGACTCCACTATCCACTACAACTGTGCCATGCACAATCCAGGACCGAAGGAATTATGAACTGCACAATTGAAAAAGATAGGTAGCTAGAGTGATGGCCTAAACTCCAAGGTTGCTCATTATGTAGGTGGAGGAGGTTGTCCTCTAGGACTACACAGTGCAGAGTTCCAGGACGCATAGGATGTTTCATTGTGAATTAATACTACTCAGTGCACAGTTCCAAGAGGGAGAAGGATTAGCAACTTTCAAAGACAATGAATCATTAGGGGAATTTTTTTGTCTAAAATGGACCTCCTAAGGAAATTATAAAACAATAGTGGAAATAATAAAAAAGATTAGATTACATCATCAAATTTTATAGGGAAAAAATAAAAAAATATTTTTTCAACTCATATTTTCAATTTATCTCCCTATTGATTTACACAAATTTCGAGTAGGAAAACTCGTTGGATGAAAACTTTGATTCCTCATCAAAGGAGTACCCATGTTACATACTTTCAATGGACCTTGCAATCCTGTTTTTCAGGTATTTCGAATTTTTCGTGTAGAATGGTCAATCGAAAGTATCCAACATTGGTACTCCTTGGATGAGGAATGAAATTTTGCATACAACAACTACTCCCACTTGAAATTTGAGTAAAACCTTAGGGAGATAATTTGAAAATACAAGTTGAAAAAATAGTTTTATTATTTTATTATTTTTTAATCTTTTTACTTTTTTACCCCAAAAATGGTAAATCATCCTCCATAGTTGACATCATTCATCTTGAATCCTGTAGGTTCTTATAAATTTTATTTTGGTTGTACATTTTTCTGAGGAGACCCATTTTAGACCTCAAAATTTCACTAATGGCTTCGAAAATGACTAAGTGTGGGGTCATTAAGGCAAGAGAGTACAAGAGATGCAAACAAGTCATGGAATTGTGATCTCACACTTGTATAACATCAACACAAGCCATAGAATTCCCAGTACCCAAAATCAACATGCACACCTTGAGGAAATAACAAAGCGACACTTATTTCTAAAGGTGACAGTTGAAACGTAGCTTTGCGACGCTCAGAATACAACTTATGACACAAGCATCGGTTGCCACCAAAAAGTGAGATGAACTATGGGAAAGTGTCTAGCACATATTCTTATGATATATCTTATCAACTAATGCAAAAGAGTGTGTTATAGTTGCCTCTAGTAGTGTGATAAGGTGCAATAGATGCAGGAGTACCAACAGTTCAAAGTGACACTTTCGATAGTAATAAAAAGTTAAAATGACACTTGCAAAAGATAATAAAGTGAAAGCGACATATGCTAAATCAAAGAGAAATAAAAAGATACACTTTTGAAGGCGAAAGAAAGAAAAATGGCAGTTGTAAAAGTGAAAGTGACACTTACAAAAGTAGATGTGCACAAAAGCGGTAGTTATCCAAACTCATTCAGATGATGTCATAGTTGAAACTAAGAGTGATAGAATGACTGACTCATAGGATTGCATACTCATTGTCAACTAAGATTGTGCACTCATTGCCAAAAAGGATTGCATGGTGCACTATCATGATGAACTACGCAATCGTTATCATCAAGGATTGCACAATTTCTAGGAGTTGTGCAATGCCTATCACCAATGTGCAATCATTGTTGTTAAGGACTACGCAACCAATACTTTTGGAGACTACGAAAATACTTCTTTCAATGGTATACATTGGATTCTAGGCTTTCCAGAAAGAAGTGTGTTTGTAAATGAACTGGAAAATTAAGCACGTGTGAGCAAGTAAATTTGACACTTGAAACCTTTAGAAGAAGACTTGATCACTTAGGAAAACATTGTCCAGTTAGAAAGTTTCTATGAACAATCATGGAACGATAGATCATAAGATGACAAGGAGGCTTTGAAATTCAAGTGTAGGAAACACTTTGCAGGGTGTTTGATGCAAGGACAATACTTCTAGATATCAATCCATTTTTAGGAGTTATCAAGAAATAAATGTATGGGGTGCAATTATCGCATTAATTTGAGAAAATTCAATGGTACATGGTTCTTTTAGACTTGTCATTTCCTTATCACTATTGGAATATTCTGATTCATGGGACTTTTTGTGCCCACTCTTTTCGAAGCCAAGATTATTTGTAATTCTATTTTGCTTTCAGTTGACGGGTGGACCCCTTCAGCTGAGGGATGGGTTGGCTCTATATGTGGAAAAACTGAGTTGGTGGGAGTTTAATTGGTGGTAGGAGTCTATTTTTGCGACATGATGTATAGCTTGTTGGCCTAGGAGTTCTTAGATTCTTTTGTATATTTTGGATCTCACTAACCACTACTCTTTTTCTAGGGGTAAGGCCCTTCAAGAAAAGGATAAGAATTGAGAAGATGATCAGACTATTGACATCTCCTGCATTAGAAGGTAGTGTTGTTGTAGTAAAGTTACTGAAAATAAACTCTTCCCTTCCACTTGATGAGGATTTTATCAAGAAACCATATACTGAGATCTAGTTCCACACATATGCAAGTGAATGTGGCAATACCCTTCTCAATCTTTTTGGTGTCTTTCTTAATGAAGAGGCCTGGTAAATCCATGATATTAGCTAAGATGTCCAGTTTCTCAATCTTTTCGGTGTTTGTCTTAATGAAGAGGCCTAGTAAATCCATGATATTAGCTAAGATGTCTAGTTGTATCAAATGAATTGGAAGGTTCGAAAGCCTTTTCTAGAATGGAGTGGCCAAAGATGTCATAGAAATAGGATCAAAATGAGGAATCCATGTTTGAAATGGAAGTTCAACTTGGCCAAAAAACTAGAGTCCCTTATAAAACACCTTTTTGATGGTCCTCTAAATTTTTGAAGAGTACCACAAAAATTACTTTCAAACAAAAAGACAACTTCGTGTTTAGGGACCAGTTTTGATGCACCTGTTCCTAAAGTGTAGATGCAAAAGGCTAAAATATATTAAATTTGCAAATAATAACCAAGTATGCACAAATCTATAGAATCCAATTTGGATACAACTGATCTAGGAAGATTCTCTAGTTGCTCCAAGTTCAAAGGTTTCAATTGTTCTCAAAAATAATGCCAAGATGTAGAGCCCATCGTTCTAAATCCGATAGTATTTACGATTCCTCATTTGGCCTCCAAATGAAGGAGGAATCGTCCATTGAAGTTTATGGTGAACCGATGCAAAAAAAAAAAAAAAAAAAAGAAGAAAGGCCATGTGGTGTTCCCACTGCTCAACACATGGCAAGGCCCCAATCAATGCAATCAAAAGGTTCACAATTCATTAACAGGTACAAGTCTTCAGGTGTATGGTTAAAGTTTAAATTTGATTCGATAAAGGTTCATCATGGGTGCATTAATGTGTTTATGGTAAAGTTTTAACAAACCTTATATTAAACACAATGGTGGTGTATTTTTAAAATGAAAAAACTACATGGTGGACCTACGTCAAAACTACATGCTTGTATGTTCTGAAGCGGAGTTTAGGGTTTCAAACCATATAACTCATGGTGCAAATATTTATTTGGTGGGCGCATATGTCAAATTGTAAGGTTTCAAACCATTACGTTATACGTTATGGTTTTAAAACTATGATGGAGAAGAACTAAACATATGTATTAAACCTATGTAAAGACTCTGGTGAAAATTTCATAGGGCGGAGTTATAATGTTATGGTATTGACATATGGTGTCAATTGCAATGGAACGGAACTATAATATTAAACCATTTATTAAACATATGGTATGGTAATAATTCATATGGCGGAGTTTTATACGATCAAACCTTGGTCAAAGTTTAAATGCGATGGCACGTGGAGCACCTGTATGGAAACGATACGAGTTATAAACATGGACAAGTTAAATTCCATGACCGCCGGAGAATCGAGTCAGTTTGCCATGGGGTATATGTAGTCATCGCCGGAGGACCGCTCAATAGGTGGTCACATGACAGTTCACTGCCAAAGTCCAGGCCACGGGTAGGATTTAGGTATATGTAGTCATCGCCGGAGGACCGTTCAATAGGTGGTCACATGACAGTTCACTGCCAAAGTCCAGGCCACGGGTAGGATTTATGGTTGACCGCCGAAATTTCACATATCCGCTCAACCAACCTTCGTTAATATTAAATTACATGTGACCTGTATTGTTTGCGCCAAGGTTTTGGTAAAGGTTGTAATAGATTAAGTTAGTGCACCATGGAGTTAACTATGCACCATAAAAATTGGATAAGGTTAATGGTTGGCGCCATAGACTATGGAGATAGGGTTTGTTTATATGCCAAGGGTATAAAGTTATAAAGTTCAGATTGGCGCGGTCCATTCAAATTATAACATATAGTAATATTAAATGACATGTGGCCTGTATTGTTTGCGCCAAGGTTTTGGTAAAGGTTGTAATACATTAAGTTAATGCACCATGGAGTTAACTATTCATCACAAACTTTGGATAAGGTTAATGGTTAGCGCCATAAACTACGGATATAGTGTTTGTTTATATGGCAAGGGTATAAAGTTCAGATTGGCGCAGTCTATTCAAATCACAACATATAGTTTGTAAACTATATTTTACATAAATATTTAATCACCGAAATATGTAATTGCACCAGGGCCATTATAAAAGCTTACCATTGAACCAGTGCTAAAAGACTTCAACTAGAAGTTGGAGAACAATGTTTTGTTTAAGACATCAGATTCTCTTTTGGGAATATTTTGGTTTTCTATGAGCCAAATTGGGAATGGAGATAGGTGTTGGAAAGCTGAGACAGTTGGCTTTCTTTCTAGAGTAACCAGCAATGCTTGCATGCATATATATTTTTGTGAAATCTCTTGTAAAAAACTCTTTGGATCATTTCCTAATAAAATGGACGCCCACTTCGAAGCGGACCTAGAGACATAGTCCAGGAGGGACAAACTTTGTAATCAATGTTTTATGTGTTTGCTTCTTTCTTTGCTGTTGTTTTATTCTTCATTTTAGTTCTCTAAGTTGATGTACGAGGCATAAAAATAACTCATTTTCCATCATTCATTCACATAAACACTTCCTTAGTCAAGTAATCAATCCTGTCTATTTCAAATCAACAACATCATCCACATTAAGAGATGGAATGTCTACAATTTGATCAAGAAATTTTGGCTCTAAGAGATCTTTGGGATTCTGAAGTGAAAGTCATGGATTTTGCACATCCTTAAAGGATTTTGGCTAGGAAGAGGAGGATGCACCCCAACCTTTGGCTACCCTGAATAATCTAGATACTAGGAAAATTTAGGTATCCATGGAAAGCTCATACTCGTTGAGTTATTTCCAGTGTTGAAGTTGTCTACT
Source organism: Pinus albicaulis (assembly GCA_034641835.2). Lineage (NCBI taxonomy): Eukaryota > Viridiplantae > Streptophyta > Pinopsida > Pinales > Pinaceae > Pinus > Pinus albicaulis. The sequence continues at coordinate 1,393,764,468 of CM076574.1, read as the reverse complement.
TCCTTGTAAGAGTCTAAAGTAACTAGTGGAGATCCTTATTCGATCTTGAACTATGGCTACAAGTGAAGAGACGAGATTTATGGATTTTACCTATACACAGAAAGATCCTCCTAAGAGTGGTCTCACAAAAACCATAAAATTCTCCAAATCTGGGGTAATGACCTCATTTTAGAAGCAGGGACAACCTTGCAAAAACATATTTCCCTTTATTTTCACACACATCATATGTCAGAGGTTCATTGAGTGAATCCCCCATGAATTTTACTTATGTATTCTTTCCAGGAATAAAATGATGATTTTTTTTACAGCTTTTACAAGAGCATACATATTTGTCTCACTACCTCTCTCTCTCTCTCTCTCTCTCTCTCTCTCTCTCTCTCTCTCTCTCTCTCTCTCCACATTACTTGTCTCTTTTTTCCTTCCTCTCCCTCCCCCTTCCTATCACTCTCCATCCTCTCCCTCTCCCCCTCCCTCTCTCCCTCCTCCTTCCCCTTTCCTCTATTTCTATATTCCTTCCTCCCTTACTTAGTTCATGCTTCACAACAATAAACCCCTTCCAACTCTTTATCTCCCACCTCCCCCTTTATATTTCTCCATTTCTCCTTCTCTCCCTCCCCTTAAGAATTGTTTCTGTCTCCCAACCCCCTCTCTCACTCTCTCTCTCCTCCTCCTCTCTATCTACCCTTCTTCTTCTCTCCCGATTCTCCCCCCTTACTCTATTTCTTAATCCTCCTCACTCTCTCTCTCCTCCTCTCTATCTACCCTTCTTCTTCTCTCTCAATTCCTCCCTCACTTAATCCATTCTTTACATAATCCCCCACGTCATATCGCTTTCTCTCACTCTTCCTCTCTCTTCTCCATACACTCTCTCTCTTTCTCTCCCCCACGAATCTCTCTCTCTCTCTCTCTCTCTCTCTCTCTCTCTCTCACACACACACACACACACACACACATGCATTCATACACAACTCCTCATGCAGGGGCATTAGGCACAATAAAATACTTTGTATTTTTGTAGACATAGGGGGGTCTTATGTTTTTAAATTCTTATGTAATCCTTAATTAATTTGAGTGATTTTAATTGTAAATGTCTCCAAATGATTGGAGAACATGAGAGAAGTCGATTAGTTAGGAGTGTGAAGAGTCAGTTTCAGTTTATTTACGGATTTAGGCTAAATTTAGGACTTTGAGGAATTTCAAGAGTTTTTTTGAGTCATTATGGGAGCTGAATCGATTCATTATCATCATGTATAAGTGTAAGCCTCAAAGGCATTAAGGGAATAGGCCAGGAGAGCTGGAGAGACAGAGTGATGAGGTAGAAGGCCATCGGATTGAAGATCTGGCCAAGACAGGAAGTTTTGTAAGTGGCTTCATTGTACATATGAATGAAGGAATTGTTCTTGAATGTAGGTGCTTTGATTGATTTAACTCTGTGTGAATAGGCTGAGTTCAATAAGTATTTGTATGAGCAATGTGTGATAAACTCTGTCTTAAGGGTTAATGCCAATGTTTTGATTCATAAGCAATTCGAATATGCTAAGGATTTATGTTGTAATTATTTGATTCTGGAATGAATAAGAAACTTAGAGCAATGTTATTGAATTGAATTCCATGGACCTTTTAGATCGAGGAATAGAATTGCTTGACTGAAATGAGTACTGCATAAGGCATATTGATGAAACTTACAAGTTCTGTTATGTAATTATGGGACTGTGAAGCTCTGGGGTTTTAACTCGACATTTGGTTCATCAGAGTGGCTGGCAGAGTAATTGGGGTTTTGTTATATTGTATAAGCAGTGAAATGAGGATCAGTTTGAGATCACGTTAAGGTGTGACTGTATGGCTATGGAATTGAATGGAATTTGATGATGCTGAGGAGCGTATTCTTATGAGTACAGTTATGAAGCGAGTATGACTGTGTTCAAACTATAAAATTGTCAAACCAATGAGTTGTGATCGTGAGGGTTAAGCGAACCCATGGTTGAGAAGTTAAAACCAAAATAAACTTCTTGGCGCAGAAGAAAGAAGGGCTTTAATCTATGGTTACGGAGTCGGATGAATGCACAAAAAATGATGGACACAAAGGTTTGTTAAATCTCTGTGTGGATTGTATTAAATATGCAAAGTCAAAAGCGAAGGCGGAACCTTTAGTAAGGAGAAGTGGAATCGTGAAAAGGAACAGTAGAAGCGGTTTCAGAGGCAGATACCAGCAGTATCGCGCGATCACGTAAGTGGTAAGCGGATTTGATAAAAAAACGTGATATCATAAAATGAACGACACGTGGCATAAGTGGTAAGTCTAAAACCACTTTTATCGCGTTTTTTTGGGTATTAAAGCGTTGTGGTGAAAAAAATGCGATTGTCGTCAGATGTGGGTCGATGGGGATCGGACGACATTCGTGTTGTGAAGTTGCCCGGACGATAAGGCAAGGTATGTTATAAAGCCGTGGGACCCAAGTGGACCCATTGTTTGTCGGGTTTTGTATTAAATCAAATTTGAGGTTTAATAAAGTTTGAAATGCACAAAGTTGGTTGATGAAACTCCACGAAAGTGTGCAATAATGTGGCCATTGCAATTATGGTCGATATATCTAAGTTGTGGTCCATTACTAGTATGGTTGATATTCGAAACCTTGAACCAATGTTGGAATTTTAATATGGCTTAGTTGTATAGTAAGGAAGTCCGAATGCACTGTAATATTGATGGATGGCGAAAGGCTTATGTGACTCGGACTGTGGGTTTAATTGAAATATTCGAATATTAATTTGAATAATTATAAGTTGCATAGTTCTATAATCAGTGGCCAAAGGGTAAGTTCTGAATATGCTCAATACTCATTTACATTGGGATTGCTGACATATTTGAGCATTGAAGTAATTGGAAACCGTAGATGTAAGGGTTGATTAGATTTTCGCATATGAAAGCATGTTAGATGTGTTGTGAACTATTACTGGGTTGTATGGTTTCATAACCATAAGAAATTTATTCTAATATCTCAAATATGAGATTTGAGATATAGAAGTCTCAGTATAGGGTAATTGAGATTGCCAGATTTTGAAATTGAGTACCCTTTTGGATGATTAATTAGGAAGGCATTTTTATATGCAAATCAAAATTGGGGACTGTGGGTTTTACCCGTTATCATGTGTTATCATAGCTGGAATAGCTCTGTTTGAAAGTTCAAGTTTTTTGAACTAATTGCATGTATCAAAAGAAATTAGATTTTTGAAAAATGATAAATATTGCAGCATACATAGGTGCACTGCAGGTGAAAGAAGAAGCAATATTATACATAATATTGAAGGTGAGTTGATGATAATTATTTAACTTTGGTTTGAAGTATTGTTGGCAGAACTCAGATTGCAGGAAATTGAAGAAATCTCAGCAAAAGTAGATCACAGCTTTGAGAGCAGTGATTAAAGAGTCCAACACAGGATTCTAAAGTGAAGAAGAAAGTGTGGCAGAACCTAGAGAATTCCCAACAGAGGTTGGATGAAAGAAGAACAGATGTGTTCTTGAAAAGTTGCAGAGTGAAGCCTAGAGAGAGCAGAAGAGAGTGCTCATAAGGTTCCAGCAGATAAGGGACCGGTACTTGCCAAAAGACCAGATTCGGAGGAAAGGATTGGTGAGGTAAGTAGTAGCAGGAGAGCTTGCTATTGCATAGGCTTAGTGCAACTGATGAGTGAGGAGCTCATGATGGAAGAGAAGATGACTTCCAAAAGTCATAGAAGAGATAGCAGGGGTTTTGAGAGAGGCCACAACGGAAAAGAGGAAGAAGATGCCAGGACAAATGGCATGAGGAAGAAATTGACAGATGCAGAATATTGCAAAGAGGTAGCTGAGATTAGAGAACAGTTTAATAAGTTGGTAATGATGATAGAGGAAAGCCAAAGAGTTGGTTGGCTCATGAAGAAGAAAGTAAAGTGGCATAGGCTAAAGATGAAGAAAGAGCAGATGATACATGCTCAACAGGAAGAAAGACTACTTAGGATGATTGAGTATTTGGAGAAGGACTTGAAGACTGAAACTTCAAGTGAGAGTAGGAGGTCAAATGAATTTACATCTGACGATTTTTGTATGGTTGCAGAGAAGCTGAGAAAGCTTGAATAGAGGATGGATGTACAGTTGGGATGTACAGAACTCAGAGCAGCTGAGTTGAGAAGAGAAGTTCCTGGTTGTGAAGAAGAACAAAGTACAGATGAAGAATGGAGATCTGCAAAAGACCTTATGAACCATGGTGGAGGTTTAAGACAGCAAGAAGTTTGTCTTATTAAAGAAGAGGAAATTATTGATGATTTCCTGAGTTATTGGACAAATCCAGATCAGCTGGATGATGTAGAACCTTGTATTTTTGGGACTGACAAGTGTGATGTGATTACAAGTTTTACAAAGGAGGATGAACAATCTTGTGAATCTGTCAGAAGTATGGAGAAGTATCTTTCAGAAGATGGATACTCTGAAGTAGAATGCAATGTTGGAGAATGTCTCTTAACTGAAGGAAGCAATGATGCATTTATGATTGAAGTTGTTGCAGCACAGGGAGAAATTCTTGTGAATGATGAAGGAGAGGATCAGTTTAAAGAACTGATATGTGAAACCCTAGTTGAGGCTGTTGAAGCTTGTGGTTTACAAACTTAAGGTTTGTGTATGAATGCAGGGACTGTAAGTGATGATGAAGTTCTTAAATAATGTCAGAGGGAAATTGCATTGTTGGAATACTTGTTGGAGAATCCAGAGTATGAAAGAGATATTGTAGAAGGCAGAGTTCATCACAGTGAACAGGAAAACATCATGGGAGAAGATGGTGTGAAAATAAGACTAGTTGAAAGTCTTGGGAATTCTTCAGAGAAATATTTGGAAAGTTTGGATTAGCATACTGATGTGTTGATAGTGGAGAAAAATTCAGGACAGCATACTGAAATACTGGCAAAGGAAAGAAAGGCACTGAGGCCTTATGATTTTTGTTTTAAGAATTGTTTTGTGAATGTAGATTTTATTGGTGATGGAGAAAAATTGACACCACTGGATAGCCAATTAAAAGAGGAGGAAAAAGTTTCTGTGGAAATTTTTAATCCATGGAATGAAGAAATTAAATTGCTGGAGATTATGCTAAACAACTAGGATTCAATACTAGAAGGAGAACCTCAATTTCAAAATTGGGGATTGTAGAATGTGAATATACAAAGGAATGAGGCCAATGAAGATTTCCTGAGTCTTGGAAGAGACTTGGAACTGCAGAAACAAGAATTGGTGACTGGATCATCAATTGAGACCATTGGGTCTTGTGATTTTAAAATTGACAAGTTGACTATGTTGACAGGTATGGCAGAAGACAATCCATCTTTTGGAGTTGTCTTGGATGAAGGTGAACTATTGCAGAAAAAGGAAGGTGAGACTATCATGTCTCATGTGAAAGAACTTGTTATTACTATTGATGACAAGAAGGAGCTGATTTGTCTAATGGATAAAGAGAAGACCGGAGGATAGACTTTTGGGACTGCTATAGCAGTGCAGAATCAGAATTTTATTCTGATAGAGGATGAGGATATAGTGGTTGAATAAATTGAATTGATTACTAGAATCAATCAAGAAGATGGAAGACAATTACTGAAGATTGTCAAGGAAGAAGAAGAAGAATATGCTGAAATAAGTTTGCAGCATATTGATGAAATGCTTGAAATTAGATGGCTGAATTGTTTGCTGAAAACATTTGGAGAAGAGAATGAAATTTCAGGCACTAGAGTGAAAAGTGATGGAAAGGTAACTGAAATTATTGCAGAGGTGGAAGATCAGAATTCTATTCTGACGAAATTTGAAGAAGAAATGGCAGAGCAGCAGCTTACAGTGTTGCTGGAAGAAATGTTAGAGCAACAAATTGAAGTGTTGACAGAAGAGGGGGAAGAGACACAAAGATTTTATAATTTTGATGTTTGTTTCATGATTGCAGGTACTGATGGAAGGACTAAGGAATGTTTATTCCAGGAGAGGAAAATAGATGATGACAGTGACTGGTAGTTTAAATACCAGTCCAAGAAATGGTTGAAGTCAGAGAGGGGAGAAATTGTCATGAGTGGCAATCAGGAAGAGCTTTTCTGTTGCAGAAAACAAGAGGGTATGGATGATTAGGTGGCAGTCGGAGATAGAACTAAAGCGAAAGTTAAAGCTGGAGCTAGAACTAGAGCTAGCATAGGAGCTTAGCGAGAAGAAGCAGTAGCAAGAGTTCAGCAAATAAGAACTCAGCAAGCAGAAGCAGAAGCAGAAGTTCAACAATCAAGATGGGGCAGTATCCAACAGTCAGAAGATAAATTAGATCATGAAATTGAATTGATAAGAAGGCTGATGGTGAGAGTGTCTAAGAAGAAGGCAGCAACAAGAAAATAGAGAAAAAACATCAACAAGAGAAAGACAATCACAGACTGTGAAAGCTTAGCAAGTGGAGAAATGCAGCATAAGATATGGAAGCCTGGAGAAGTGCAGAAGAAGAGTATTGCAGAAAATGATCAGTTGCAGAACAAAGTGTGGGATCCAGGAAGACAAGGACTGAAACCCATGATCAAGAGATCATGAATCATTTTAACCTTGGGAGTCTGATGCATGGGCATTAGGCACAATAAAATACTTTGTATTTTTGTAGACATAAGGGGGTCTTATGTTTTTAAATTATTATGTAATCCTTAATTAATTTGAGTGATTTTAATTGTAAATGTCTCCAAATGATTGGAGAACATGAGAGAAGTCGATTAGTTAGGAGTGTGAAGAGTCAATTTTGATTTATCTAGGGATTTAGGCTAAATTTAGGACTTTGAGGAATTTCAAGAGTTTTGTTGAGTCATTGTGGGAGCTGAATCGATTCATTACCATCATGTATAAGTGTAAGCCTCAAAGGAATTAAGGGAATAGGTCAGGAGAGCTGGAGAGACAGAGTAATGAGGTAGAAGCCCATCGGATTGAAGATCTGGCCAAGACATGAAGTTTTGTAAGTGGCTTCACTGTACATATGAATGAAGGAATTGTTCTTTAATGTAGGTGCTTTGATTGATTTAACTCTGTGTGAACAGGCTGAGTTAAATAAGCATTTGTATGAGCAATGTGTGATAAACTCTATCTTAAGGGTTAATGCCAATGTTTTTATTCATAAGCAATTCAAATATGCTGAGGATTTATGTTGTAATGATTTGATTCTGGAATGAATAAGAAACTCAGAGAAATGCTATTAAATTGAATTCCATGGACCTTTTAGATCAAGGAATAGAATTGCTTGACCAAAATGAGTACTGAATAAGGCATATTGATGAAACTTACAAGTTCTGTTATGTAATTATGGGACCATGAAGTTCTGGGGTTTTAACTCGACATTTGGTTCATCAGAGTGGTTGGCAGAGTAATTGGGGTTTTGTTATACTGTATAAGCAGTGAAATGAGGACTGGTTTGAGATCGCGTTAAGGTGTGACTGTATGGCTATGGAATCGAATGGAATTCGATGATGCTGAGGAGCGTATTCTTATAAGTACAGTTATGAAGCGAGTATGACCGTGTTTGAACTATAAAATTGTCAAACCAATGAGCTGCGATCGTGAGGGTTAAGCGAACCCATGGTTGAGAGGTTAAAACCAAAATAAACTTCTTGGCGTAGAAGAAAGAAGGGCTTTAATCTATGGTTGCGGAGTCAGATGAATGCACAACAAATGATGGACACAAAGGTTTGTTAAATATCTATGTGGATTGTATTAAAGATGTGAAGTCAAAGGCGAAGGCAGAACCTTGAGTAAGGAGAAGTGGAACTGTGAGAAGGAACAACAGAAGCAGTTTCGGAGGCGGATACCAGCAGTATCGTGCGATCACGTAAGTGGTAAGCGAATTTGATAAAAAAAACGCGATATCATAAAATGAAGGATGCGTGGCATAAGTGGTAAGTCTAAAACCACTTTTATCGCGTTTTTTTTTGGTATTAAAGCGTTGTGGTGAAAAAAATACGATTGTCGTCAGATGTGGGTTGCTAGGGATCAGACGACGTTCGCGTTGTGAAGTTGCCGGGACGATAAGGCAAGGTATGTTATAAAGATGTGGCACCCAAGTGGACCCATTGTTTGTCGGGTTTTGTATTAAATCGAATTTGAGGTTTAATAAAGTTTGAAATGCACAAAGTTGGTTGATGAAACTCCGCGAAAGTGTGCAATAATGTCGCCATCGCAATTATGGTCGATATATCTAAGTTGTGGTCCATAACTAGCATGGTTGATATTCAGAACCTTGAACCAATGTTGGAATTTTAATATGGCTCAGTTGTATAGTAAGGAAGTCCAAATGCACTGTAATATTGATGGATGGAGAAAGGCTTATGTGACTCAGACTGTGGGTTTAATTTAAATATTCGAATATTAATTCGAATAATTATAAGGTGCATAGTTCTATAATCAGCACCCAAAGGGTAAGTTCCGAATATGCTCAATACTCATTTACATTGGGATTGCTGGCATATTTTAGCATTGAAGTAATTGGAAACCATAGATGTAAGGGTTGATCGGATTTTCGCATATGAAAGCATGTTAGATGTGTTGTGAACTATTACTGGGTTGTATGGTTTCATAACCATAAGAAATTTATTCTAATATCTCAAATCTGAGATTTGAGATATAGAAGTCTCAGTATAGGATAATTGAGATTGCCAAATTTTGAAATTGAGTACCCTTTTGGATGATTAATTAGAAAGACACTTTTATATGCAAATCAAAATTGGGGACTATGGGTTTTACCCGTTATCAACTCCCCCCTCCAGCTTTGTCTCTTTCTTCCTCCTCCTGTCAACCATAAATATCTCCCTCCCTCTCCCTTCCTTAAGCTATTTCATTATCTCTTGCACTTTTTAACTCCCACTCAATCTCTCCCTAACTCATGAACTGATTCTTCCCAACATCCCCTCCCTCTCTCTCTCTCGGCCACTTTATAGGTCCCTCTCTAACCCTCCCGCCTCAACCATTTCCCACCAAATCATTCTTCCCAACCCCCATCTCTGTCTATCTCTCTCCTTCTTTCTCTCTTTATCTCCCTTGGCCCCTCTATCCCTCCCTCTCTCACCCTCGGCACCCCACCCCGAAAACCACGTCAACCATTCCTCATGTCTTGAAGTAACTAAATGCATGAACATGCACACATTCCTAGTAGTAGAAACACACACATATTTTTGGAACATGCATGTGTTGTTGACACTAACAATGCACATGTGTTATTAACATGCACCCTTTTTTTTGAAATTAATTTTTTCTGACTTGGTTGTTTCTTATATTGATTTGAGATGACGAAGTTGGTGGTTTGGGCTGCAAATAGATGCAAACATAAAATTTCGAAAAAGCACATGTATATCTTTACATTTGACGTTATTTGTCTATATGCTAGACAAATCCATTGTTCATGAAACTACATATCCGTATAGATTCAAGTGTGTAGATTCTAAATATATACCTTGTTTTAAATTAATAATTTTTGTTGTTTTTAATACTTTTTTTTCTTGAAATATATCAAAATATTAAAATACATCCTTGCATATTTTTTTGTATCTTTTTGGGGCCCTAACCATCTGGGAAAAGGTGCATCAAAGGACATTAAGACCTATAATATAAAGAATAAAAAAAGAATGTTTGATAATGGTAAGACCCTTTAGGCTGCGCTAATGGAAGGTCTTTTAATTTCAAGAATATAATGATTTCGTAATTTAAAAATTATATAAAATTAAGCTTATAAATTTTGGAAAATTAACTATGCACAAGAACAATCCGTTCTCAACTCCAAAAAATATTGTAGCGAGATTCCATCATTTAGATACTTAAATGTTGTTATAAGAAACATATGCATTATAATTAGTATAAAAAATAACATAACACGGTAAGAAAACTCAAAATTCATAAAGTTAAGTATTCCTCCAAGTTAACATAGTGCTACTTTTTTCTATTTTTGCATTGCCACTAATACCTCATAAACTACCATCATTAAATTGTACTCACCCAATTAAATTAAAATCCTTAAATAATTAAAAGTTAAAAACTCTCTTAAAAATATATTTTTTTCTAATTATTTTTATTTTTTTATTTATATTGTATTTATATTTTTAATTTTTAAATAATATTATTTATTGTCATTTTCATTTTCATTTTTCTTTTCCTATTAAATTGATAAAAACATAAATTTTATTACAGAATTAAGAACATCACAATAAAATCTTTTGGAAAAACGTATGATCTCGTTAAGGCTTCCAACATATTTGGTGAATACTTCACCTCTATATATATATATATATATATATATATATATATATATATATATATAACTCCTATTTGTATATATTTTAATTGCTATATATATTAAAATTAATTATTTTGAAGTTAATAATTAATTGATATAATGATGTGATTAATTTAATATATATTAAATTTGTTTTTTTGTAAGTTTTATTTATGATATTAAATTCTTATAGTATATTGTAATTTTTATTATTTTTTTTTACATGTTTCTTAATATATATATGTTTAACTCATATATTATTTTTTTTAGAATTAAAAATAATAATAATGATAATTAATTGAAATTTCATGATTTTTTAAAATTTTTAATAGATCATAGATATGCCATACATCTAGGTAAATATTTGGATGTTGAACATGAATATTATTTAATTTATATAGTTGAACTAATATATAAGGTTAATGAAAAAATATTAAAATGTTAACTTTTTTTATTAAGGTTTTCAAATTGTATGATAGATACTATGTACAATAAACATCCATGTTAAGCATGTATCTAGAAAGCTTTGAGAGGGATCAATTCCCTTGAGGTCTAAATCTCTTTTACAGTGCAAAAACTGTCAAAAACTAAAAACAAAATTAACCAAAATCTATACCAAAAAATGAACAAAAATATAGATTTTTTTTTTAAAGCTATAAGTTTATTTTTTTCAATTTCTCTTTCTATATATATAATTTTGACATCAATATATATATATTACTTCTCATAAATACTGAAATATTTTATTTATAAGCTACATTGTCCATATTAAAAAAATATATTTTATTATTGATATATTTTAAACACATCTCAATATTACTTAACGCATCAAATTATTGAAATATTACTTTATTGATTGTTTTAGGTATTATTAATATTTTTAAATATTACATATTACTTAAAGATTAAATGAAGTGCATATCTCCATCTCATTATCTTTATTAATAAGTAATTTTTTTTTTTAATTTCAAATTACTTTGTTTTTTCTTTAGACATTGAGATATTATATTATAGTAAATGTTAAAATATATATGATCTCAAAATAAATGATTATATATAATTGCCAAGTTAAAGAGCAATGAGGGATGGTCGAAAGATATTAAGTGTAATATCGGAGTTAAACAAGGTTGCCCCCTCTCCCTTACCCTATTTGGCATTTACATTGACAAGCTAGAAGGCTGTTTAGAGGAAGCAAGATGTGCTGGCACGATCTTAGTTGGGATAGTCATCATCCTTCTTCTCTATGCTGACGATATTGTTCTTCTTGCAAGGTGCCCATCTGATCTTGATAAGCAACTTAGACTTCTTAAGGATTTCTGCTCTACCATGGGTATGTCTGTTAACACTGACAAAACAAAAGTTATGATTATCAAATCCAAGAAGGACACTTACGCTAATTTTATGTATGACAATAGTAACTTGGAGGAAGTGTCTTCTTACAAGTACGTAGGAATTGATATTCATCACAAGCTCAACTGGAACTATAGCATTTAGAAAAGGATTAATGGGGGGTGGAAAGCTTATTTTGGTCTTGAAAATAATTGTATAACGACAAACCTCGTAATGTGGGATAGAAAGAAGTTCCTTTTTGAAACTTTAGTCACTCCTGTTATTTTATATGGATGTGAGGTTTGGGGTTGCAGCATCTCTAGGGAATCCTAGAGAAATATTGAGCAAATCTAGAAGCGTTTTATAATGCATAACCTTAAAATTAAACACAATACACCCTATCCTATTCTCCTTATAGAAGTTGGTCTTTCCCCTATCGAGAGCATAGCTATGACTAGGTTACTGTTGTACAAGCACAAACTCAATAGCATAGGAGACCATAGACTTCCTAAGCTAGCTTTAAATTCCAACCAAAACCACCTAAGGCTTAAACGAGATTGGTATCAAGACACCAAGGCCCCGTTAAAAAATTGGGAGATCGATGAGAATGTTGCATTGCAAAACATTAATAACATTAAAAAAATTGTTACTTCTAAGTTCAAAGAAAAAATGTGGGGTGAGAAGGATCTAGCAGCTAAAAGAAAATTAAGATATCATAAGGAGGTCATCAACCCCACCCTAGACGATCAAAAGTATCTCTCTATGTTAACTAGCTCAAAGAAGAAAATTAATATAGCCAAGATTAGAACGAACTCTCATGAACTCCATAGTGAAACAGGTCGTTGGACAATTCCTAGAACACCATGGATGGAAAAGATCTACCATCTCTGTGAGAATATGAACATCGAGGATGTAAATCACTTCCTCTTAGAGTGCCCTGCGTACAACCACATTAGAGCTCAATTTCATAATCTTTGTTGCAATACTAACCTTCCTAACCTTTTAAGATGTCAAAATTATAGTGAGCTTGGGAGGCTTCTGTTCAGGGTTTTTGAACATAGAAATAAAACCTTAAATCAAACTAAATAACTCCTTTCTTTAGGTCCGATAGACCAATGATTGGTCTTAGTGGACGTTCACCACCACCACCACCATCATCATCAAAAGAATTTATAATCATCATCATCATCTAAAGAGTTTATTTAAGACTTAGATTGAAATGTTGTTGAAAATATAAGAATTATTTATCTTTTTCATTATATATTATTTTTGGTTAATTAATTTATTTATCTTAATACAAGATTATATAAAAAAAAATATTTATCACTTTTATTAATTTTTTTCATATTAAATTATAATATTAACAATAAATTAAGAATTAAACTAACTAAACATATATAAATTCATTTTTATTTTTAATTATAATTAACATAATTTTTTTAATTTAAAATATTTTATTTTTACGCTAAAACTCTGTGAAAGTGTTTCACAGAAGGTATTTCTCTGAGGGCTTGGCTGGGGAAATTTGGCCAATCAAATTTTTATATTTTCGTCCTTCCCAATACAATAAATTTTTACCACATGTCCTCAAGGACAAATTAGAGTGAAAAATATGGGTTTTATGCCTGATTGTTATCGAGGAAACGATTTTATGTTCTTTCAGCAATTCGTGTCCGTTTGAATGCCCGTTGATTCGTCTAAAATGGCTGAGAAAGCACCAGACTAAGCTTTGAGCGGTGGAAAATTTAATGGCAGTGATGGGAAACCCCAACATTAATTCAAGAGAAGAAGCACGTAACAATGCTCAAACACCTAGGAGATCTGAATAAGGCCCGCAATCACATAAAATTTAAACCCTATCTGCCCCTGTATTTGAATCGGTTGATTTGTTTTTGAAAGGTTTATTGGAGACCAAACAGAAAATACAGACATGGTTAGATGAATTTCATGAAGAAGACACAGTCAGAGCTTTCATAAAGTCACATATATGCATCTCCATCTTGCAACAGTGTCGCCAATATATTCCGACCCCTAAAACAATATTTACTTCGTAATTAATTTTATTAATCTTCATTTCCTTTTAATTAAAATTAACGTCTCTTTTGAGGACGAGATGTTTCTTTATGACACATGGTAATGACGAGGGGTATGTTGTTTTGGATTTTGTTTGAAAATCGAAAAGAAGTTATTTTAATGTTCACTAGGTTAAAGATAGGAGTTGCTTATGGAGGTGGAGGAATTGTCCAACGGTTAAAAGTGGCGGGAATCCGGGCAAAAAAATTAAGAAATCTTGCAGTAGCAGTATTTAAATCATGTTTTTGATGGTTGAAATACATTCAGCACCATCAAAAACCTCTAGGGCACCCAAAATATTGAAGTTTGATAGTTATAACATGGATTTACAAAAATCCCTATCAAAATTTCTTTAAATCTTACCGGAATTTTCATGATTTTCAGGGCAAAAAAATAGTCTAGTTAGACTACAACCTAAAGATAGCCTATGGGACAGATTGCTTCTTTATTTGCCTTTTGTATTTTGCGCTTTTCCTATGAAGTTTTACAATAAACACTCCTAGCTTCTCGACAAAGCCCTTGTTGAATAGACTATCCCAATAGTTAGGTGCCAAAATATCTACATAACTTTTCCTTCTGTCTTTGAAGGCCTCACATTCTAAAATGAAATTATTTTTAGTTTCCATTTTTCTGGAAAAGAAAAAAATGCATATTGTTTCCTTCCACACTTCTTTTGTCCTTTTCCAGCGCCTTCCAGTGCCTTGTTTGACAATGAAGTTGATGCGAATTAGTCATTAATTGAGGGATAAGAATTTTGACTCTCCAAGAAATATTTCCCCTATGTATGTTTTTTGTTGATGATTATGAGACAAATTAAACTATTCAATATAATACTTTTTCTTTCTCTCTAACTCCTTCTCCCAAGTACATTTTTGAAACTTATCCATAACAAAAACTTTTATCTCTTTATTGTTTGTGGGACACATGCTCAAGTAAATGCCCCATTTTCTAAACCATTTGTTATTTTTCTGCATCTAAGTGTTCTTTCTTGTGCACAATATGTTATTAAACAAGACCTTAGGCCATCCTCTCCCTTCCATTTGCTTAATTTTTTTTAAATACCTTATGATCAACACCATAAATATTGCTTCAATAAGAGCAACCCCTGTTTCACTTAACAAGATATCATAAGGAACTGCACTTTTCATTTTTAATTTGTTTTTAATCAAACGCTTTTGAATTTTCTCAATTTTTTTCCACTACATGTCGAATGGACTGTTGGCCCACAGTTCACAACCATAAAGAATTACCGGAATCACTAAAATCCCAAAAAAAGTTACCGTGGTTTTCCAGTCCCATAACTGTGCCTCTCTACACCTATTTTGAAAAGCATAAAATGCTTTCCAAACCCCAAAGTTCTCTTCTTTCTACATCCATCCCAGCTTAGATTTCTCTTGAAGTCGATTTCGAGGTATTTGTAATCCACAACTTCTTCCAGAATGTTGCCTTCAAAGTATAACTTATGTTGGTTATGTTTTCTTTTGTTAGAGAAAACCACTACTTTTGTTTTGCTGATATTGACTTGCACCCCCACATTTCTACAAAAATGTTCAAGGGAAAGTAAGTGCTCTTGCAAACCAAGAACATATTTACCAATCATAATAAGATCATCTACGTACAAAAAAAGCCATATAACAAACTTGCCCAAAAAAGGAGAAAAGGGGTTTTTCCATAAGTGAAAATATATTCTATTCTAAGCCCTTACATAGTGGAGAAGGCTGAAGAAAGGCCTGGTTTGGATATATAGAATCAACAGGTAATTGAAATTTCCCTAGTTATCCACTTACATGCTTTAATTTGTAGATTTAATGGGTTTTGGCCAAAAGCAGATGCTTTACATCATTGGATCTACAACTCTTGGACAAAATTGTGATCATGCATTTATTTCCTGCTCCTTCAAAATCATTCATCATTGAGTTGATAAATAATTGTGCTCTTTCTTTCCTGCTGTTTGAGAATATGAACTCTGCCATGCTTCCACTGAAAGTTGCAACTACTTTCACACCTTCGCCCATGAAGGTTATGGATCTGTCATAGTAATTTTTAGGCTATTCTTCTTTAAATGAATCTAAAAACGTTTTCAATTCACAAAATTGTTTCTCTCTTTCTTCTACTCCGTTAATTTCTTCTTTCAAATATTGAAGACATGATGAAAATCTCATAATTTTATGTCTTGATAAATTTAAGAGAAACATTTTCCATCTCAATTGTATTTTTTCGAGATTATAATAATTTTTGTAAATAATTTTAGTAAGATGCAATCTCTCCATGTTGTTCTAACTGCTCTAGTTCAATCATAATATCATAGAAATACTTCCATGAGTCGTTATAAACATATCATTTTTCCTTTAAACATTATCTTTTTCACCTAATGAGAAACAACAATGAAAGAAAAAATGAAGTGAAAATATACGAATCATCATTTTCCTTAAGGGGTTTCTCTATGAACCTTGGTTGGGAAAATTCAATCAATCAGATCTTTCAATTTTTTTCATCCTCAATCCAATCAATTTTTACCATGTGGCTCATTTCATTTAGGCCAATTGCTTTCTTTGGGCCTAAAAATCACATATATCATCATCAGATTCAACAACAACAACGGAAACCAATTCAATCTCAATCCGAAAATCAATCCCCGCATATTAATTGGTTGCCCAATCAGCCTCCATACATCACCGAGTGTAAGGATGCCCACATAGATCAGTTTGGATCATTTTTTTGTGTGTGATTTGATGCCAATATGATTGATTTATGGATTTTGCGGATGCTACTTGTAATCATGGACAACATGCCACATGCACAATATTTATTTATTTATTTTAATTTATTTTTTTCAGAAGAAAAATATGAACTTTTCATTAACGAAAATTTGTAATTACATAGGATTTGTTCAATGTGTTACTTCCCACCAAGACCCTATATTTAGAATATAAAAATAGGTAAAAAATATAATCTTAAACCTCCATCTATGGAATTTCAACAATGACTGTTAAAATATATAGAAGTGTATCATGATAAATCCTAATAACGAAACCAAAAAACAGAGCATTGACTTTTGTCCAATCAAAATACAAAACATACCTGAGCCCCCCACTGAACATACATGACAAAAAAAATAGGTGACTACCCTCATATCTCCAATTTTTCATCCCTTAGGATGTCTCTGAGAATGATATTCCCAAATATTATATTCCTTCGATAAACCTTTGTGCCTTTAGGAGTGATTGATAGTTATTTTAAAATGCACATCTACAAATAATAAAAATAATTAAATTTAAATATATAAATTAATTTAAAATCATAATTACTTTCATATTCAACAAAATTTATCATAGTACAATTGCAATTAAAATAATCAATATTACATTTAAAATAATGAAAATAGATGATAGTCTCACTTCTCACGTTCTTCATTTAAAAATCTGTAGTTTATTACCTTTACTTGGAAAATCCTAATTTGTGGACCCAAACCCATTCAATAGGAGAGAAACACATAACTAAAAAGCATTCATTGTGGAATAAAAACAAACACACTCATTGTTGTATGCTTAACTTGTGGCTTGTGTAGCCATGACTCTGGGGCATTTAAGCCATGAAAATCATTTGAGGATAACAGTTGACCTCGGCCACACCATCCCTTAGTATGGTTGGATTTTTACCCACTTAGTTTCAAATCGATGACCTTTACACCACATACTGCCTTAACAAAACACCCTTTCACCATATTCTCTAAGCCCCATGAACAATAATCACATAGCCATAACATAAAAACCTTTTATAAATAACTTATTAAATTAAAAAAATTATATGAAAATAATTTTGAATCCTCACCACATAGATATAAATATCCTTCTTAAAATTCATTAAAATTTTCATAATTATATGACATGCGTTAATATTTAAAAAATAATTCTAAAAAAAACATTTTATTCCTTTCAAATTCACCAATGATGTTGACAATATTTTTCAATGTTAGATCTTAGAATTTTGTGATCCATAATGGGAATAATAATGTCTTTCGGATTAATCAAATCATTAGGATTTGGTTAATGATGTGATTAATCCGAAAGACATTATTATTCACATTATGGACCACAAAATTCTAAATCTAACAATAATTATTAATTTTTGTTAGGAGATATGGTAAAAATATTTCTCTCAACCATAAAGTAATTATTTCAATATTTATAGAATTTTTTTTTTGAAATCCTAATGATGTTATTAATCCAAAAGACATTATTATTTACATTAATAATTAATTTTAAAATTAACTAAAAATTATATAAAATTAATATTAATTTAAAATAATTTGATGACACACAAAAAAAATGTCTATTACACACTAAATTAGATAATTACATCAAGTATATATGGTGCTTGTGAGATCCAACAATTTCTAAACTAAGATATTTCTTGTTTAGAAAATATCTCAACAACCCAACCACTTAACAAATCAAATCTACCTATTTACTAATATAAGTTTTATTTCCAAGTTCCCCCTTTAACACTTAAATTACAAATTTAACATTAGAAAGATTAATTCAATTCACATATAAATCACATCCATGTGCCTGGTCTTCATCAACACTCACATCTACTCTAGAATCTCGTAGACACTGCTCTTTCTTCAGCACCACTTGAGTTACCACTTGAACTCCATTTAAAACATAATTGCCTTTTCCCATCTTTGACGGACACTGTATAATTGATGCTTCTTGACCCCCCAAAGTACACTCTCGATACTGAACCACTCTATGGACTAACTACCATCTGTCAAAATGTAACAAACAAACATTTTGATAGTTATATGGGTAAGTTGTCTAGGTACTGGGTGTATCCAACAAACAATTATACAATTGACCTTGTCTAACACATAAGGATCCCCTGAAATAACATGTAACTGAAGCTCTTGAAGCTCAAATCACAATAATACCCATCAACATATAATAGACCCACATAATTAAATTAGAGATATGTTCTCTCAGCACCAAATAATGTCGAGAACCACTAACTTGAAAAATGACATTCTGTTTTAATTATATATTCTACAATTTCATTTATCTTAGAACTAAAACAATAACATGACATACGATAATTTTGATCCCACTACGTCATAAATTTAATGAATGAATAAAATAGATTTGCGAAACTCTTATTGACCAATGAAAAATGTATCACTTGAGCTTCACTATATGATATTGTGCTACTGGTTTGCCAAATCCAGCAACATGTAGTCAATTCCAACAACATGTAATCAGATCTTGCATTATTTGTAACTTAAATGGTGACCGACGACAAGAGGAAAAATATTTTTCCTTGGCATTCGAAATCCTGCAAATTGCTAGAGAAGACCGTGGATAAAACATAGAGGATTAGTAGAGGATCAACCTACACATGAATTGGATGAAGAAACTATCTACATCCATGACCAATTCGTTTAGGTCATCTTCTTCTCCTCTTTCCTTGCCAACAACATCACTCACGTGTATGGACAACCCCAATTGCCTAATTCCACAGGAAACAATGTTGGGTACTCTTTGTAGGGTAAGGGAGAAGAAAGAGCCAAGACTAACCCCTGATGCAATTGATAAGAGCTTGGAGAAACTATGATTAGAGAGGACCAATGCATCATATCTAAAATTTCAAAATTTTGGATACACAATATTTTACAGGGAAAACAATAACCCTAGATCCCTTCTAGCTATGCCAATCATCTACTAGAACTTATGCTTTCTTGAAATTGTATTAACTTTTGGAAGAAAGCTCAACATAGACGGTTAATAATTGTAAAACGAGCATGAACTAAAAATCTATGAGATATTGTAACCATTTCTGAGATGTTTTTAAATAGCAATTGGTAGTGAACAAGGACACCTTGTGGGACATTGCAGAGTGAAAAGTCGCATGACTTGGACACTTCGTAGTCAGGTGTTTTAATATATTTGTTGTAGAGAGTGGGGACACAAATTTCTATAGCTAATATTCTCATGTACACCATCACGCTCAACAACACATGAATATTGGAGGAAATTTTAGCTTAAAAGTGCCCATGAAATTTTCATGTAATTCCCATGTGAGAATATGTAAACCAATCAAAATCCTTTAAATTTAAAAAAAGGTACATGTAAATATTTTGGAGGGAAAAGAAGAAAAACTAAAATTTTTAATTCTAATTTTGGCTTATCTCTTTATAGTTTACTCAAATTTGAAGTGTAGGCACTCATTAGATGCAGAATTTAATTCTACATCCAATGAGTACCCATTATGCATAATTTTGAGAAGATCCACATTGATAAAAATTGAAGATACATTTAAAAAACATGTTCAACATGTTTTTTTAATGTATCTTCATTTTTTTTTAATCAATGTGGGTCTTCTCAAAAGTATGCATAATCGGTACTCTTTGGATGCATAATTTAATTCCACATCCAATGAGTGTCTACACCTAAAATTTGAGTAAACCTATAAGAATATAAGCCAAAAATACAATTAAAAAAGTAGTTTTCTTCTTTTTCCCTCCAAAATTTATAACACTTATTTTATTATTTTAACTATTATTTTATTATTTTTCCTAGGAGGCCACTTTTAGGAAGAAATTTACTCACTATGGAAATTCTCCCAACACGTGGTACAAGACTGATTTGTGAATATGGATCCAAGGCACAACGAATGTGTTGGGAGATATGGCTACCAGCTCATAATTAGATAGGGTATCCATGTAATCATCATCTGAAAGGTTTCTTTCCCTCCTTACAATAGAAATGATGAAATAATCTAACCTCGGATTTTTAATCTCACACTAAGACACATGAGACACACAAAACATCTGCACACACATAGAATATTATATGTACAAAGGATTAGCTCTCATTCCTCTCACATCTTCCCGGCCCTCCCATAAGGGAATTAAGCTAGAAGAGGATCTGATACTAATTTAGAAATTGGAGGAGCAGAAATGCACGAAATAATTTGTCTATTACACACTAAATCACGCAATTACATCAAAGTATATATGGTTCTTATGATATCCAACCATTTCTAAACTAAGATACTATTTGTTGAGAAAATATTTCAACAACCTAGCTACTCAACAAACCAAATCTACTTATTTACTAATGTAAGTGTTATTTCCAAGTATCTCCTAACAAAAATTTATAATCAAATTTAAAATATAACTAAAAATTATATAAAATTAATATTAATTTAAAATAATTGGATTGTTAATCAATGAGCAAAGTTAATATTAATTTAAACTAATTTTATCGTCAATGGGTATATTCCTTCCAAGGAAGGGTTAATCAAGTTCAAGTTCTAGTCTTTAAATTCATGAAGTTGGGATTTTCAATGAAGTTGTGATGACATATTGGATTACCCAACTCCACACACAAATCTGCATTAAAACCCAATTCTAGAATTTTAGGAACTATTCAAACTATGCAGTCAAAATAAGAATGTGCATTTTGTATGAGAGTCTCCATGGGAGATTATTCTCTCGCCTTCCAATATTTTCCCTCGCCTCCTTCAATTACATAGGACTCATATATTAAATGATGCAACTGACAAGCCAATCAGTATTTTAAAAACCAAAACATGAAATCCTAAAATTGTTGTTGTAGCCATTTGAAATAATTTTGTCCCGCAGAAAAAAAACCTGTATGCACTATAAAATCATTTCGTAGTGCCTTAAAAAAAGTTGTATTTCAAATTCGAGGAAGTTTAAATGACTCAACTTGGTTCCTAATCAATTCTCCACACCCTTAAGTTTCTCCTTAACACAATGAGTGGTTTCATATGCCTTTATCCATCAAATTTTCAAAACCATAACAGATTTTCCAATCCAATTCAGTCACAAGAAGGGTTTTGAAAGCACTCAAACAAGGTACTTTGTTTTCTATGACAACTCCCTATTCTCTTTAAATTCCACACAATCTCTACTCCTAAACACAAAGAACATTCATGCATGTGGTTTTGAATAAAGACACAAAAGAGAGTTGAATAACCACACAACGGTTGGGCCACAATATTCATACTTATAATGTAAATCGAATCTCTAGATCCCAATAAGAGTTTACACTGATTTATAACAACAAAAATATTCACCAACTTATGTTCAAAAGCTTCATACAGAGGCAGGGATAAACAAAGGGTTCGACATTGTGATTCCAACACTTAGAATCAACATCCATTCTATAGGCCTAGCAATCAAACCTATGCTTAAAATATTGAATGTATCAAGCTACTTTCTTACATGAATTTCATGTCTCTTATAAATCAAAATTCTCACGAATTCAACCATTCATATTCCATACAAAAAAAAACATCACACAAATATTCCTAACTCACTCGATTAATAATTTACATTTACCTCGGAGAAAAACAACCTCAATAACAATACACAACCATAGAAGTGAACAAACACAACGAAATATAAACATGTTGTTCGTTAATCAAATTCAAACATATACATTAAGCCTAGACAAATATACAATGTGGGAATGTGTGGCCCAAAACTCTTTCTACCTATGTCTCTTATCCTCGTTCTAGAGTTCCTCCTCTCCACTTCTCCAATGCTCCTTCTCTCTTCCTCTCAAACACTCATTTCTTTAGAAATAAATCTAACATGGGACAACCAAGAGTAACAAGATGAATCATTCCCCCTTCTATAAAAACTAAGGGAAACTCAAACTACATTTACATTAGAAAATATTTCCTCCAATTTATTCTAAACAAAACTCGCTTCCTAATGAAAATATTTACAATTTCTTATAAAAAAATTTACAATCTCTTCGAGAATCACCATGTGATGCAGGGGCATTAGGCTCAAGACAATATTTTGTATATAAATAAACATAAGAGGGGTCTCATGTTTTTGTTTCCCTATGTAATTATTCATATTTGAGTGATTTTTAGTTAATTATGGAGAAAATTGTAACTGCCCTCGAATGATTAGTGGGCATATGAAGAGATAGTCAGTTTCAGTTATCTAGGGATTAGGCTAGATTTAGAACTGTAGGAGTTCAAGAGTTTTGTAGAGTCATCAAAGGATCAGAATCGATTCTTTAGCAGTTTTGTGTAAAAATAAGTCTGAAGGGAAAGTCTTGCATAGACCTGCATAGGGCTGCGTAGAGCTGTAGGAGAGATCTGTAGAGAATAGGGTGTAGAAGGGTCAATTGATTGAAAATCTGGCCAAGTGGAAGTTGTAAGTAATTTCACTATATAAATGAGGAACCTGTTTAGTATTACATGTGCATTGATTAACTCATGAATGGTTAAATTCCTGTATTGAAGATCTGGTATATGAATGGTATGCGGAAGTCTGTATTACAGATTTGAGTGGTGACTGGAAAATCCTGTGAATCGATCACAGAGTGACCGATCTCACACCTGCCTATGTTATTGATTTGGACTCTGTGCATAATTTGAAGAAGAATAATTGTTGTGTTAAATCTTCTTTATTCCTCTCTGTCTGTGGTTAAGCGCATGTTCTCAGTGATTAATCTGAATGTGTTAATTGGTATAGAACCCTGGAAGAGGTCGAGAGTAAGTCCGTTGGTTGAGTGAGATTGTAGTGATTCTGAATCCAAGTGAGGGGTATTTAGCCTTTGTATAAGGAGTCAGACTCTGTGTATTTAGAACAGAGTTCTACAGGAGCGGAGCGTATTTTGGTGTTGTTGAACTAGACAATACAACAAAGGATTTCTCTGTTGAAGGCAGGACCCACGGTTCAATTAGAAACAAGGAATAAGTTGAAATTGCGCGGAACTTTGGTAGACACTGTACCAATTCCAAAAGTGGCTTTTAAAACCAATACAACCCATATTGCACCGCTTTTGGCTCAGGGCGAAACCACACAAAAAAACGCGATCCTATTAAATCCTGCCACGTCACCAAGGCAAAACCACTAATATCGCATAACTCTCAGGTGTTAAAGTCCGGTGCTAGAAAAAATGAGATATTGATACGAACTGTCTGATCTAGAGGTCGATAGATCGGATAGTAATCGCGCGACAAGCTGCATGTTGGATAAGTCGAGGTATGACCCATTGATTTGTGTTGAAATCGTTTATTTAATAAGTTTGATGTGTGGGGCCCGTGGTGCATTATGTTATAAATTGTCACATTGGTAGTGTAATCGGGGTTAATAATACAAGTCCAAAGGTTTCACATTGTATTAAGGTTTCATTATAAGCTCGAGGGTTGGTGTTATTATTGTGATATCATATTACTATGGCCGGCAGAGTTGAGAGTTGATTGAAGTGTTATGTCGGGAGTTAATGTGTTCATTATATTAAGTTAAAGCCTTTAAAAAGGATATATATATATATATATATATATATATCACGAGCGCGTTATTTAATTTACCAAAGGCTTTATTGTTTAGGGGTTATATAACGACTGTCTCATACATTTATTAATCAATTTCCAAGAAATTGATAAATGAATCAGAAAGAAGAAATTAAAGTAGACTGCCTTGGTTTGAGTAGAAGCCTGTATTGAGTGGAATTATTAAACAGAGAGAGAAAATTTTGGGACTGTGGGTTTACCTGGCATCACCATGTAACCATCCCATCACATTGGAAAGATTTGGTCTAGTCTTCATCAAAATTTGTGCTCCATCGATGCACTTGCATCAGATGCCCAAGTTATGAAAATTTATGACCTCTTGTTCATATGCATCTGGTCTTCTCGTAAAAACTCCAACTCATGAGTTGCAATACACCATTGCAGTAACAAGTCTCCACCCTGCTACACGATACCTCATTAAAATTTCTCCTAGGTTTGGGATTTTGGCATCTTATTGATTCTCTTCTTTGGAACCCTTTGAGAATTCCTTGCTCTAGGATGTTGCAAATATCCTCACCTTCCTCTATTGTCACATGCACAGTAAAAATTAAAAATATTACCAAATCTTTGATCAAATTCTACCTTCTGCTACTGCTTCTGCTGCGAACTCTAAAATTTACTTGTTGTCGAATTGTCGAAACTTGCTAATACATTGCTAAAATATTTAATTTGAATCATAGGTTATAACTTCATGAACCCAACTATATCTTCCTACTTTCATTTTTTCGATTTCATCTTCTAATTCAATCCTTGGCTGGAAGTTTATGTCTTTGGGCTTCTCATCAAATCTTCATCTTCTTCACCACATGTGTTCATCACCCTTAGGTTGTTATTCCATTGTTGCAACTCAACTCCCTTAATATTTTCCTCTAACTGAGCATTCTATTCCAGTCTTAGCTTCACCTACAACAAAATCCATTTCATTCTCTTCTTTAGGGTCTATTTGTAACCCTGGTCTTCAACATATTTTTGTAGCATAACTCTCATCATCTCTAGATGTAATTTTTTTTAAACTACTTCTCCATCAACTTTGTGCTTACTCGAGATACTATGGCTTCTGTTTGAACCTTTACTATAACTCTGAGTAATCACAAATATCGCTCTTCCATGAGCTCCCCCCTGCTCACCGTGAATTGCACACAAGCCATTGCAACAAGCTAGCTCTATTTACGTGTTTTTAAATATCATACTAATCCCTTCCATGCCTATTCTTCGCCTAGTATTTTTGTTGACTCCTTCCTTCAGAATCTTCCTCTGAGAACTCTCTGCTCCTTTATCTTCTACATGCAATTTACTCACCTTCTTCCTCTAAGAAATTTGATGTTCTTCCTTACATTCTACTACAATTTTGCTTCCCATCATCCTCAACTGTGTTGGAAATATTGTCATTGATGGAAAAGGTACAGAAAGGAGCAACACCAAAATCATCATTGATGGCAAAAGAGTAGAGAAGCAACGATTATAAGGAAAAGGAGCAGGTCAGGCATTGTGCAGTAATGTGCAGCAGAGAGGCAAAGGAGAAGCAATAGAAGTATAACCTAAAGTAGTAAGAAAGAATAAAAGAGAGTCAGAGAAGCAGCAGAGAGGTAAGGATCAGCATTAGACTAGTAGCAATGGCAGAAAAGGAGAAGAGGCAGAAAATAAGAAGAAGCAGCAAGAGACATTCAAGGAAACGGATGAAGCAGAGAGGCGGTGAATTTCTTTAACGCACAAAAAAAGGAAATTGGATTTGCAAGACACAACGAGGACCATAGATCTTACACACAACAGAAGGAGGAAGAGGCAAAAGCCAAGATGAAGAGGCCAATTGAACAGAGATGATTAAGCCAAGAGAGAGAGGCGAGAGCTAAGAGTCAGAGAGGGATTTAATCAGTATGAAAAGGGTAGATATCGAGTGTGATAAATCAGGAAGACATTCAGTAACAAAGACAAGCTCAGGAACAAGGGCATGAGGAACAACTTGGAGAAACTGGAGTTACAAAGCGGGATAGTGTAAACAAACGAAAAATCAACTAAGGCAGATAATTCCTTGAATATTTCCAAAGGAGGGGAACGGATGGTCAAGATTATATCGCAAAAGTGAAGGCAAGAGATGGACGATGGAGATCGAATCACATCAGGGGCGATTTCGCAAATCACAACATTTAAGATTTAAGGCGTCGCATGGTAAGTTAAAGTAATTGTGATGCGAAATGGAGAAGACACGTGTTGGCATGATGCAACATCGTAGATCATAAGAAATTGAATATAACCACAAAGTAAAACTTATAAAGTGTGAAGTGCGATTATATGAGGACCGTTAGATTTGGGGGTAGATCAATGGGGGACGACGAATCGCAAGCATGCACATCGCAAATGTTAGCAAATAACGCTAAGAAATGTTAATTTGTTTGTGATGTGGTAAGGTTAGAAAGTTGAGATGCGATGAAGGGAGTCCACGTGGTAGCACCACACAAGAGCGCAGATCGCGGATCACATTGTTTAGGGTTTATTGCTAATGGTAGAGTGGGAAACCTGCAGGCAATCATTTGCAATGGGATATGATTGGTAAAGCACTATGTGACCCAATATCCCTTGTTCCATGTATGTTATATGCACCATATTATAAAGTTTACATTGTTGGTTGCTAATCGTATGTATGTTATATATATGTGTTGTTGATCGATAAACGTATGTATGTTGATTAAAGCTCGGATTTTTAATCTGCCATGTGTATAAAGGGAGTTGTATGTGGGCCATATCCCATAGGTCACAAAGAAATGATTTGAATGAAAATCAAAGGACCAGGAGCTCGAGCAGAATATTGTTACGGTAGTAAAGCTAACGAAGGCTGAATGCGGAAGAAGAGTCAGGCTAAAAGGGGCAGTTATGCAGCAAAGGTGGAATATAATGGCAGAAGTAGAAAAGACACAAAGAAAGCAAGTAGAAGAGGAAAAAAAAACAGCAAAGCGAAGAAATTGATGGGCTGAGTAAATAATTGATTGTAACTGAGAATGTATTATTTATTTTTATATTGTTTGTGATGCAAAGAAAAGTCTCTATAGGCAAAAAAAAACTCCAATTTAATTCTGAAATGAGTAGATAGTGTTGTAACCTCTTGAAATGATGAGCGAGAAAATGAGAAGGTTGAAGGAAAAGATTCGTACTTGTTCATTTCATATTCTCATGTGGAATGAAAACAACGAGAGGGTAATCTCTATAAATGATGTTACTTTCATATGCATGAAGAGGTTAGAGAGTGGAAGAAGAAGATACAGAAGATAGAGAAGCTATTAAGATCCAAAGATGGTATAAAGAAAATTTGAAGACTGGAAGGACAATAGGGAAGAAGGAGAAAAATAGAGCTGATATCCACGTAAATCAGCATATGATTTTATTGGAGAGTGGGGAAGTTGGTGCTTTTGTATCAAGTTGTAGCTTGATAGATGTCCAGTTTTAGTTGGTTGAGGTAGGAGCCTCCTATGGGTTGTAGCCTACAGAAAATACATGGGAGTTGGTGCTTTTGTTTCAAGTTGTAGCTTGATAGATGTCCAGTTGGAGTTGGTTGAGGTAGGAGCCTCCTGTGGGTTGTGGCCTACAGAAAATACATGGGAGTTGGTGCTTCCATTTCAAGTTGTAGCTTGATAGATGTCCAGTTGGAGCTGGTTGAGGTAGGAGTCCCCTGTGGGTTGGAGCCTGCAGAAAACATATGGGAGTTGGAGCTTCCTTGCAAGTTGTAGCTTGTAGAATTTGAGGTAGTATCCTCCTATAGGTTGGAGCCTACAGAAAATCAGTGGTGAGATGGAGTTGGAGCTTGCCTTTGAATCACAACAATCATAAGATGTGGTTATCTCCCTTATGGGTTTCCACTTATATCTATTGTCCATATGCATGATGATTATGTGTTGATGTTCTGTATTTAATATGCGTAATACTTTCTTCTCACATATTAATATTTTTGTTTCATTATATATTAAGGTGGTCATGAAATGAAGGTGTAAATAAGTTTAAAGGAAAATTTTAAAAGTCCATGAATGTATTAAACTGATTCACCCCCCCTCCCCCTCAGTTTAACTAAGGGTTCAACAATTGGTATCAGAGTCAGTTCCTTTGGTGTAAGCCTAATAGCTTGAAGGAGATTTGGTTGAGTAATGGACTATCAAAATGTACCCGTGTTAAATACAACAAGTTTTCATGAATGGAGAGATAAGGTTAAAACAGATTTAATGGCTTATGAACCAGAGGTATGGAAGCTTGTATGTGATGGTTACTGTACAAAATCTACCTCTTTGCAAGAACAACAGTGGAATGCCAAGGAACAATTTGTGATATATAACAATATTCATAACAAGGATCTTGATTTAATAATGGATTTAACCTCTGCAAAGGGAATTTGGAATATATTTCATCTCATGCATGAAGGAGACAATAGTGGATGCATTATCAAGAAGGAGAAGATAAACCAGAAGAAGAAGAAAAATTCCTTTCAAAAGGAAAAAGGTAAATCAAATGAGATACCTGCTAGGGTGAATGGATGTGAGTACCATGAAGAAATTACAGTTGAGGAAAAAGCCAAAATTGACATAGCCTTGACTAAAATAGAAAGATTGAAGAATGAAAACAAAAACCTTAAGACATTGGTGCAAATATGTGATGAGAGAGAATATGAAGATAAGGAAGAAATTTTTGGCCTAAAGGCACAACTTGAAGAAGCAAGGAAAGTAGAAGAAATTCTGCTACAGTAAATAAGAGAGAAAATTCTAGAATGTGGAAGATTGGAAGAAGAGGTAGTAAGCCTGAGGATGAAATCAGAGAAGGCACAAATTGAACTAATTATGAATATTCCACAAATGAAAAGTTCTGGATAGTTGGACCAGATTATAAATTCCCAAAGGTATCCTCTTATAAAGGCTGGGATAGGCTATGAAGGAGAAACCAATAAGTCCAAGGTAGAAGATAACAAGAATATCATTTTTTTAAAACTTGTAAAGATAATGAAGCAACTCGAAAGATTCCTACAGAAGTAGAAGCCAACAAGAACATGATTTGTAAAGAAACTAAAAGAAACAAGAATGAACATGAAAGGACATAGAATGAGAGGAAGAAACATTCAACTGCAAAAGGCCCATACACTCCTAAATATGAATTGAATAAATTCAGAAGCTATCAAAGGAGTTTCTTTCCTCCCATGAGAAGTATCGCTTGTTTTTCCTTCCACAAACCTGGACATATTTCAGTATACTGTAAGACAAAGAAAATCCAGACCAACCAAGAAAGGATGCAGAAAATGAAAATACTACCTCAAGCTAACAAATTGAGAGGACAACCTTTCACGAGGTACACTAATCGATTCCATGACTATTTTTTTTCATGCAATGAATTTGGACATAAATCTGTTGAATGTAAATTGTGTTAAAAAAGGGGAACAAAATTCCATACATCAGCTCAACCTTACTTAGGTAAAATAAGATGTTATTCATGCCACAAGCTTGGTCACAAAGAAAAATACTATAAGCTACAATTTACATTAAATAAATCTAGTGATGCAGGAGCATCTGGCTCGAGAAAATTATTGTATTTATTAGAATAGGGGATCTTATGTTTTAAGGGAAGTTGATTCCCAAAAGGAGTTAAATTTATGTAATTTTAATGTTTTAAAGAGAGTTGGAATCAATTAGATAATGTGAGAATATTTGTTAATGTTCTTGAATATAGGAGAACATGAGTGCTTAGTGACAATTGAGAGATTTTGGAATATTGTAAATACTTAGATTAGGAAATGGTTTCATGATTTTTAGGATTAGAGAGAATCCTTAGGAATTAGTTGAGTCAAAGATAGAGTTAGAAAATACTTAGGATTTTGTGGAGGAAACTATGGATTTAAACAAGAAATGGTTCCAGAAACTTTTTGTAAGCCTAAAAGGCATGAGGGATGGAGGATTCAAAAAAAAAAGGAGGGGAGTAAATTAGGCTTATGGGCAGAGAGAAAAAAATGGCCAAGTGAACGTAGATCAGGCCTAAAGGAGAGTAGACAAAACACGAGATGTTCTGAGATTATGTAAATATTGTTTATGAATGAAAGGAGGGTTTCATTGTGTTCAAAATTGTTTCTATGTGTGACCATAATTGAATGAGACGATCTCTGTTTAAATGAAGTTCTATGCATGATTTTTAATTAAATGTGGAAGCCTTTATGATGGACAAAAGTTTTAATTTCGGCTTAACCTGTGTGATAAATGTTCTGGCTGTGAAGGAACAAGTGCTTGATAAAAAATCTTCAGTGGACGTTTGGTATGGTGATTTCCATAGTAAGGCTTGAGTGGAAATTTGAATCATTATTGATCACAAATTGGATCAATGATTGATCCAAAAACGAGTTAAATAAAGTGTGAACAAACGAAACGGAAGTGTTGAGTTTAGCTCAGTGTGGAAAACTCAAAAAAATTGTGAGAAATCGAAGAATCATTGTGATAATTGCAGAAAACATCATAGATGTTCATCGAAGGAAGATCCAATGGCTATCGCATCGCCATAAAGTGTAGGGAGAGAGAAACTATGAAAAAACAACAACCGATTTCATCATGGTCATCCATTCGACGATCCAACGGTGATCGCAAATAAAGTTGCAAGAATTTTATCAGCTTTAGCGGACCAAGAGTTTTTATGAATTGTAGTTTGAAACAGAAGAATCAGGACCGTCTGATCATTCTCAGATATGAAGGGAATCGAAAATCAACATGCGCTGATTTTAATGTGAAAATATGGATGTGATAAAGTTATAGAAAGGGATTTAATATGTTTTATATCCGGTTAACTGTATCCGTATATTTTGAAGGTACAATATCTAATGGTTATCGCTCTGGAAGAAGCACGCTGGCTATTCCAAGAAACAGATGCAATGAGACTTATAAAAAGGTTTTATTTTAATTAGAATCCAGTGTAAAAGAAAGGGTTGACCACTACAGTTGACTTCCAATGCAACATCGGATCATATGTGCAAGGTTGGTCGCACAGATCGGTGCATTGAATTTACACAGATATGCGACAAATACTTTGAGGGTGAGATCTAGTGGAAGATGTAGATTAATTTCTGCACCATCTAGACAGATGATGGAATCCAATCAAATCAGACAAAACTGTGAATCAAAAATATGTGCAAACATAATGAAGAACCCCAATAAATTATGGAAAGAAAATAGAAAGGGGGAGCCTGTTACCTCAATAACATAATGAATCCATCATAGTCTCAGGGGGAGATGCTCTAGGAAGCAATGAAAATATCTAGCCAGTAATAGATAAGAAGCAACATCCCAGGGGAGAGAAGTTCATAAATAGTCCCCATAAAAGTAGTCTAAGAAGAGCTCCTTGGAATAAGAACAACTAAAATTTCAGGAAGGGAAAGGACAATTCCTCAGACAGAAAACAATAAAGGAAGAAGGATACCTGAAGCATTCAATAGCCAACAAGATTGATGGAAGAAGAGAAGGTAGAAATCATCCTTTTTGGTAGAGTGATCATCAAACATGAACTTGTAAGCTAAGAAGACAAAAACAAACTAAGTGATGAATGGTTAAAATCACAAAAATTGTGCTTTGAGATATAGATTTGGAAAGATCCATAGAGGATGATCACATTGTGAATCACACTACAAGAGTTAACAATGAATAAATTTAAGAAGGATGAGTAAGAGAAATGCTTATCATCATGATATCATTACATATTTCATATATAGAAGGTCCCCTTGGAGGAAAGCAGTTAAATGAGTGATAAAACTATGTGTGGTCTGCCCTTGTAGATTCCAAGTAAGGAAATTGAAGATGTCTTCCCGAAGATCATTATGTTTAGAACAGCTGAATTGTATATAAAGAAGCAATGATTCCAGAGTAGTCCTAGAAAGGAATATGCAGTGACATTCCTTTACCCGGAATGACAGAATAAGAAAAAGGTTAATGATGCCAGGATCAGGTTTAGTATTTTGATGATTGCTGTTGAGAACAGTGGAGAGCTCAATAGTAGAAACTATGAAGGTTGTCTTAACTATGGGTACATGTGAGAGCTGAAGTGAAATTACTGCATGAATTTTCAAATTAGTATCAATTGATATTTAGAACAAGCGGCCTACCTATCATCAAAATACCAAGTGTTATCAGTGGGGCAGTGGTATGGTACAGGTCCTCAGGATCAGAGTATTATGGCAGAAGTACATCAAGGTAATATACCCAGCGTTATCTACATTATTAAAGCATGAAAAGGTCATTAAAAGTGCTAAAGGATCATTATCTTGTTTACACTTGAAGTATTATATTGAGCATTGAAGCAGTATCTATTTCTAGGTATAACTACATGCCTTCCTCAAGTCAATGTAGATATATCTTCAAGGCCTCTTTCTTAAGATCATAAATAAAACCGTGTGAAGTATGTTTGCTTTGATTTCAATTAAACAACTTGAAGTTGTTTTGTTGAAGATCATCATGATAGAACAGTTAAAGTATCTGAAGTATGAAGGACTAGTTGTGTTAATCTTACATTTGAAGCTCAAGAGTATGTTATTGATTCATCTAAATCCTACTTCAATAGAAAGGAATTGCTGGTATTTCACCATTGAAGAGAGTTTGAACATTGACATACATACTCCCTTATGTCATAAAGAAAATTGCATAGTTGATAAGTGATACTGACCAATGCATTGAATGTATCTAGCCTCAAGGGTTTGTTTTTGAAAAGACTTTGTGCAATATTAAATTCATTGGGTCTTTTAGATTGAAAGACGGTCTAGTTTTACAACAAGTTGTAAGTATTCTTGAGATTCATTGTTCACATCAGTATTAAGGGCCTTTCGGTTGTTAGTGTAATATCCCTATCAGCAGTCTAGCACACATCACCAAAAACTGGCAGTAAAGGTGAACCACAGCTACAAAATATATATTGGCATCATCATATTTGAACAGATGTGTACTGCAGATGTGTATAGCAGAAGAAGACATATTCCATCTACAACATTCCTCAACAGATACATATCTTAGATGAAGATCATAATATCGACTGAAGTATATTTAGAGCACAATTTATGTGTCGTATGGAGCATTCTCAGTACTTTAGTATTATTCCAATGATGCATCTATGATTATATAAGTCTGGTACAATGTGTTCTATGAAGTGTCCTTATCATCACTTTCATATTTATACAAGTGCAAGGAGTCTGTGCTTTGGGATGGTATCGACTTACTGTGTATATACATACAAGTTCAATGATTGTTAAAGTGTTCTCCCAACAACTATTGTACACCAGTTTGGAGCAGCATGGTGCAATGTCAAAAGAAGAAGGCCTAAACACAACTCAGAGAGACGAAATGAAAAGATAGAAACTACATTGGGAAATGTGCAACCCTTTTCCATTGATGTCGAAGGGGGAGGAAAAGCAAGCAGAAGAAGAAAGGCTCTTCTAAAAAGAAGGCAAAGGAAGACAAGACACTTCTCAGAATGAGAAGGGAAGGAAGTCTTGGAGGAAGTATTGGAGTATTGGTGGATGTGTTGCCATCAATGCCAAAGCGGGAGACTATTGGAAATATTTTCATTGATGGAAAATTTACATAAAGGAGCAACACCAGAATCATCATTGATGGAAAAAGAGCAGAGAAGAAGTGGTTATAAGGAAAAGGAGCAGATCAAGCATTGTGTAGCAATGTGCAGCAGAGAGGCAAAGGAGCAGCAATAGAAGTATAACCTAAAGCAGTAAGAAAGCATAAAAGAGAGGTAGAGGAGAAATAGAGAGGCAAGGATCACCATTAGACTAGAAGCAATGGAAGACAAGGATCAGAGGTAGCAAAGAAGCATAAGCAGCAAGAGACAACCGAGGCAGAGGATGAAGCAAAGAGGCAGAGAATTGATTCAACACACAATAGAAGGGAAACATATTTGCAAGACACAATGAAGAACATAGATCTTACACATAACAGAAGCAGGAAGAGGCGAGAGCCAAGAGGAAGAGGCCAATTAAATAGAGATGGTTAAGCCAAGAAAGAGAGGTGAGAGCCGAGAGTCAGAGAGGGATTTAATCAGTATGAAAAGGGTAGATGTTGATTGTGATAACTCG
The DNA here is from genome assembly GCA_034641835.2 of Pinus albicaulis. NCBI lineage: Eukaryota > Viridiplantae > Streptophyta > Pinopsida > Pinales > Pinaceae > Pinus > Pinus albicaulis. The sequence continues at coordinate 1,393,730,373 of CM076574.1, read as the reverse complement.
GGAAGACATTCAGTAACAAAGACAAGCTCAGGAAAAAATGCAGGAGGACAATGTGGAGAAACCAGAGTTACAGAGTGGGACTATGTAAATAAATGAAAAATCGACTAAAGAAAAGAATTCCTTGAAGATTTCCAAAGGAGGGGAATGGAATATCAGGATTATATCGCAAAAGTGAAGGCGAGAGATGAACGACAGAGATTGAATCACATTAGAAGTGATTTCGAAAATCACAACATTTAAGAGTTAAGGCGTCACATGGAAAGTTAAAGTATTTGCGATGAAAAATGGAGAAGAAACGTGTTGGAATGGCACAATATCGTAGATCACAATAAATAGAATATAACCACAAAGTAAATCTTATAAATTGCGAAGTGCGATCAGATGAGGACTGTTAGATCTGGGGGCAGATCAACGACGGATGACAAATCACGAGCCTACACTTCGCAAATGTTAGAAAATAGTGCTAATTAATGTTAATTTATTTTCGATGCGGTAAGGTTAGAAAGTTGTGATGGGATGAAGGGAGTCCATGTGGCAGCACCGCCCACGAGCGCATATTGCAGATTGCATGGTTTAAGGTTTATTGCTAATGGTAGAGTGGGAAACCTGCGGGCAAGCATTTGTGATGAGATATGATTGGTTAAACATTATGGGACCCAATAGCCCTTGTTCCATGTATGTTATATGCGACATATTATAAAGTTTATGTTGTTGATTGCTAATCGTATATATATATATATGCGTTTTTTATTGATAAATGTATGTATGTTGATTAAAGCTTAGATTTGTAATCCGCCACATGTATAAAGGGAGTTGTATGTGGGCCATATCCCACAGGTCACAAAGAAATGATCTGAACACAAATCAAAGGACCATGAGCTCAGGTAGAACAGTGTTACGATAGTAAAGGTAATGAAGGGGCTGAATGCAGAAGAAGAATCAGGTTAAAAGGGGCAGTTATGTAGCAAAGGTGGAATATAATGGCAGAAGCAGAAAAGACACAAAGACAACAAGAAGAAGTAGACAAACGCACATCAAAGCAAAGAAACTGATGGGTTGAGTAAATAATTGATTGTAACTGAAAATGCATTATTTATTTTTATATTGTTTATGATGCAAAGGAAAGTCTCTGTAGGCAAATCAAAACTCCAATGTAATTATGAAATGAGTAGAGAGTGTTGTAACCTCCTTAAATGATGAGTGAGAAAATGAGAAGGTGGAAGGAAAAGGGTAGTTCTTGTTCATTTCATATTCCCATGTGGAATGAAAATAGCGAGAGGGTGATCTCTATAAATGATGTTACTGTGATATGCATGAAGAGGTTAGAGAGTGGAAGAAGAAGATAGAGAATATAAAGAAGCTATGAAGATCGAGAGATGATATAAAGCAAATTTGAAGGTTGGGAGGACAGTATTGAAGAAGGATAAAAATGGAGCTGATAGATGTCCAGTTGTAGCTGGTTGAGGTAGGATCCTCCTGTGGGTTGTAGCCTAAAGAAAATACATGGGAGTTGGTGCTTCCGTTTCAAGTTGTATCTTGATAGATGTCCAATTGGAGCTGGTTGAGGTACGAGCCTCCTGTGGGTTGTAGCCTATAGAAAATACATGGGAGTTGGTGATTCCATTTCAAGTTGTAGCTTGATAGATGTCTAGTTGGAGATGGTTGAGGTAGGAGCCTCCTGTGGGTTGGAGCCTGCAGAAAACATATGGGAGTTGGAGCTTCCTTGCAAGTTGTAGCTTACATAATTTGAGGTAGTAGCCTCCTGTAGATTGGAGCCTACAAAAAATGAATGGTGAGAGGGAATTAGAGCTTGAATTTTCATCACAACAATAATAATATGTGGTTTTCTCCCTTATGGGTTTCCACTTATATCTGTTGTCCATATGCATGATGATTATGTGTTGATGTTCTGTATTTAATCTTATTAATACTTGCTGCTCACATATTAAGATTGTTGTTTCATTATATATTAACGTGGTAATGAAATGAAGGTGTAAATAAGTTTAAAGGAAAGTTTTAAAAGTCCATGAATGTATTAAACTGATTCACCCCCCCCTCTCAGTTTAACTAAGGGTTCAACACTTGTTGGAATTACGATTGTCGTTAGACCGAAACCCGTAGGCATTAGTCTCCACTACAATTGCTAGAGTTACGATCTACAAGAGGAAATTAGTCCATGTTACGAAACACATGGGGAGCGTTGAATCCAATGTCCAACAATATCCCCCCCAACATGAGCCATGTGAGTTTCGAACTTGAGACCTATCGCTTTGATACCACTTGTTGGAATTACGATTTTCGTTAGACCAAAACCCGCAGGAGTTAGTCTTCGCTACAATCGCTAAAGTTAGGATATAAAAGAGGCGGTTAGTTGATGCAGGTGGATATTGGTGGCCACCCACCTATTCCACTTAGGGCCCCACCATTATATCTTTCAGTTTTTCAGTCTCAGCACAACTTACTATTTTTGGCATTTTTTTGGGTCCTGAACTTCCAGAGCCGTTTTGAGGCCCTAAATGATGTTTTTTTGGGAAAACCAAGAAATATCACCATCAGAAGTGGTCCACATATCTGCAACAGTTTCATTTGAACATCAAGTACAAGAAGGGTAGCACCAATAATGTTGCAGACTGCCTCAGCCAACCACCGATCGTGGCACTAACCACCGTTATCAACTCTTGTGGGCACGAGACTTCTAACTGGCCGCTTCTCTACAAGAGCGATCTAGAATTTGGCCACACATATAAGGCAATCTTGGGGGGTACAAAAGTTCCAAATTTTCACCTCCAAGATGCACTTTTATGTCACCTGTTACACCTTTGTGTTCCTTCAAAAGAGCGTGCGAAGACGATATGGGAAGCACACTACAGTCGAGCCACTAGGCATTTCGGGGGCAAGAAAATAGTGGCAGTACTACAAAATTATTTATATTGGCCAAACATTTGATAGGATGTCGGCAAGTATATCAGATCCTTCACTGCTTGCGCCATTGCCAAATCGACCATCAAGAAGGAAGGCCAATATACTCCGCTACCTGCCCCTAGACGACCTTGGGAATCCATCTCCATGGATTACATGTCAGGCCTTCCTTATACTAAGCATGGAAAAGACTGTGTTTTCATGGTGATCGACAAATTCTTGAAGATGGCCATTATGGCGGCCTGCAAGAAGAATATCACAATAGAAGCCACTGCTAAACTCTTCTTTGAACGAGTGTGGGTGCACTATGGGATCCCATAGTATATCATATCAAATAGCGACAACAGATTCCTCAGCACATTTTGGTCCAACCTCTGGTCAATGTTGGACACCAAGCTCACCAAGTCCACAGCTTTCCATCCCAAAACTGATGGCCAGACAGAGGTCGTCAACAAGATGATTGTACACATTCTGCGCATGTACAATTCCAAGAATCCATGCACATGGGATGAAAGCCTCCCCTATGTACAACACAGTTATAATCGGGCTCTCCACAGCTCAACTGGCCACAACCCCTTTCAAGTGGGCTTGGGATTCCAACAACTAGGTCCCATTGACGTAGCCATGCTATTTGCGGCTACTCAGGCCGATTCGGCTCATGTCCAATATGAAGCTGACAAAGAGAACAGCTTCATCGAGCACGTTCAACACATCCGCCAACAAATTCATGACATTTCGGACAGAGCCAATGCTAAGTACAAGCAATGACATGACCAACATCGGGTACCACACAACTTCCAGGTGGGCGACAAAGTGTGGCTACATTTGCAGAAGGAGCGCCTCATTGGAACACACCGCAAGCTTTGCCCGCTCTAATATGGGTCATACACCATCACCAAGGCTGTAGGGAATAATGTCTTTGAGCTCAGTATTTGACAATTCCTTGGTCTGCACCCAATATTCAATGTGGACCGCCTTCGTCCCTACTTCCCACCTCTATTGGACACCTCTGAAATTGCAGAACAACTCACAACAACAGAGTTAAACCCAGACTGCATGGAACAGGCCACCACAGATTGTATCATGGACATGCAAATCAAGAACACTCACCAACTAAATATCCAACTATATTGGGTTGTCAAAGCTGACCAACTCCTGCACCAAGGCAAGTGGTTCACTAGGGACCAAGTTCAGCGGAAGTTTCCTCATCTCATGGAGGAACTCAACGCAATGGGGACCATTGCTTCCTAAGGGGGGAGGAATGATCCAGGTGGATGTTGGTGGCCACCCACCTATTCCACTTGGGGCCCCACCATTTTCTCTTTCATTTTTTCAGTTTCGGAACAACCTATTATTTTTGGCAGTTTTTCGGGTCCTGAACTTCTGGAGCCGTTTTGAGGCCCTAAACAACATTTTTTGGGAAAACCAAGAGCGACTTCAACTATAGATCCTATTAATGAGGTATTTTTTCCATCAAATGAAGATCACATGCTAAAGTTACGTCCCTGGGAAGTTGAAACACCAATTTACCCAAACGGGGCCCATAGTTTTGGTGCTTCATCTCCTAGGGTTAGGGTTTTGGATGTTCAGGGTTTTCCATTGTTTCTAAATAATAAATAGGCCCTCGCGCCTCATTGTAACTCAGTTCAGAGGCCTGGAGCTGCTACATCTCTTCTCATAGATAAGCTACCAGTGCCCTGGCTAGTTTATTTCTATTCTGTCTGTAAGCAAATTTCAGTTCTTTGATATTAATGAAATGAAGTGCTATTTCCGTTGCATATTTGTATTTATGGTTACATGTATATTATTTTGTGTTGCTGCATAAATTTGGATTAGTGGTATCAGAGAGGTCTGCTTTTTCTCGATCCTTCTTTTCATGTCCCCAACGAGGTCAGGGTATAAAGAGTTGGGGCTCGATCTGGTTGAACCTTTGCAAGATCAGCCTCAAATACCTCGACAGCCGTCCATAGGAGATGAAAAGAAATATGAGGGAACAGGAGACCGTAGCAAAATATTGTTCGATGAGGCCCTCTAAAAACAAAGGAACACGATGATGGATAACTTTGCCTCGATCCTTCAACAACTGCCCACCGACGACGCATATGCATCCAACACCCACTCTGGAGGCGCGACTCCCTTTAAGGTACAAGTAAACTTTGAAATTCCTATATTTGAGGGTCAAATATATGTAGATGTCATAGATAGATAGTTGAAGCTATTATAAGGATATTTCTGGGTTCATGACTTTTCTGACCGGGAGAAGATTATTTTTGCACTCCTTAAAGCTACCCCCCATGTCAAGGACTGGTGGGAGACCTACTGTGAGAAAAAGGATGAGACAGAACCCTCTCTATTCTAAGTCGTACCCACTTGGAATTATTTCCAATATTCCATCAAGGAACAATACTATCTAGTGGGGAGCTACGAGGACAAGTACATACAATGGACTACGTTGTGGCAACGTAGGGATCAAGATGTGCATGAGCTGATGAACTTGTTCCATACCCTGAGCACAAAGTTGGGTATCAAAGGTTCAGAGAAAAATTTGGTGCTAATGTATCACAATTGTCTACACAGATACATTCAGGAGGAAATGGAGTTCCTCGACATCTCCTCGCTTGGTACGACATACTGATATGCTGCCAAGATTGAGCAAAAATTCAAGCATAAGAAATGAGAATTTGGATCTGCGAATCAAAATCAAGGGAAAGGTGCCCCCAAACCGCAGAACAAAGGAAAAAGGCAAGGCATGGTGGCCCAAGAAAACATGCCAAAGCCACAAGCAAAGAACAACACCATGAAGCCAAAGAAGGACACGGGAAAGTGGTGTGAGTTCCATAAGAGGTCCACTCACAACACAAGTGAGTGTCAGGCCAAGCAGTCGCTGGTGGCCGAGATGAGGGCTTCTGAATCAGATGCATGCTTTGACTCTGAATCATAACCTGACAAAGGGAATGACAAAGGGAAATAGATTATTGATGCGGAGCCCAACGCCACTATTGCCACTGCGAAGATCTATAAGGAGGAACCAGAAGATCTAGAGGAGGTGGAACGTCTCTTCCACTCCCATATATGGGTAAAAGGTTCCTCGCTATAGTTTATTGTCAACAATGGGAGCCAAAAGAACCTCATTTCATCAGCTGTCATGAAGTGGTTGGGCTTGCGGACCACAACGAACCCACAACCATACACCATCGGGCGGCTTCACCAAGGACGGGATCTCCGTGTCACCTTCCCTATAGAATAAAGCCCTTCATGGATGAGGTATTATGTGACATTGCTCCTCTTGATGTTTCTGATGTATAATTAAGCCAACCATACTTGTGGAAGTGACATGCTATGTATGATTCACGGCCTCGCGCTATTATTTTTACCTTGGGAAATAAGCTGTACATGATACTAGAGGTACCACTGCCTACCACTATCTCTTTGGTTACTGCAAAACAATGCAGTAAGCTCATTTCCCAAACCAGGAAATTTGTTTTCCTGATGATCCGCCCCCAGGGAAAGAAGAATATTGTGGCCACGACCTTTAGACATGGCTCCTCTGCACGACAACAACAAATGAACAAGGTTGTGGAGGAGTATGGGGACATTTTCACCTCATCCACAGGGGTGCCTCTGCACTGTCAGGTCAAGCACCTCTTTGATCTGACCCCAGGTGCACCGCTACCCAACAGATCGATCTATTGGCGCTATGTTATGGAGAACAATGAAATCAAGAGGCAGATTCAGGAGCTGCTACAGAAAGGTCACATTGGGCCAATTTCATCACCCTGTGGGAGCTCGATCCTATTAGTACAGAAGAAGGATCAGACTTGCAGACTCTGTATTGACTATCGGGCGCTGAACAAGATCACTATCGGTAATAGGTACCTGATTCCACAGATTGATGACCTTCTAGACCAACTCAAAGGGGGGAAATATTTCAGCAAGATCGACTTGAAGTCTGGGTATCACCAGGTACCCATCGAACCCTCTGATGTGTGGAAGACTGCCTTCAAAGCTAAGGAGGGCCTTTTTGAATGGTTGGTCATGCCTTTTGGGTTGACGAATGCTCCCGCAACCTTCACGAGGTTGATGGATGATATCTTGAGGTGATTCACCAACTCATTTGTAGTGGTGTACTTGGATGAGATTCTGATCTTCCGCCAGACTCGGGAAGAGCACCTCCACCACATCCAACAACTCCTCCAAACACTATGGCAACACAAGTTGTGTGCCAATTTGTAGAAGTGCACTTTTGGCATGACCCAGGTTCAATATCTGGGATACATTATTGATGAAAGGGGGGTGCATGTGGATCCAACCAAGATCTAAGGAATTCGAGATTGGCTAGCCCCAACCACTCTAACAGATCTTCGCAGCTTTTTGGGTCTTGCTACTTTCTACCACAGATTTGTGTTGGGATTCTCTCATATCACTTGGTCCTTGAGTCAAGTCACCAAGGGAGGAGTGAGATAAAAATTATTTTGGATGAAATCTCAACAAAAGGCATTCATATAATTGAATCATCGCCTCTGTTCTGCCCCAGTGCTCACATTACCAGACTTGCAACAACCACTTGAGATCAAGACAGATGCCTTTTTCTATGCTACTGGGGAAGTTCTTACTCAACACAGGCATCTAGTGGCATATCACAGTGAGACATTGTCCGACATAGATCGCAAGTATCCCACTTATGACAATAAATGTATTCCATTGTGCAGGCTTGTCGAAAATGGAAGAATTACATTTTTGGGAAGGAAACAATCATCGACACAGATCACTAACCCCTGTAGTTCATATAGACAAAAGGGAAGTTGCAGAACGATCGCCATCAGAATTTGTCCACATATATGCAAAGGTTTCATTTGAAAATCAAGTACAAGAAGGGTAGCACCAATAATGTTGCAGACTGCCTCAGCCGACCACCGATCGTGGCACTAACCACTATTCTCAACTCTTGTGGGCACGAGACTTCTGATTGGCCGCTTCTCTACAAGAGCGATCCAAAATTTGGCCACACATACAAGGCACTCTTGGGGGTTATGCAAGTTCCAAATTTTCACCTCCAGGATGCACTGTTATGTCACCTGGGACACCTTTGTGTTCCTTCAAGTGAGCGTGCAAAGATGATATGGGAAGCACACTACAGTTGATTCGCTGGGCATTTCGGGGTCAAGAAAATAGTGGAAGTACTGCAGAAGTATTTCTCTTGTTCGAACCTTCGACAGGATGTCGAGAAGTACATCAGATCTTGCAATGCTTGCATCATTGCGAAACTGACCATCAAGAAGCAAGGCCTCTATACTCTACTACCTGCCCCTAGTCGACCTTGGGAATCCATCTCCATGGATTACATATCAAGCCTTCCTTTTACAAAGCATGTAAATGATTGTGTTTTCGTGTTCGTCGACAGATTCTCGAAGATGGCCATTATGGTGGCCTGCAAGAAGAATATCACAACTTCTTTGAATGAGTGTGGGTGCACTTTGGGATCCCACAGTCTATCATATTAGATCGCGACAACAGGTTCCTCAGCACATTTTGGTCCAACCTCTAGTCAATGTTGGACACCAAGCTCACCAAGTCCACAACTTTCCATCCCCAAATTGATGGCCATAAAGAGGTCGTCAACAGGATGATTGTACACATTCTGCGCATGTCAAATTCAAAGCATCCATGCACATGGGATGAGAGCCTCCCCTATGTACAACACAATTATAATTGGGCTCTCCACATCTCAACCGGCCACAACCCCTTTTAGGTGGGCTTGGGATTCTAGCCACTATGTCCCATTAACGTAGCCATGCCATTTGCGGCTACTCAAGCTGATTCGGCTTATGTCTAGTATGAAGCTGAAAAAGTGAACAACTTCATTGAGCGCGTTTAGCACATCCACCAAAAATCTCATGACATTTTGGACAGAGCCAATTCTAAGTACAAGAAACGACATGACCAACATTGGGTACCACACAACTTCCAGGTGGGCGACAAAGTGTGGCTACATTTGCAGAAGGAACGCCTCATTGGACCCCACCGCAAGCTTCGCCCGCTCTGATATGGGTCTTACACCATTACCAAGGTTGTAGGGAATAATGCCTTCAAGCTCAGTATTCCACCATTCCTTAGTATGCACCTAGTATTTAATGTGGACCACCTTCGTCCCTACTTCCCACCTCTACTGGAAACCTCTGACATTGCAGAAAAAATCACAAAAACAGAGTTAAACCCAGACTGCATGGAACAGGCCACCATAGATTGTATCATGGACATTCAAATCAAGAACACTCGCCAACATAAGATGCAACTGTATCGGGTTGTCAAATCTGGCCAACTCCTGCACCAAGGCAAGTGGTTCACCAGGGACCTAGTTGAGCATAAGTTTCCTCATCTCATGGAGGAACTCAATGCAATGGGGACCATTTCTTCCTAAGGGGGGAGGAATGATCTAGGTGGATATTGGTGGCCACCTACCTATTCCACTTGGGGCCCCACCATTGTCTCTTTCAGTTTTTCAGTTTCAGCACAACTTACTATTTTCGGCATTTTTTCAGGTCCTGAACTTCCAGAGCTACCAGCGCCCTAGTTAGTTTATTTCGATTTTTTCTATTAGAAAATTTCAGTTATTTGATATAAATTAAGTGAAGTGTTATTTCCACTGCATATTTGTATTTATGGTTACATGTGTATTATGTTGTGTTCCTACATAAATATGGATCATTATTCCATGTCACGAAACACACAGGAAGCGTTGAACCCAATGTCCAAAAAACTGCAGGCATTCATCACTGCTATTCCTAATAAAAAATTAATCCACAATTAACTGAAAAAAAATTCCATTACCTCCTTTCTCAATGTTCACTTGACCACCTAGCAATTTCTATATAATTCTTCTTCCAGTTTGACATACTTCTTTTGTCTCACATTACTTTGCAAAGAATGACATCTCACCTTCTTATTTCTCATTATCCAACCATAATTTTGGTCATCTTGGCTTCCTTGTAGAAACTATTTCACATGATTTATTTCTCCCATTAACTCAACAATATCCTTCTCGAATCCTTCATCTCTCATTCCTTTGAGCCCAACTTCTTTAACACTTTTCTTCTTCTTCATGTGACTTTCCTCTGAACCCTTTGTATGGCTAACAACAACCAGCTTCATCTCTTCCTCTTGTCAACTCTCCTTCTCTAATAGTGAGATGCAACAAGACCTTCTGTAACAAGTGTGCTACTTGTCACCTATTTCAATCCATCCTCCTATTATCTTCTCTTCTCTAGGTTCTCTATCGTAGAATCTCTTCTTGAGCACTCTTGCTCCTCTGCTTTCAAAGTTGTTGGTTGCTGCATATTCAATCACTCACTCTTATTAGGTTTCAAAAAAATAAATTTTTTGTTAGGTTATGTTACTATTTATTCATCCAATAACTTTTCCTACTCCTTCTCCTTTGACATAGCTTACCTGCTATGGTAGATGCTACTATAGTCCCACAACACAATTCTTTTAATGACTAGGTTAGCTTAAACATCACATTAAATTTGATAAGATCTATAAAAATATCTCATCATCCACAATATTTCTTGGATATACTTGCTAAAAAAATTCCTTTCCAACCAATACACATGTTTTTCCTCAAGCGAATATCAACTCTTCACTTCCCTGCGACCATCTCCCTCACTTCTTAAGAATTCAATTTGCTCCTCTTTGTTGTAAGGATCTTCTCCTCTTTAGAATATTTTCATTTTAAAGTTGTATTCAAACCTAGTAATTTCATATGCATATTGATCAACTCCTCCTGACATGAAAGCATATCCACTATCACTTCATCTTGCTTTCAGTTGTATCGTAACTCTAAAATCCAACATTTGTTGTTTTGAATACATCACCAAAGAACGAACATGCTCATCACCAAAGAGAATTCAAGGCTATGATGTTCTCCAAAGAATGTAGCTTTCTTTGATACCTCTTGACGACACACAGAGTTACCCCGACTACCAATACCTAGGATAAAATCCACACACAACTCTACATTCAAGCCCAATTCTAGAATCTCAATAATTATTTAAAATATGCATTCAAAATAAGAATGTGGATTTTTTTGTGAGATGCTTGATGAGAGATTCTTCTCCCATATTCTAATATTTTCCCTCACCTCCTTCAATTACATGGGATTCATCTATCAAATGATGCAATGGGTAGGCCAACTGGTATTATAAAAACCCAAACACGTAACTGTGAAATTTCTGTTGTATGCACTGCGAAATAATTTTATAGCGTAGAAGAAAACCTGTAGGCATTCTGAAATTATTTCATCCCCCAGAAAAAATGGTATTTCAAATTTGGGGAAGATGAAAGGACTCAAATTTCAACTCTTTCTCTCATTGGAGCTGTGAATTTTCATAAATTTTACAAAATCAGTGCCACATGTGTGAAGTGGGGATCAACATTTTGATTGTTTGTGATGTTTTGTTATGGACAATTTGATCCATTTCATTGAACCCAAGGGTGGCGTGAAAATCATGAAGTGATTTAAAAGGCCTTGGCATAAAATATTTATTGTAGCTGGCGTGAAGAGTGAAGGAAACATTTGAATATTTTATTCACCACCAATTTTCTCCACGGTGCCTTACGTCGAGTTCAAAGGTTTGATTTTATTTTTAAAACATGCCAACTCATAACTTTGATTTTTTTTTTTATGGAGACTAAATTTCTTATGTTTTAAAGGAGAAACAAGATGGGTTTCAGGGCAGCAAGTCCCTGCCACTAGTGATATCATTACGTAGCAATTACTACCTCTATCCACTCATGGAATGAGCTGATTAAGCTATCCAGCTATTTTATTCTAGTTTGGATGCGAAATAAAGCTACCAAGAAAGAAAAGGAGTAGGTTTAGGAGCTCTAAGACAAGTAAGGCAGACCAGGCATGCATGGGATTTCCTCTTAAATCAGTCATCCAGTATATCAATACAGTCTATTTACATGGTAATTTATTGCGGCAAATGAGTCACACTAGAAAGCTCATTAAGAAGGTATTCCCACTAAGTCGACGAGGTTACGGAGCGAAGAAAGATGCCAAAATCCCAACCGCTTGACTGAGTTAAGATCGATCGATCACAGCATAGCTAAAGCAAGGAATGTCTCACTGTACGCATCTTGTCCAGCTGAAAAGAATAGGAGTATCTATTGGAAATATTAATTCCAACTGCAGGAATTCAAAGGACAACAACTCAATTTTTTTTTTTTTTGACAGCACGCTACTGTGCATTAAAACCCTGTCTAAATATTTGCAAAGCCCATATTTTTTATAAAGGTCATAGCCTTGTCTCACTGTGTAAAAATGTGGTTTACACCACGCAACCCTCACCTTCAAAGCTCTCCATTCTGCCTCTTAAAACCCCATCTAGCCGCTTTTAAAACCCACCGCTAACCAAATATTACACCTCCTGCCGTTTGATTTAATTTTAATCGACCCACGTCATGGATGTGGTCCCTACCACTCCACGTAGACTGCCTCTCGACCAATCAATGGTCTATCGCATCCCTCCAAAGCTATGTCATCACTCATTCAAGCCTTGTGAAGGGTCTTGTCCCCACCAACGCCACGTCAAAGCGCTCAGCCAATCCCGTGTGTATCACATAGATTAAAGTTGATGTCACCAGCCCATAAATTGGATGCGATAAAACATTGAAACGTTTTGGATAAATACTTCAAGTCCGCCAGCATGTCATGCATGAGCCAATAGGAGCTCTATCGCACAGTTAGGGTTTCCAATCAGCAAGCAGCCGAATGGATGCGATAAGCAATCAAACCGTTTTGCATAAGGTCATTTCAAATCCGCGAAAAGCATTTACGTTAAGGTTTTAGACCTTAGGTTAGCGTTTTATTTTTTTGATGCTGCGATAAAGTTTTGTTTTAAAAGGAATTTAGGTTATAAATATATGTTTTATGTAATAAATATTGTAAATATATAATATTTACAATCAATACACACACACACACACACACACATTGTAATAGACAGTAAAGTAATGTTGACTGTGTATTGTAATTATTGCTCGAAGGTAGAATAGAAATACAGAGACAACAAAATGGAGCTTTGGTAACACTACGTGTGTAGCAATAAGACAAAATATTTTTTTATTTTTTTGTAATCCAGAACAATGAAGTTCTGAAGAAATCCTCATTGTGTAACGTATTTTCATTTTAAGGAATAGAAGTATTTTTAATGCATATTTGTCCAATATTGTTCTATTGAATCTCTGTGTTTAGCAGAAGAATTTCACCTCTGTGTGTGTTTGAAATACTCAGAAATTCCAACATGGTATCAGAGCTAGTGCAGGCTCTTTGCATTTTCCAAAGAAGCTGAAGGAAGAAGGAGTTGTTGAAGCTTTTGACCAGCAATGTAAAGGCTCAACAAAGCAAGGTATTTATCAAAAGAGAGTTTTGAGTTTGTTTTAAAGAGTGCCATCTAGAGAAATCTCTTGAAGATAGAGTTTATCTCTTAGCAAAGAGACAGTTTGTTTGGAAACATAGTCAAGTTTTTTTTTGTATAGTTCAGTAAGCTAGCTATGGTAGGAGCCAGGACAAGCACGAGTATGGGAGATACTCAACTCTCACAGTTCAATGGGAAGAACTATGACTATTGGGAAATCACAATGAGAGCCCTGTTTGCCTCTCAAGATTTATGGGAGCTAGTTGAAGATGGTTTAGAAGAATCAACAGATGAACAAGCATATAATGCCTTAACACATGTAGAGAAGAATTTTCTGAAGAGTAATAGGAAGAAGGACTCAAAATCCCTATTCTATCTCTGTTAGGAAGTGCATGAAAGCATATTTCCAAGGATTACAGCAGCAAAGAGGTCCAAACATACATGGGATACCTTTCAGACAACCTACCAAGGTATGGAGAAGGTAAAGACAACAAATCTTCAATTAATGAGAAGATATTTTGAAGTCATTTGCATGAAAGAATCTGATACAATAGATTCATTCTTCACATTGTTGATTGGGTTGGTCACCCAAATGAGATCTCATGGAGAGACCATAGAAGAGAGAAGAATAGTGGAGAAAGTATTGAGGAGCTTACCCTCAAGATTTGATGTGATAGTAACAACCATTGAAGAGATAAAGGATCTCTCATTGTTTATTGTTGATGAGCTTCATGCATCATTGGTGACACATGAACAAAGATTGAGCAGAACATCAAACTCATCTTTGGAGCATGCCTTCAAGACCCAAATGTCCTTTGGAAGAGGAAGAGGTCAAGGCAGAGGAAACTACGGAGGAAAAGGAATAGGCAAAATCCAAAACAAAGGAAGAAACAACCCTGCAAATACTAGTGGAAGGGGCAACAACCAAAGTTAGAATCAAAGGCAAGGTAACAGTTAACAAGGTGGACAAAATCAAGCACATGGACAAAGGTATGACAAATCCCAAGTCCAATGTCATTACTGTAAGAAATATGGCCATTATGCTAATGAATGTAGGAAGAAATAGAGTGACATGGGTAATAGACGCAATGCTAATTTTACCAAAGAAAATATCAGTCAATAAAACTTGTTTTTAGCATGTAATATGGCTAAAGAAATGAATGAAGATATATGGTTTCTAGATTCAGGATGTAGCAACCATATGACTGGAATTTTTTTTTTATGTTTTCCATGTTAAATGAAAATGTAAATTCTCAAGTAACATTGGGGACACAAAATAAAGTATCTGTCATGGGAAAAGGCATAGTGAGTGTTTTGACAAAGAAAGGAGAGAGGAAGACCATATCAGATGTTTACTATGTGCTTGGTATGAAGTGTAACCTTTTGAGCATTAGACAACTCATTCAGAAAGGCTACAATGTTTTATTTTAAGATGATGTATGTAACATCATGGACTTACCACCAAGCAAGAAAATAATTGCACAAGTGAAGATGACAAGAAACAAAATGTTTCCTCTCAAGATGAGAGCATATTTGAAGAAAGGAGTTGCAATGGAAGCGGTGACACAAGAGACATTCCAAAGAGAAGCAAATGATGAAAACTGGTTATGGCACCTGATATTTGGACATCTCAACTTTGGAGGTCTGAATTTGTTGCATAGGAAAGGAATGGTAAAGAGATTACCATTTATTGAAAATCTAGACAGCCTATGTGAAGGCTGCATCTTGGGAAAACAACATAGAGAAATCTTTCCATCATGAAAGAGCATAAGGGCAAAATCACCCTTAGAAATTGTCCATTCAGATTTGTGTGGACCAATGCAAACACCATCATTAGAAGGTAACCATTATATGCTAACCTTTATTGATTATTACACAAGAAAATCATGGGTATATTTCTTGAAGTTGAAGAGTGAAGTGTTTGAGAAATTCTGCCACTTTAAAGCTCTTGTAGAGAATCAAAGTGGGCAGCATATTAAAGTCTTAAGAACAGACAGAGGAGGAGAATACATCTCCAAATAATTTCTGCATTTTTGTAGAGAAAATAGGATTCATAAACAATTTATAGAAAGGCACACACCTCAGAAAAATGGAGTTGCTGAAAGAAAAAATAGAACCATCATGGACATGGTAAGAAGTATGTTGAAGAAAAACATTTGCCAAATGAATATTGGGCTAAAGTTGTACATTTTTCAGCATATGTCTTGAATAGATGCCCAACAAAGAGTGTTATGAACATAGTTCCAGAAGAATCATGGAGTGGCATACAAAAATTTGTCACCCACATGAGAGTTTTTGGTTGTGTGGATTATGCACACATTCCAGATCAGCTAGCGACTGGACAGTAAAGGGGAGAAGTGCATATTTGTTGGATAAAATGAATAATACAAAGCATACAGATTGTGTAACACATCTACCAAGAATTTTATGATAAGCAGAGATGTACAATTCATTGAGGAAGAAGCTTGAGATGGAAGCATTGAGAAAACAGTGAATGTAAAAAGTTGTTTGTCTCATAATGAAAATAAGGAAGAAATGGCTGAAGGACATCCCTCATTAGTAGCACCACCTCCACCAATACAAGGAAAGCAAGGGACACCACAAGTAGGTATGATAACACCCTTGAGAAGTGATGACAGTGCTTCTCCAAGCACATCACAAGGAGTAGATTTGAGTGCTTCTATAAGCACAAGTTCAACAAGTGAAACAGGAACCAGATTTAGATGTCTTAATGAAATTTATGAGAAAGAGGCAAAAAATGAAGGTATGAACTCTTTATTTGCATTATATTTTCATGTAGAGGATATTATTCATTTTGAAGAAGCTGTAAAAGAGAAGAAATTGATAGATGTTATGGATGAAGAGATAAATTCCATAGAGAAGAATAAGACATGGGACTTAGTTGATCCCCCACAAGGCAAGGAAGTAATTGGAGTAAAATGGGTTTATAAAACCAAGAGAAATGTTGAAGGTAAGATTGAAAGGCACAAGTCCAGACTTGTTGTCAAAGGCTACAAGCAGCAACAAGGAAGAGATTATGAAGAAACATTTGCATCAGTTGCAATAATGGAAATAGTAGGAGTAGTGTTGTCCATAGCAGCACAACACAAGTGGAAATTTTACGAAATGGATGTGAAATCAAAATTCCTAAATGGAGTATTGATGGAAGAGGTATATGTTGAAAAACCTCTAGGATATGAGAAAGCAGGCCAAGAGCACAAGATATGAAAATTGAAGAAAGCTCTGTATGGGATTAAAGAAGCACCAAGAGCATAGTACAGTAGGATAGATGCCTATCTACTGGAAAATGGGTTTGAGAAATGCGAAGGAGAACCCACATTATACATCAAAGAGAAATATGGTAATATGCTCATTGTTTTTTTATATGTTGATGATGCTATATTCACAAGTACTGATGCTTACCCCATTGAGAATTTTAAAATAGCCATGAAGGATGAATATGAAATGAATGATATGGGATTGCTGAAATACTTCTTAGGAATAGAAGTAGAGCAAAATGAAAATAATATTTTTATTTCTCGAGCAAAGTATGTGTTGAGGAGGTAAATCCCCTCTGCGGACAGAGGCGATCCCTACTAGCCCAGCAGGGGTCTAGCAACAATCACGAAATGTTACGACGCAAGTTCCTAGTTACGAATGAAAAGACCAAAGATGGAAGCCTACCTGGAATCCAATGCTACGATCTGAAGAAGAAAGCGTTCCCATTCCTCAGCCTCGGCAGATCACGATCCTCCATGATCTCCGCGGATGGACACCTGCACATGCAAGAAACAAACAGATACAAGCATAAAATCTGGCATACGTAACTAAATATCAGTCAGAAAGGATATTACTCATATTAACATGATTGAAAACAGAGTGGAACCATAATCGTAATCATTCATTAAATAACAATCGAAGAGAGATTACAACCAATGTTCTGACGTCGTGGTCTCCTTCGGATGGGTCTCCAGTCGTTCATGTCTCGCAAAGCTCGCCAGGGAAAGGGAAAACCTCTCCAGAGTCTCTCGACGATGGTCTCCTTACTTGAGTCGGCCTTAAGGGAAGAAAGAGGGCTCTTACAGCACAA
Source organism: Pinus albicaulis (assembly GCA_034641835.2). Classification (NCBI taxonomy): domain Eukaryota; kingdom Viridiplantae; phylum Streptophyta; class Pinopsida; order Pinales; family Pinaceae; genus Pinus; species Pinus albicaulis. The sequence continues at coordinate 1,393,712,946 of CM076574.1, read as the reverse complement.
AGGCTCTTGGGAATTTGGAGATTCAAAGCTTAGGCACTTCAAGACTATTAGCCCTTCAGCCCCTTCATCAATGGATGAAGGCTATATTTATAGAGGAGAGGAGGAGGTTGGGATCCCTACAATAGTGGAAGGGAGGCCTTATCCTTTGGGAGGTTCCCCATATGGTGGAAACAAGAGGCCAAAGGAGGAAGGCCGTGGTTATTCAGGCGAAACCACTCCTGATGACTCATCCACGAAGTTGTTGTAATCAAAACTTCGCCTCCTTTTTAAAAAAACTTTCCATAAACAGAGTGGCGCGGGTGCAACACTGGGACAGAGTGCCGAGTGGCGCGGGCTCAGTGTTAATTTTCCCCCATTGGCGCGGGTACATAACGGGCTACCAGCGCCAATGCAAAAACAGGTGTTTTTAGGGCTCTGCTCAGGAAATGATCAAGAGAAGGAATGTTGTCCTCATGGAAAGGGATGCAATGATGGTATTTGCAAGGCATGACACTGCTTATTGGTCACAGAAACGACCCTCCAATGGGCGAGATGGGGATTGCGGGGAGACAGTGAAAAGTGCGTAGCAGTTACCCCCTAAAGCATGAGGCAGAGAGAGGTGAAATGCTTCTACGAAACGTGTCAGCCAAACCTACTTAGTCGGAAAACCTGCGCAAAGAAAAATACAACTGATATCTCAAGTACATGATGTATATGCGGTATGGGCGCAGCCATCCGAAACAGAGTACACTATAATCTGGATCCAGGGTATGGGCGCAGCCATCCAGCGAGGATCAAATAAATAGACTCAGGCATGGTCGCAGCCATCCAATCAGTGAGTCATGTACAAAATGATAATAATCCACAATCGCAGCCTGGATTACAACAAACATAATCTAGGGTCTTGCACTCCATCTCGACCCAAATAAAGTACAAGTTCAAGCATGCGAATATGTGAGCTAAAGTTGAACATGCAAGAACATCGTCTGATTACCAGCCAATGATGAAAGCTGTTAACAGACGCGAGAGGTACCACAAATAATGACAATGGTCCTCAAGGTACTATAGGTACAATCTACGGCATGTGAGTCAATGAGTTGACGTCGAACACCCACATAATCACTCGATCGGAGGCCAATGATGAAAACCTCACGTCGAATGCGATGAACCTGCCATTGAGGCATGCAGGCTCCAAGGTACCATAAAGGAGTCTCTAGATCAACTTCCCGGATAATGAGCTGAAGTCGACAAGAAGTGACCTTGATCGAAGGTGAGCCATAGTGTTTCCCACATCATCGACACGAGACAGAGGAACATGATGTTTTTGTGAATCAAGATCAGATGAGAATCAGAGGAAGGTTGGGGTTTGCAGAGGTCAACTTCTCTTGAACATATTGACGACACGACAGTGGATTTGGCAGTATTTGACATCAAAAGATCAAAGGTCATGGTGACGAGGCAAAGAGCAGATGAGAGGTCAAAAGGGATTACCTAAACCCATGGAGGCAAGTGAAAAACGAGATGAGATGTCCCCAACCCGACACAAATGCAGACAAGTGCCATGTTCAAGAGCGACATACTGCTGACACGACAATGATTTTGGTTCCATTTTCCCTGCCATGCTTGGCGAGTACCTCTTTATGTTTACACAAGCTTGAAGAGGATACCATATGCTTGTCACATAAATCCGTCCTTCAGACGAATCCATCCTAGTACATTTAACGAGCCCTAGGAAGGAGGAACTCGGAGAACGTCATTTTGACTGAATCCAATGTCATCAAGGTTTAACGAGTCTGACAAAGGAAGAAATCGGCGTCTTTTCATGTTTAGAGAGTTTGAAAAGACAACAGAAAAGTAAACTCCAAATGTCCCTTTTCGTAAATAGTTCCCCAGATCCGAAAAGGTAGAAAACAATATCCGGGAAAACCTCCTAGTCACGATAGGCTAGGGTATTCCTTTTTCGTAAATAATCTATCCCAGCCCGAAAAATGGGTAAACGTATACTGGGTAGATGTCATTTCGCAGCCACTTTAACGAGATCGAAACGACAAGGGACTCGGCAATCTTTTCATGTTTAGAGAGTCAGAAAAGAGCTGAAAGATGACTCCTCCTAGAGGAACGAGTGGTATAAAGGGTAGCAAAAGGTTTCGGTAATGGTGGAACTACTCAAAACAAATAAAGGTCAAGAGGCTGGCTAACAAGATCACTCATCGCAGCGGTTCCTCAGGAATAGGTAAAACAACCAAGTGAAGGCATATGATTGGCCAAGCAGATAGTGACGATGGAGTGAGAAAACCAAGGTTCATCTGGCAAAAACAGGTTGATAAAATGGCAATCACAAGAGGTAAAATGGGAAAGGTTTCATTTTTACACAAGCTTGAAATCAGGAAACTTTGCTTGAAGTTGGTTTCATTTTTACACAAGCTTGAAACAAAGATAAACTATGCTTGAAACTAGTTTCATTTTTACACAAGCTTGAAACGGAAACAAACTATGCTTGAAAAAGTAAGCATGCCCCCCAAGCTTCAGTCCATACACCTGAGTAAACAGATGGAGGGATTGAAGGTTCAAGTTACGAGATCTAAGAAAGACTCGACTGGGATTTTACAAGATCTGATCAAAGACTCGAATTGGACAGGAACGTGTTTCATTATTTTAACGAGGTTGACACATTAAAAGAACTATCCTCGGGACAACTTGTTTCATTTTTTAAGGAGCTTGACATAAGAAAACGAACTCTGCTCCGACAACCTTGTTTCATTTTTTAAGGAGCTTGACACAAGAAAACGAACTCTGCTCCAAAGATCTTGTTTCATTTTTTAAGGAGCTTGGCACAAGACAAGGAACTCTGCTCCAAACACCCTTGTTTCATTTTTTAAGGAGCTTGACACAAGACAAGGAACTCTGCTCCGAACACCCTTGTTTCATTTTTTAAGGAGCTTGACACAAGACAAGGAACTCTGCTCCGACAACCTCATCATGATGAACAAGAAGTCATCGCTTCCAAGAGTTCCACTCCCGATGGAAGGAAAACATCCTGGAAGTCTGGACCCAATGCCTCCAGCACCTCATGCACGACGGCATCATCACTGAGCACAGGCACGGGGTAGGTGGCCACATAGTTGACCTGCGGTGGGGCAGATACAACGGGTGGGTAGAAACCAGGAGGGGGTGATGGCGGACCAGTTGCCACATTAGGACCAAAGAATGAGAGCTGATCAATGGTCACAATCCTTCCTTCATGCAGAAAACAGACCACACGAAAGAGGGAGGAGACAAGTGCCCCCATGGCATAGGTGTAATCACACCCCAAGAGTAGATTGAAATCCAAGGGGCCTGGAACAACCATCACGTCCATATGGACGGTTTTACCTCCCAAAGTAACAGGTAACATTGGAAGGATCCCTAACGGTTGACTCGTTATTCTGTTAAATGCCAACAGATTCTGCGTAACAAGCGTGAGCGGCGGCGAACCGAAAGCTTGCCAAGTAGTTGAGGATAGAATACTAACAGACGCGCCTTCATCTATAATGGTGCTGGGTACAACTAGACCAAAAGCCTGTACTGTGATCTCGAAAGGCACATAAGACGGAAGGCGGTATCCTGCAAATCGACTCCAATCAAAGGAAGCGACCAAACAACTTGGAGGGGCTACCATCGAATCGAGATGGTCTTCCCTTGGTGTTACAGAAGAAGAAGGAGCATCCTCCATGACCTCCATCGCGAAGGTGGGAGGGGTATCCTCCGAGACCTCCATCACGGGAGGCGGAGGAGCAACTCCTTGAGATACGGGGACAGGAGAATATTTCTCCAAGTCCGAAGAATCTGAAGAAACAAGAAGAACCTGAGGGATGTGAGATCCACTCGCGACGGAAAAGACCTGGTGCACCGTGGAAGGGACCAGCTCAACCGATCCCACGACCAATGGTTGGTCGGGAATGGATTCCTGAATTTTAATTTCTGGGGGAGTGGGATCGGCCAAGGGTGACTCTTGACCAAAAGTAGGATCAGCTGGTGGAGGACTCAAAGAAAGCCGATTATAACCAGGTGGAAGGCGTGGTGTAGAACCGGTTGGGTTGTCCAAAACTCACTTGGCTTCATCCATATACGGACAAAGGTGAATGGCATGGTGCCCTTCACACAACTTACAGGGATTGGTAATCTTACCCTACTTCTTAGGAGCATTACCAGCAGCAGCTAAAGATTTTCCCCCAACCTGACTCCCGGAAGCCAAAGGCAACGGCGGGCGACCGTTGGACCATACTTCGAGTACCTTGGGAATGCCAGGGTAGTCTCGAAGAAGATGGTCTCCCGTGCACAACATGCAAGGGAACTTGACTTTCCATGGAGGGTTGGGAGGTTTATCAAGAGGAGACTTCTTAGGCGCAATAGTCGCAGATCTAGCCTCTCCTTTATGGGACTTCTTCTTCTTTGTCTTCTTCTTTTTCTTCTTAGCCACCTGGCTACTCGAATCCAGACTTTCACCAGGCGAAGTAGAAGATGAAGACGCAGAAACAGGCGAAGAAGGGGAGAGGTCCACCTTAGAATCAACATGATGTTGTTCAGGTGGAGGAACTGATTGAACAGTAGTCGAGACGACCATAGAGGTTGAAAACAACCAAACAGGCAACCCAACAGTTAACCCAGGAAGGGACAATGTTGCCATATAAGGAGCACCAACATTTCCAAAAGGAGGAAAATGACCAGGATTCCCCTCGGAGGGGAGTCCTTGGCTGGTGAACTCCGGAAAAGTTGCCATAAGAAACGATCTTCAGAACAACACCCTAAGGAAACTAACTTTAACCAGGAATATTTCATGGGCAGCTAATTTTTAAAACATTGAAACAAAACTCTACCGTTTCATCTTTTAAGAGTCGAGAAACAGGAAAAAGGTGACTCTATCACTTTTAGATTGGAAACAAGCATGAAAGGACAAGCACTTGACGGTCTTTTCAAATTTAGGGAGTCAGAAAAGACCAAATGACTACTCAGGAATACTAGGCACAAAGGGTGTACCAAATAACCGTGAACTGCAATATACACCTTGGTTTTGATAATGAAAGAGAAATCAACCAAGGACTTTCCGTACGTGTAGGCAATCTCCCCGAATGTTGTGTTCGGTGTATCACGGGTATAGGGTGGCAGACTCGGCTTCCTATGGATAAAGGCTTGAAAACCTAGAGGGGTCTCCCTTTATATACACGATGGTACAGGGAGCACAAGTCCGTACTAGCGCTGTCTGAAGCCAAAAGGCGAGCGACAGCTGCTAGGTTTAACGACGCCGAAACACGTCTCTAACCTAGACCTCTAAATGTTTCGTTAATGTTTCAATGCTTCCTTAGGTAAATTGAGTAAATTTTGTGGTTGATCTTCAATTATGTTTCGGTTTCAAGGCCCTACCATATGTCATATGACAATCTCTTATATGCAGCTATATGAGAAAAGAAAACTTTTCAATTCGATGAATGCTATCTAGTTAAGGGAAGAGCTTCAAACAATGATGCAACAAACAGCAAAACTGAAAACAAAACTTTTCCAAACTAGATGACTTTCACTATCCAAAAGTATTCTAAAACATTCAACGAAGCGAATTATGCAATGTAATCTATGCAAAATTCTTTTTCCCGAAAACTATGCAATTGTAATCTATGCACAATTTCCTTTCTCCTTTTCAAATTATAAGAATGCACTCAATGCATCTTTCGATGAAATGAGAATCTACTTAATGCATGTTTTCAATGAAAGAGAATGAACTCAAAGAGATTTTTAGTTTTCAATCACTAAACAATGTGATCTAAGTCCAATGATAAATCTCAAAAATACTTTTCGATGCAATGTGATCTAATGCATTTAAACGAAAAGGACACTTTGAGACGAAAACTAAATAAACGCAAAGCTTCTTAATGAAGGATGAATGCAAAAGAGATGTAAATAAACACTAAGAATGCAATCGTTGTTTCAAAACACTTTGTAACAAAATTCCTCAAAAGTTGACAAAGCACAAAGAGGACTTCCAAAGAATGAGATCAAAACAAGGCATTCATTCCCTTTTACATCAAGCAATCATGGAAAGAAGACATCCCAAACAATGAGCAATGTAATCTATGATCATACAGAGGAAAGGCTGGAACGGAAAGACACACTGGTGAAGGATTTAGGGAAAAAATCTCAAATTCCACACGTCCTGAAATTGGCCCGACTTGTACATTGACAACTAGCGCCAACTGGCGCGACTTGTACATTGACAACTAGCACCAATGGCCAATTGGCGCGGGTTGCTAACTGACAACAAGCGCCAATTCCTGAAAATAAAAAAACAAAGAATTTCTCCCAACCAAGACCAGACTCACCACTTCAAGCAGAATCTAAAACAAACCCAGAAGCCAAATACTGACCAAAAGAAACCTCCGAACAAGGGTAACCCTACCACCTACAGGAAATAGCGCGACTGTCTGGCTGTAATCCACGCCAGGTAGGGGATGGCGCGAGTGATGAACTGTAAAACTGCACCAATTGGCGCGACTGTCAGGCTAAAAACCGCGCCAATCAAGACAACCATTAAAAGGTGAAAATTCGGAAAAGCAGAGGTCAGATCTGATCCTCTGGGGTTGAACCAAAAGCAAAAACACAAGAAGAGCCAACCCAAAAAACCAATCAAGCAAGGAGAATCAAGAAACAATCAAAACGAGGCAATCAAAGCGAGACAATGAAAACTAGACGGTCCCCAGTATGGTCGCCAAATTGTTGAGGAGGTAAATCCCCTCTGCGGACAGAGGCGATCCCTACTAGCCCAGCAGGGGTCTAGCAACAATCACGAAATGTTACGATGCAAGTTCCTAGTTACGAATGAAAATACCAAAGATGGAAGCCTACCTGGAATCCAATGCTACGATCTGAAGAAGAAAGCGTTCCTGTTCCTCAGCCTTGGCAGATCACGATCCTCCACGATCTCCGCGGATGGACACCTGCACATGCAAGAAACAAACAGATACAAGCATAAAATCCGGCATACGCAACTAAATATCAGTCAGAAAGGATATTACTCATATTGACATAATCGAAAACAGAGTGGAACCATAATCGTAATCATTCATTAATAACAATCGAAAGAGATTACAACCAAAGTTCTGACGTCGTGGTCTCCTTCAGATGGGTCTCCAGTCGTTCACGTCTCACAAAGCTCGCCAGGGAAAGGGCAAACCTCTCCTGAGTCTCTCGACGATAGTCTCCTTACTTGAGTCGGCCTTAAGGGAAGAAAGAGGGCTCTTACAGCACAAAGGCTCTTGGGGATTTGGAGATTCAAAGCTTAGGCACTTCAAGACTTTCAGCCCTTCAGCCCCTTCATCAATGGATGAAGGCTATATTTATAGAGGAGAGGAGGAGGTTGGGATCCCTACAATAGTGGAAGGGAGGCCTTGTCCTTTGGGAGGTTCCCCATATGGTGGAAACAAGAGGCCAAAGGAGGAAGGCCGTGGTTATTCAGGCGAAACCACTCCTGATGACTCATCCACGAAGTTGTTGTAATCGAAACTTCGCCTCCTTTTTTTAAAAACTTTCCATAAACAGAGTGGCGCGGGTGCAACACTAGGACAGAGCGCCAATTGGCGCGGGCTCAGTGTTAATTTTCCCCCATTGGCGCGGGTACATAACGGGCTACTAGCGCCAAGGCAAAAACAGGTGTTTTTAGGGGTCTGCTCAGGAAATGATCAACAAAAGGAATGTTGTCCTCATGGAAAGGGATGAAATGATGGTATTTGCAAGGCATGACACTGCTTATTGGTCACAGAAACGACCCTCCAATGGGCGAGATGGGGATTGCAGGGACGATGACAAATTACTGTGTAACAGTATGTTAAATAAATTCTGGAAACATTTAATATGCAGGATTGCAAGGCAGAAATTACTCCTACAATGATGGGATTGAAGTTAAGAAAAGAAGACAGCAGCAAGGATTTTGATCCAAGTTTGTACACAAGCATAGTTGGAAGACTTATGTATTTGAATGCAACTAGGCCTGATATTATGCACGTTGTGAGTTTAATTTCCAGATTTATGGAAAGGCCAAAGGAGGCACATTGGCAAGCAGCAAAAAGAATTCTGAGGTATGTGAAAGGAACAAAGAGGTATGGAATTTCGTACACCACTTCAGAAAATTTTGAATTGATTGGATATACTGACAGTGATTGGGCTGGAAGTATAGATGACAGGAAAAGCACCTCTGGATAAGTTTTTCATATGGGATCAGGAGCCATTTCATGGGCTTCTAAGAAAAAACCAATTGTGGCATTATGAATAGCAAAGACAGAGTATGTGGCAGCTACAGTAGCAGCATGTCAAGCAGTATGGATGAGGAGAATGTTGAGAAGTCTATGTCATGAACAAGTAAAAGGCACAACAATGTATTGTGATAAAAACTCAGCTATAGCCTTATCAAAGAATTCAGTGTTTCATAAGAGAATGAAACATATTGATGCCAAGTATCACTACATTAGAGAGCTAGTGAACAATGGTGAAATTGTTCTGAAGCATTGCAGAACAAAGGAGCAGTTTGATAATATACTGACAAAACCATTAGGGAAAAAGAGTTTTGACTATTTGAGAAAATGTCTGGGTATGAAAGAGAATGTAGCAGTTGAAATTAAGGGGGAGTGTTGGAAATATTAATGCCAAATGTATGAATTCAAAGGAAAACAACTCAAATTCCTTTTTTGTTTGACTGAACACTACCATGCATTAAAACCCTATCTAAATCATTACAAAGCCCATATTTTTGATAAAGGTCATAGCTCTCTCTCACTATGTAAAACCATGGTTTACACCATGAAACCCCCACCTTCAAAGCTCTCCATTCCGCCTCTTAAAACCCCATCTACCCACTTTTAAAATCCTCCACCAACCAACTATTACACCTCCCACCGTTTGATTTAATTTGAATTGACCCACATCATGGATGTGGTCCCTACCACTCCACGTAGACTGCCTCTTGACCAATCAATGGTCTATCGCAGCCCTCTGAAGATGCTTCATCACTCATTCAAACCTTACGAAGGGTCTTGTCACCACCAACACCACGTCAAAGTGCTCAGCCAATCCCGTGCGTATCACACAAATTTAAGTTGACGTCACCAGCCCCTAAATTGGATGAGATAAAACATTGAATTGTTTTGGGTAAAGATTTCAAGTCTGCCAGCATGTCATGCGTGAGCCAATAGGAGCTCTATCACATGGTTAGGGTGTCCAATCAGCAGGCGGTCGAATGGATGCGATAAGCAATAAAAATGTTTTTCATAAGGTCGTTTCAAATCCACGAAAAGCATTTACGTTAAGTTTTTAGACCTTAGGTTAGCGTTTTTTTTTTTTTTAATGCCGCGATAAAGTTTCATTTTAAAAGGACTTTAGGTTATAAATATATGTTCTATGTAATAGACTGTAAAGTAGTGTTCACTGTGTATTGTAATTTTTGCCCAAAGGTAGAATAGAAAGGCAGAGACAATAAAACAGAGGTTTGGTAACACTGTGTGTGTAGCAATAAGACAAAAGAATTTTATTTTTTTGTAATCCAGAAAAATGAAGTTCTAAAGAAATCCTCATTATGTAACATATTTTCATTTTAAGGAATAGAAGTATTTTTAATGCATCTCTGTCCAATATTGTTCTGTTGAATCTCTGTGTTTAGCAGAGGAATCTCATTTCCTCTCTGTGTGTTTGAAATACTCAAAAATTCCAACAGTATCAGTTAGATAGTATAGTTTAATTAAGAATGTATATAAACATATCCACGCAAATTCTGTGAGGCTGCGCTCGCCTCCGCTGCTGGTAATGGACGACTACCACTGGAAGACTTAATTAGAGTTTTTTTACAATGAACATTGGAACCAAATATGAGTCATATGTTATGCCAATAATGATCTTACATTACCATATATAGATGGTTTATAATATTGAATTTAATAATAGTTTAAACTAAAAATTAAGAAAGCTAATAAAAATGCATAAATAAAAAATAAAGTGAATTGAGTGTGCATGCCTTCCAAGTGTCTAAAGCGACTATTACCAAGTTTTAATCTTTGACCACACACCATATCCTTCTACATCAGCTCCTATCCAAACCTCTAATGTCCATACGATTCAGTCAACAAATATCAAGGGTGTTTACCCACTCGACTAACACAGAAGGGAGAGGGCCACAGGCGCTCTAAATAGGTACGAGGTGGAGGTTTCCCTAAATCTGTTCCAATCAAATGCCTATCCAGGTGCACTTGATGGGGAACCAATTAGTTTAGAATGTAATTAGTGTAATTGGATCAAAGTTTCATACATAGAAATCTTTTAACCTGGCCTTAAAGCACTGGAACAAGATTTAGAACCCAGAATTTGCACCAATATTCTAAGATTCTAACGCCCCTTGATATTTGTTTTATAGAACCAGAGCTAATGGGATTAGAGGCATTATTCTCACTCTTCGCTAGATGTGGTTTTCCTCTCTCTAGGATAGATCAGGGAACCTTGTCTGAACTAAAATTAATTGCTGGCCTTTGCATTCAATAACTCACTTTTTTTAGTAGGTGACTCGATGGATGATTTCATATATGTTACGGAACATACTCCATATAGCGTATGCTCTGATGGGTCAATTTTTTGGTTCACATAGCCGGCAAGGAAGTCGAGGAATGGAGTGTTGTTCGGCGGAGAAACCACAAAAGTTAATGCGATATGATGGTGGCCTTCTTGGTTGTTTATGGTCTCTGTTGTGTTTTTTTGTTTCTTTTAATTTAATTTTGGCTTTAGTTTCAGGCAAGCTTAATGACCATAGTTTTGATACCATAAATTCATTTGCACATGCCCTGTCCTGACAGGATATTTGCTTTCATAGTTTTTATCTTTTGGGATTAATTGATGGAAAATGAAAATGGTCCAAATAACCTACCTGATGCAGACTCTACCAGTTCTATTGATGCAATGGGAAGGTATGCTTGGCTTCATTTGTCTCATTTTAAAATAATAAGAATAGTGACCTCTGCTCTTGCTATTGATATTATTGGATAAGCTACAACCACTTCTACCTTTGCTTATTGTGCTCTAGCAACTACCCCTGTTTCTAATGCTATGGGTGGATCAGTTGGGTATCAAATTGGTTTTTAAGCTATTGGTCCTATAATTTCTCATGTTTCCTTCATTTTTGCAGTTAAGACCTCATAATATGAGAAACATTTTTTTTCGATAAAATTACATATGTGTGTTAACGTTTTTCATTTGAATTTTAACCCATGAACGATATGATTCATATGATATTTGTTCTTCCCCCAATTTCTTCATTAGTCCGAAATTTATTTAATATATAGAAAACTATATATATGTAAATAAACAAAGCAAATAAGCCATAATTAAAATTGCGTCGTTTCTTGGTTGGTAACCAATTTGAAAATTGATCAATAAGTCGCGAGAAATAGGAAATGTGGAGAATCGTTTTGTACGTTCAAGGAAAATGGTTAATAATAGATTGGATATAGATGAATCTATGTATCATGTATGATCATAATTACTTTCCAAATTTAAGTTGAAACAACAATATTGATATTAATCGTTATTAAAATTGATTCCAATTAAAAATTATTTACATTGTGAAATTAACTATCTAGCATAACAAATGAAGAAATGCAAATGCTTTGCATATTTACCTGGATGACTGTTATAACTTGCTTTGGTAGATTTGGTAGAATTTTTCTTGATTGCCACCATGAGCACAATAACAAACTTGACTTTCATCGCTTGCATAGAGCGATTTCAATTGAATTCATGGAAATTGGAGAATTGATGAAAACAGATATCTATTATTGGCATTGTTTGGATTTGATTCTTTGTTCCAAGAGAATTTTCTTTATCAATAGTGTGTTGGATTTTCTAAACTGTAAGTATTTATAGATACAATTATATCTTTAAAAACTTTAAAAAACAATAAATATTTTTGTAAAGCAATTAAATATCACAATAATTTAATGTTGCTTCAAAAGAAAACAATGGTTGAAGGTCTTCCTCTTATGAATAATGATCATGTGGAATGTGAAGCATGTGTACTTGGCAAGCCACATAAAGAGGAACTTCATCTACATAAAGAGAAAAGATAGAGGGAATTATTTGAATTAATTCATAATGATGTATGTGGACTTATGAAAAGTAGATCTCTTGGTGGAGCATGGTATTTATTTATTTTTTATTTTTTTATATGATAGATCTAGGTATACATGGGTCTATTTAATTAAAAATAAGGGTGATGTTTTTAGTACTTTAAAGACTTAAAAAACATGGTGGAAAAAAAATTGGAAAGTGCATCCAAATTTTAATATTTGATCAGGGGAGAGAATATAACTCAAGATCATTTAATCAATATTGTAAAAGAAATGGTATTCTACAACAATTTACAGTGTCATATACACCTCAACAAAATGGAGTTTCTAAGAGGAAAACATAACACTAGTAAGATGTGCATGTAGTATCTTCAAGGTAAAAAATGTTTCTAATGGTTTTTGGGATGAAGCCATTAATACTACTGTTTATTTGAAAAATAGGAGTCCAACCAAAATTATAGATCTTAAAACACCTTTTGAAGCATTTTATGGGTATAAACCAAAAGGGATTCATTTAAGAGTTTTTGATTGCAAGAATTTTTCTCATATTCCAAAAGATGAAAGAAGAAAACTTGCTACATAAGAAATTAGGTGCAAATTTATTGGTTATTGTGATGATAAAAAAGAATAAAAGTTGTTTGATCCCAGTTCCCGTAGATTGATTGCAACTATGGATGCAGTGTTTGATGATAATGCGGAGGAAGGTGATAAAATGAATAATACTGGTGTATGACATGATACTAATGATTATGTCAAAATAGATACAAGTGTTGAACAAGAACAAGAACCAACGCAATAATAGGTACAGGTTCAAGAGCAAGGAACATCAAGATATCACGACACTCCAAGAAGAGGTGAAGATACTCCACATAGTAGAAAGAAAAATGAAAGTAGTAAAAATACAAGAAGGTCATCACATCAAATTTAGGCACCTATAAGGTATAAATATTATGCATTGATGTCTCATGTAATGAATGTTGTAGAGGGCCTCAAGTTATGAAGAGGCTAAAGATTATAAAGATTGGAGAGATGCAATGAATGAAGAATATAACTCTATAATGAAGAATGACACATAGGAATGAACAAATTTTCCTAAAAATAAAGTTCTTATAGGCTACAAATGGCTGTATAAATCCAATTTCAATGTTTATGGAAGTATTGATAAGTATAAAGCTATATTGGATGCAAAACATTATTCACAAAAAGAGGCAATTGATTATGAACATACTTTTGCACCTCTAACCAAGTTGAACACAATTAGAATCATGATTGAATTAGCTATAAAACATAATTAGAAAATGCATCGGTTAGATGTCAAATATTCATTTTTTAATGGCAAGTTAAGAGAATAAGTTTCTATGTTTCATCCTAAAGGGTTTGTAAAAGAGGGACATGAGAATCTTGTCTGTTGGTTAAATAAAGCTTTATATGATTTGAAATAAGCACCAGGGTCTTGGTACGTGAAAATTGATTCTCTATTTTATAAGAAAGGTTTTATGAGAAGAAAAAGTGATCCTAACCTATACATCAAGAAATATGAATATGGGAATGTTGCCTTGATATTTGTATACGTTAATGATCTTATCATAACAGACAATGCATTTGACAAAATTACAAAAGGAGATCGCATAAAATAATAGAGAACGAATTGCAGAGAGCACAACACGCGTTTTATTAAAGGAGAGAGATATATATACAACTAAGAAACAATTATAATCAAGAAATGGTTCTGCTAACTACTCCTACATCAATGGATTGCTAATTAAAGATTAATTTTCTAACATTCCCCCTTAATCTTGAGGGTTACAATGTTTTATGCCTAACTTTTGACATTGAAATACAAAATTAACTTTTCCTAGTGGTTTGGTGAAGATATCCGCTAACTATTCCTTGGAATTACAAAATTTGAGAACAATATCAACATTCTTGACGAGTTCACGAATAAAGTGAAAACGAGTATCAATATGTTTTCTCTTTTGATGAAAGACATTATTTTTCGATAAGGAAATAGCGAAAGTGTTGTCACAAAGGATTGAAATAGGATCATTTTTGTATATCTGAAGTCAGATAGAAGTGTCTTTAGCCACACTGCTTGACATGATGTTGAATTCAATGCAATGTAATCGGCCTCTGTTGAAGATAACACAACTATGGGCTACTTTTTGGATGACCACGAGATCAAGTTTCTACCAAATAGAAAATCATAGCCAGAAGTGTTTTTCCAATCATCAATACAACCTGCATAATCACTGTCTGTAAAACAAACAAGCTTACTGTCTGTAGAGGATGCATACGATAAACCATAAGTAGATGTACCTACAATGTATCTTAACACCCTTTTCCAGCTTTCCAATGACAGTCTTTAGGAGATTCCATAAATCTGGAAATATAACTAGCTGCAAATGCTATATCAGGTCTAGTAGCAGTAAGATACATGATACTACCAGCAAGTTGCTTATACAAAGTCACATTAACAATAGTACCCACATCATCTTTACTTAAATTTGTACCAACTTCAATAGGGGTATCCATCGGTTTACTCCTGTCTATCTTAAAAATTTTCAAAATGTCAGTAGCATACTTCTGTTGACTCATAAACATACCATCGTGTGTTTGTTTCACTTCGATACCTAAGAAGTATCTCATTAATCCAAGGTCTGTCATTTCAAATTCATTTTTCATTGCAAATTTAAATTCATCTAACTACATGTTACTTGTATAAATTATGTCATCAACATAAAGACACAGTATCAAAATATTACCTTGATGATCATTCTTGATATAAAAAGTGGGCTCATGGTCGCTCCTGAAACCATTATTCAACAAGTAATGGTCTATTCGGTTGTACCAAGATCTTGGAGCTTGATTCAAGCCATACAATGCTTTCTTCAACCTGTACACCTTATGTTCTTTATTTTTTATTTCAAAACTAGGTGGCTGATCAACATACACTTCTTCATTCAAAACACCATTCAAAAAGGAATAATTTACATCCATTTGGTAAATGGGCCACTTGTTTTGTGCTGCAATAGCTAATATAAATCGAACAGTATCAATTCTTACTACAAGTGCAAATGTTTCACCATAATCTATGCCAGGTTGTTGTGAAAAACCTTTGGCAACTAATCTTGCTTTGTGCTTATCAACTTCACCTCTATCATTTAACTTTGTTTTAAAAACCCATTTGACACCTATAAATTTTTATCATCAGGTAGATTAACCAAATCCCAAGTTTGATTTCTTTCAATAGCATCGATTTCATTATTCATTGCATCTACCCATTCTTTTTCCTTTATAGCCTCTTCAAACAAGTAGGTTGAAATGAAAGAAATGAAAAATTTACAATATCATCAACAACGTCTTGTGCATAAATATCACTTAAGTTTCTCATTTTAGGATTATCAAAATCGAACTACTACTATGTGATGAACTACTACTGGTTTTGTCTTGAACCTGTAATATTGGAGTGCTTTTTGTAGGTGCTTGATGTTCATCTAACAGAATAAAAGGATTAGGACAAGTATTGTTCTCCATTTCATTCCAAGACTTTTCTTCCAGAAATTTCACATCTCAAATTACAAAAAAATTCTTAGTTATAGGATTAAACAATCTGTATGCATTATATTGATCACTATATCCTACAACAATATACTTTTCTCTCCTACCATCAAGCTTTTTTCTCAATTTTTCTGAAACATGAGTGAAAGGAATACAACCACATACGCAAAAGTGTGAAACAATTTCCTTTTGTTCACTCCATGCTTCTTCAAGGACAAAACTTTGAACACTGGAAGTTGGCGATCTATTCAAAATATATACCGAACATGCAACTACTTCAGCCCATAAATCTTTAGACAAATTTCATGTTTTGAGCAAACTTCGAGCCATATTCATAATTGTCTAATTATTTATTTCTGCGACTCCATTCTTCTTCGGAGTATAATTGGTTGTCCTTTGTTTTTTAATACCATTTTGTTTGCAAAAATAAATGAATTCGTTAGATTCATACTCACCTCCTTTATCAGACCTCAGAAATTTAATAAACTTTCCACTCTATTTTTCAGCCTCGGCTTTAAACTCCTTAAACTTGGAAAATGTTTCAGATTTGTATTTGATGAAATACACCCAAATTTTCCTGCTAAAATCATCAATGAAAGTAAGAAAATAGATACTTCCAACAACTTATTTTTCTTGCATTGGACCGCACAAATATGTATGCACTAACTCTAGTTTTTCTTTGGCTCTATTAGAAGCTAAAGAAAAACTATCTCGCTTATGTTTACCCATTATACAACTTGTACAGGAAGAGATATGATCAAACAAAGTAGGAGAGCCTTTCACCATAGACTGAATTTGCAAAAAACTCATACTTTTGATAGGTAAATGACCATATCGCAAATTCCACAGGTAATAGTCAGTTGGTGTTGAAACATTATGTGCATACAACTTCTCACTTTTCAACTGTAATTGATACAACCTGTTCTTTTTCATAGGAATCTTTGCAACAAGAGACTTATGTTTATCAAAAATCGTGCAAGTAGTGTTGTGAAAGATAACATCATAACCATCTGCATCTAACTGAACAACACTCAAAAAATTATGCTTGAAATTGGGTACATAATAAACATCATATATATTCTTCACAACATTTTGTTTGGTTAAGATAGGAACAACACCCTTTCCTGGAGATTTAACCTGGTGATCATCACCCAAACCAGTAGAGGAACTGAAAGATGTATGAAGATGTGAAAAAAAATCACTATGACGAGTCATATGATTACTACAACCGCTATCTACTAACAAAAAATCTTTATTAGTTACTTGCACAACCACTTGGCATACCATAAGTCTTATTCTATAATATCTATGCCAGGACATTTGATATTTGTCTGGTTTGAACGTAAAATGATCCAAAGTTTGCATGTGTCAACTATTCATTAACTCCGTAAAAAATACAATTATACATATTGCAGTTATATTTTGAAAATCAATAATAGCAATAAGATAACGAATTTATTTTACAATTACAAACAATTTATCTTTAAATATTAAAATTTTATACTTTTAATTTTAAAAGTGAAATTTTAAATATTATCTTAATTAAATTAAATATTATTGATTTTAAAAGTATTATCTTAATTAAAACAAATCAATAATATTTCAATATTAAACTTAAACAATGAATAATAATAATAATAAATGATATATATATATAATTCTTACGTACTACAAAATTCATATTCTAGTGCGTGTGTATATATATTATTACGTACGAAAAAATTAACAACATTCTTACATATTCACATTCGTCATTGGCCAAGTGTTCACTAAACTCAATAATAACGTGATAGTATACCTAACACCTCATGGAAATATTTCCTAGAGTGTTGCACGAGAGCTCAGTTAGTCTAGTTTCCGACAGTGTGGACCCTGATCTTAAGTCGCAATAATTTATAACAAAGAGACAATCTCAACCATGGTCCAATGTCACATTGTGAAAAATATTGTCTCAATATGAAAATCAACCATGATCATCCATGGTCCAATGTCACATTGTGACAAAGATTTTCTTGACATTACAATCAATCATGGTCAATCATGGTCACATTGTGACAAAGATTGTCTCTTGGTCCAACGACACATTGTGACAACCATGGTCTAACGTTGCATTATGAAAAATATTGTCTCAATATGAAAATTAGCCATGGCCAATCATTGTCCAGTGTCACATTGTGATAAAGATTCTGTCAATATGAAAATCATTTGTGGTTAACCATGGTCAACCATGTTTATTTTAGGGTTTATAATATTTATCTTAGGGTTTATATACCTTTTTTTTATAATAATTATCCCTTGGGTTTAAGATTAATCCCTTGGGTTTTTAATATTAATAGCCTGGGTTTATTATTCCCTTTGGTTTATAATATTTATCTTACACTTTATATGCCTTGGGTTTAGAATATTAATCCCTTGGGTTATTATTATTCCCTTGGGTTTATAATACCTTAGGGTTTTAGAAATAATCCTTTGTGTTTATATTATCAAACCATTGGGTCTATCAATCAAAGTGTTCATATCCCTTGGTGCAGTGTCACATTGTGACAACCATGGTCAACCATGGTCCAACATCGCATTGTGAAAAAGAGTGTCTCAATATGAAAATAAACCATGGAAAAACATGTTTATTATGGGGTTTATGGTCACATTGTGAAAAATATTGAGTCTTGGTCAAACGTCACATTGTGACAACCATGGTCATCCATGGTCAACCATGTTATAATGTCGTATTGTGAAAACTATTGTATCAATACGAAAATCAACCACGGTCAACCATGGAAAACTATTTTCCAACCATTTTCCAATGTCGCATTGTGCCAAAGGTTTCCTCAATATGAAAATCAATCATGGTCAACCATAGTCCAACATCGCATTGTCACGAAGATTGTGTCACTCTGAAAATCATCCATGGTCAACCATGGGAAACCATGTTTATTTTTGGGTTTATACTATTTATCTTAGGGTTTATATACCTTGGGTTTATAATAGGCTTTTATCAATATGAAAATCAATCATGGTAAACCATGGTCCAATGTCGCATTGTGATAAAGATTGTCTCAATATGAAAATCAACAATGACAAACCATCGTCCAATACCTTTATAATATTTATCCCTTGGGTTTAATATTATTCCCTTGGGTTTTTAATATTAATTTCTTGGGTTTATTATTTCCTTGGGTTTATAATACCTTAGGGTTTTATAATTAATCCCTTGGGTTTATACTATCAATCCTTTGGGATTATCAATCAAAGTGTTCATATCCCTTGGGTTTATCAATCCCTTGGTGCAATGTCACATTGTGAAAACTATGGCCATCCATGGTCAACCATGCTCCAACGTTGCATTGTGAGAAAGATTGTGTGAATATGAAAATCATCCATGGTCAACCATGTTTATTGTAGGGTTTATGGTGACATCGTATCAAATATTGTCTCTTGGTTTAAAATAATGATAATAATGATAATGGTTTATATACCTTGGGTTGTGTTTAGTATAATTATCTTTGATTTATAATACATTGGCTTTTTAGAACTAATCCCTTGGGTTTATACTATCAATCCCTCGTGTTTATCAATCAAAGTGTTCATATCCCTTAGGCTTATCAATCCATTGGTTCAGATCACATTGTGATATCCATGGCCATCCATGGTCAACCATGATCCAATGTCACATTGTGACTACCATGGTCATCAATGGTCAACCATGGTCCAACATCGTATTGTGACAAAGGTTGTCTCAATATAAAAATCAATCATGGTCAACCATGGTATAATGTCACATTGTGACAAAGACTATCTTAATATGAAAATAAACCATGATCAATCATAATCCAACGTCGAATTGTTACAAATATTGTCTCGACATCGCAATAAATCATGGTCAACCATGGCCACATTGTGACAAAAGTTGTCTCTTGGTCCGAATTTGCTTTGTGACAACCATGGTCATTCATGATCAACCATGCTCTAATGTCACATTGGGACCAAGATTGTCTCAATATGAAAATTAACCATGGTCAAACGTAGCCAATCATTCTCCAATGTCACATTGTGACAAAGATTGTGTCAATATGAAAATCATTTGTGGTTAACCATGGTCAACCATGTTTATTTTAGGCTTTATATACCTTAGGTTTATAATATTTATCTTCGGGTTTATATACCTTCGGTTTATAATATTTATCCCTTGGGTTTTTAATATTAATCTCTTTGGTTTATTATCCCCTTGGGTTTATAATATTAATCTCTTGGGATTATTATTCCCTTGGGTTTATAATATTTATCTTGGGGTTTGTATACCTTGGGTTTATATTATCAATCCCTTGGGTCTATCAATTGAAGCGTTCATATCCCTTGGTGCAGTGTCACATTGTGACAACCATGGTCATCCATGGTCAACCATGGTCCAACATTGCATGGTGACAAAGGTTGTATTAATATTAAAATCAACCATGATCAACCATGGTCCAATGTCACATTTTCACAAATATTATCTTGAAATTACAATCAATCATGGTCAACAATAGTCAATAACGATGGTCACATTGTGACAAATATTTCATCTTGGTCCAACATCACATTGTGACAACCATGGTCAACCATGGACTAATGTCGCATTGTGACAAAGGTTGTCTCAATATGAAAATCAACCATGGTCCACCATGGCCAATAATTGTCCAATGTCTCATTATGACAAAGATTGGGTCAATATGCAAATAATTTGTGGTAAACCATGGTCAACCTTGTTATTTTTAGGGTTTATAATATTTATCTTAGGGTTAATATACCTTGGGTTTATAATATTTATTCCTTTGGCTTAATTTTATTCCCTTGTGTTTATAATATCTTGGGTTTATATTCCCTTGGGTTTTTAATTTTAATCTCTTGGGCTTATTATTCCCTTGAGTTTATAATATTTATCTTAGGGTTTATATAACTTAGGTTTATAATATTAATCCCTTGGTTCTATAATACCTTAAGGTTTTAGAAGTAATCCCTTGGGTTTATCAATCGAAGCATTGATATCCCTTGGTGCAACATCACATTGTGACAACCATGGTCATCCATCGTCCAACATTGCTTTGTGAGAAATGATGTATCAATATTAAAATAAATCCATGGTCAACCATGTTTATTATTGGGTTTATGGTCACATTGTGACAAATATTGTGTCTTGTAAAAACATCACATTGTGACAACCATGGTCTTCCATGATCAACCATGATCCAATGTCGTATTGCGACAAAGATTGTCTTAATATGAAAATCAACCATGACCAAAAATTTTCCAACCATTTTCCAATGTTTCATTGTGAAAAAGGTTGTCTCAGTATGAAAATAAATAATGCTCAACCATAGTCCAACATTACATTATGAAAAAGGTTATGTCACTGTGAAAATCATATGTGGACAATCGTGGTCAACCACGGATTAATGTCACATTGTTATAAAGATTCTCTCAACATGAAAATAAATCCTGATCAACCATGGTCAAATACCTTTATAATATTTATATTAAGGTTTATTTTATTCCCTTGGGTTTTTAATATTAATCCCTTGGGTTTAGTAATATTCCTTTGGGTTTATAATACCTCAGTGTTTTAGAATTAATCACTTGGGTTTATACTATCAATAATTTTGGCTTCTCAATCAAAGTGTTCATATCCCTTGGGTTTATCAATCCCTTAGTGCCATGGTCATCCTTGGTAAACAATGGACTAACGTCGCATGTGACAAAGATTGTCTCAATATGAAAATAAACTATGGTCAACCATGGTCAACCATTTTCCAATGTCACATTGTGACAAAGATTGTGTCTGAAACTCATTTGTGGTCAACCATGGTAAAAAATGTTTATTTTCGGGTTTATAATATTTATATTAGGGTTTATATACCTTTAGTTTATAATATTTATCCCTTGGATTTATAATCCCTTGGGTTTTGTACATTAATCTCTTGGGGTTATTATTCCCTTGAATTTATGATCACTTGAGTTTATAATATTTATCTTAGGGTTTACATACATTGGGTTTATAATATTATTCCCTTGGATTTATAATACCTTAGGGTTTTAAAATTAATCCCTTGGTCTTATATGATTGATGCAACCTAAGCTACGTATCTTCAAGTATGCCTATAATAAGCATATTAAATCCATGTCCCAGGAATTTCAATACCATACTTATAAAAATTCTCTTTTAATAAATTTTATGAGGAAACATTTCTTTTAACTATCCAAAGTCTAAATCTTATTCAACCTTTGAGTGGAACGTTATAGACTCTTCCATAATCTTTGGTTAATTTTTTTTTACCCACACATATCAATCATACTCTTTAAATTGGACTTTGGTTTAATACCCTTTAATCCGCTTTATTTCTATTATAATAATTTTATAATAGAAACCTTTATGAACTTACCATTCCACCCTTTGACCATGTTTTGTTCATATTTCGATGCTCAACCTGCATTTCAATTCTTTTCTGTCGATCTTCACAAACCAATCCAACCTGTATCACACAATATCGCATCCCAACTAGCATGATATTTAACTTTTCCAAAGTACAAGAAATAAGTGGTTTCTCTCAGTGGCTTCTCTTTTTTTTATCGTGTGCTCGAGGAAATTACCACTTACCACTTTTAGCCTACGTGAAAAACCACTTGTTGTTTTCCTAAACCATATCACTGTTCCGCTGCGCCATTGATTAACGGTTTCACATATAATCAACTCCTGGTTCCAAGCGTCTAATTCATGCTTTTGTTGTGTCTTCAATTATGGATCCATTACTAAAATACAAGATTCTAAGGCGAACAAACCAATGCAATCATGATGAACAGAGATTTCTCCTTTGTTACTCTTCTCCCTTAACTCTCTCTATTCTTCTCACCTCTACACAGTTCGTATTGGATATCGATTTGTAGGGTCACGATTTTTAATGGGCATTGATCAATTCTGTGATCGAGTGTTCGACCCCTTTAAAATATTTAAAACACTCAGTATCACAGATTCATAAAACGTGTATCTCAGATACACCATGATAGAAACACAAACTTCAGCTATTTCCAAATTCGAATACTCTGTTTATCCCATCTCTTTCATTATGCAATCTCTATGATTTATTCATAAATCATAACTCAATAATCAAATAATTACATAAAAGTTCTTCCTCTAGCCTGATATTTTGTATCAATGGCCTTTCCTATAATCTTCCTGTAGGCTTATAAAAACAAACTCCTATATGTCTGTCTACTTTCTATATTTCTCTATATATCTTTCATGCCTTTGAGGCTTACAATTTATACAAATGGATTCTACAACCAATTCTGGTTTAGATCCAAAACTTGCTCAACAAAATCTTGAATATCCTCTAAGTCCTCTTTTGACTCAGCTAATCCGTAAGGATCCTCTCTAATCCACAAAATTATGAAACAAATTCCTAATCTAAGATTTACAATTAATTCCCAAATCTTCCAATTCCTAATTCTCTCATGTTCTCCAACATTCTGATGCAGGGGAATCCCTACAAACCCAGAATCTTTCTCAATCTCACGCATATAAAAATCCATCTTAATAACAGCCCAGATTTAACTTCTCTTTTGGGAAATTACATACACTATCATTGTGGAAGCTCGTAACATTCATTCACAACTTCAAAAGTCGAACTTGGTTAATTAAAACCCAAGACATATAATTTATTACACTGCAACTTATTGACCCAAATACCAAAAATTTAAAGTCAACAAACCATGATTCAAATATATGTATGCCTTGCCTTTTAAACCTGCCAAACTGTGTGAAGACTCACACGTTCCATGATGACATCGGTTCGCAACAGTAGCAACGGATTTGAATGGACCTCTTCAACTTTTTCCTCACACCTTGTTCCTATCGGAACCAACCTTTCATAAAACAAAAAAAACTTTCCACCCATCCGATATATTTTAAAACCACTTGGGACAGTCATACAATACTCAAATTCCCACCATTTTTCATTCGATTTGGCACAGAACATAATTGAAACACAGGCCGCACACCATTTAATCAATTACACAGTCATACGATACTCAAATATTCACCATTTGTCATTCGATTTTGCACAGAACATAATTGCCTTCATAATACTCAGAAAAAAACAAAACAGAGCCTCACTTTTGCCAAATTAACCAAGACACTGATATACACTGTCACAATATATCACAAAATCTGAGCTTTCGCTCCACACAAAACCTCACTCTAATCTGCTACCTATTTTTATTTTTTTTCCTCTTCAACCTCCGTTCATGCCTTTTTATGCTTACATTTATACAATGGATTCTAAACCCACTTTCTGGTTTAGATCCCTGAATTCCTCAACAAAATCCTAAAATCTCCTTCTTGTTCCTAAAACTCCTCTCTAATCCCTAGATTTATGAACTAACTCCTAAACTAAGATTTACAATCAATTCTCAATCCCTGAACCTCTCAACTATCCTAAATCTCTCATGTTCTCCTACATTTGAGAACATTTACAATCAAGCCTTACAATATTCAATTAATTCCTACTTTCATTAAAATCACTCAAAACATTAAATAATTTTATAAATCCAATACTTAAGAAACCAATTTCCTTGAAATACAAGACCCCCTATTTCTACTTAGAATATAATGATAATATTGAGCTGGATGCTCCTGCATCAGACTCCCCATGTAAGAAAATTTATGACCACCTGGTCATAAGTCTGGATAATTGTTTCCTCCTGGATCCCAAACTTTATTTTTTAATCTTTCCTTTCTTGTCAATTGCTCTATTGCTGTTGTTATCTGCTGTTGTTCTCCAGGTCTCCATAGTTTATGTTGTAATGCTCCACTTGCCCTACCCTCAAGGTCTGCTACTGTCTTTTTCTTGTTGTCACTCCTTTTCTTTCTTGTTGTTGTCTTTCTTTGAGACATTTTCATCATTAACCTCCTTATCAACTCAATTTCTCTGTCCAGTATATCCTCTGTCTGCTGACTGTTTCCATCTCTTGATTGTTGAACTCTCATTCTTGCTTGTTCTTCACTTGTTTTGATCGCTTCCTTTTCACCTTTACTGCTGTTTTGCACCTTTTCTGCTGCTGCTACATTGTCTTTTAGAACAATTTCTTGCCCCTGTTTTCTGCATCTGTCAACTTCTTCTTGATTATTATTTATGACAACTATTTTGTCATCCTTCTTCAGCAATCTATCCTGGACATTCATCCTCTGCTCTTCCAACTTCCTCCTTTGAAAGTCTAATTCTCTATATAACTCAATTATTTTACTTGGAGTGAACTTTAGAAATTTTACATAATCTTCCATTTCCTCATTTTTTATTGTCTCATTATCACATGGTCCTTCTTCCTCTGCTAAATATTCCTTAACATCCTTCAGTATATGTTCTTCCTCTTCTTCTTCCATTTGGCTATCCACCTGTGCCAAATATGTTCCAGCGTCTGCCACAACATCTTCAATTATAAGACAATAATTATAATAAAAAATATAAGGCCTCTGTACCTCTTTTCCATTTAGCAACACTTCAGTATGTTGCGTTTATTTCTCTTCTTCTGTCAGCATATCAGTATGCTGATCCAAACTCAAAGAACTCCTGAGACTGTCAGCTAGTCTCCCCTTCTCATCATCTATTTCAATTATGTCTTCTAGCATTTGTCCATTGTAGTGAACTGATTCTTTCCCAGCCTCTTTATCATATTCTGCTTCAAAAATTTCATCTTCTGGAAGGTACTCTTTCACATCTTTGACAGTTTTAAAAGACTGTCTATCTTCTTCCAAACCTGCAATTATACACAAATCATTAGTTTTAAAATCACAAGACCTTACGGTCTAATTTGAGGCTTCAGTCATCAAGTCTTCCGGCTGCTTCGAATCATTCATATGATTCAACTCCTCTAGCTCTTCATCACTTTCAAAAAGTAATGGTCCACTTTCTAGTTCACATATCGAAACTTCAACATCTTCTTCAGCATCTTCCTTTTGTTGTAGCTCAACTCTTTTGAGCTTCTCTATCCTCTGTTTGGCATCTATAACCTGTTCAAGTCCCCTTAGTTCCTTCATCAACTACATATTCACCTGATGATTCCTCTTCTCTTGTAGCCTCTGCCACTTCACCTTCCTTCTCATGACATAACCATGCTTCTGGTCTATTTCATTTCTTTGCAACATCTCCATTAACACCTCAAGCTGAACTACTATCTCAGCCTTCTCCCGCTCATATTCCTCTTTTCTTAACTGTCTCTGTATGCCATTTTCCTGGGCATCCTTGTCCTTTGGTCTTCTGTTGTGGTCTCTTTCAGAACCTCTGTTACGACTGTCACTAGTCATCATCCTCTCCATTTCTATGAGTTCCTCACTCACTTTACTATGAGTTGCACTAAAGCCTCTTCAACAGCAAGTCCTGTCCTGCCACCACTTAACTCACCAAGCTCTCCTCACTCAGTCTTTTGGCAAGCAATTGGTTCTCTATCTCTGGAACCTCCTTTGAGCACTTCTCTTTGCTCTTTCTGACTTCAACTCATATGCATATTCTAAGAACACAACTGTCCTCCTTATCCAATCTCTATTGGAATTCCTCAAGGTTCTGCCACATTTATGTTTTCACTTAGAACTTTCACCAGCTTCCTTTATCTGTTAACAATTCTAACCACATCTTATATGGAGTTGCCTTTTGGGAGTTGCAATAATACTTCTACTTCAATGCAAAGACTACAATCTTTTAATCTTCAAATCCAAATAAAACCATATCATCTTACCTTCAAGATCTCGGTCTGATCTTGTCCTTCCATTCACCTGCACTTTTGAATGGACTGTCCTTCCGACTAGCTTTCAGCTGTGTCTTCAAACTCTGTTACTTCCAAAACTTACAAACATTCCTCTTACAGTTTAACTACTATAATCTTACTATAAAATTTCATTCATTTCATATCTGCTAATCATTAGACAAAAATGCATACCTTCAACTACCTTCAGAATCTCACCATTCCTGAAAATCTGTTTCAGCAAATCTTTATGCTTCCACTGCACAATTTCTCGATATTCACTACTGTCAATCAAATTTTAGAATCTGGTCCTTTCTTCCAATCTTCCGGATTTATCTGGGCAAAGCTTTAGCTATCAGAAACAATTCCTTCTTTGTTGAATTTCTTCCACTTAGAAATCATTAACAACTTCTTTCATTACTATCCCTTAAGGTTTGATCTCCTTTGCTGAGATACTTCATTGCTGCAACCATCAATTCTCAATCTATTCCTTTGTCAGTGAAACTCAAATCAGAATTAAACAAACACAATACCTTCACGATTCTTCATTCATTTCGGCAATCTTGTTCGCTACAATTGTGTACTGCTGCATCTCAGATTTAGAATATGATCTTCCTTTTAGTATTCATCACACACTCAAATAAAACACACTTCAATTCTCAACAGAACCTTCCTGCACTCATTCAGAAAAACAAACATCTTCAATTTCAACAGAGCCAATCTCTGATACCAAAATGATGCAGGGGAATCCCTGCAAACCCAGAATCTTTCTCAATCTCACGCATATAAAAATCCATCTTAATAATAGCCCAGATTTAACTTCTCTTCTTGGCAATTACATACACTATCATTGTGGAAGCTCGTAACATTCATTCACAACTTCAAAAGTTGAACTTGGTTAATTAAAACCCAAGACATATAATTTATTGCACTGCAACTTATTGACCCAAATACCAAAAATTTAAATTCAACAAACCACGATTCAAATATATGTGTGCCTTGCCTTTTAAACCTGCCAAACTGTGTGAAGACTCACACGTTCCATGATGACATCGGTTCGCAGTAGTAGCAATGGATTTGAATGGACCTCTTAAAATTTTTCCTCACACCTTGTTCCTATCGGAACCAACCTTTTATAAAACAAAAAAAACTTTCCACTGATCCGATATATTTTAAAACCACTTGGGACAGTGCCTTTTATAACAATTATATATATATATATATATAGATATATATATTACTGCAAACCCAAATCTGGTTTATTCCAACAGTTCAGATCAATTTCGCTAATTAGTAATTGCAGGCTCCTCTCAAACTTTCGACATTCACCATAGTGACGATGCGATGATCGATTCGCACATCGGAAGTTCTAATGGTTCTCCAATCATCGACACCTTTAGCGATGTAGTTTGAAACTTTGCAATCGGAATAGCCAATGTCCTATAAAGTTCAACAACCGCTCCAATGCGATATCGTTCCACAGTTCTAATGTGATCCTCTCGGACCCGATATCACATTAAACCATTTCTTAATTATACCTTGCATCCGCCGATACTCTGCTTATCGAAGATTGCCAAATCTTAATGGTGAACAACTACCCTTTCTGTAGGCGCTCCGATATTACTCCGATCCGACACAATAGGTTATACACGGACCCGATACATCATACAAATCGACTGATATAACTTTCGCATCAGGTTCCAATGTTATACGGTGTTATATGGAAACCTCTATCTACCCTATCCGATGTTGCATGGACCGATGACTTTCAGTGTCAATCCTTATACCGCTTCAGATCCGATCAAAAGGCTCTACTACATGTTTCACATTAATTCTCGAGTTTAAAGACTTTCCTTCTTACAGTGTCAAGAATTTTCTCGATTACATTAACACGGTGTTTCTCACAATTGAAATTAAAAAAAACACAGGCCACACACCATTTAATCAATTACACAGTCATACAATACTCAAATTCCCACCATTTGTCATTCGATTTGGCACAGAACATAATTGAAACACAGGCCGCACACCATTTAATCAATTACACAGTCATACGATACTCAAATCTTCACCATTTGTCATTCGATTTGGCACAGAACATAATTGCTTTCATAATACTCAGAAAAAAACAAAACAGAGCCTCGCTTTTGCCAAATTAACCAAGACACTGATATACACTGTCACAATATATCACAAAATCTGAGCTTTCGCTCCACACAAAACCTCACTCTAATCTGCTACCTATTTTTCTTTTTTTTCCTCTTCAACCTCCGTTCATGCCTTTTTATGCTTACATTTATACAATGGGTTCTAAACCCACTTTCTGGTTTAGATCCCCAAATTCCTCAACAAAATCCTAAAATCTCCTTCTTGTTCCTAAAACTCCTCTCTAATCCCTAGATTTATGAACTGACTCCTAAACTAAGATTTAAAATCAATTCTCAATCCCTCAATCTCTCAACTATCCTAAATCTCTCATGTTCTCCTACATTCGAGAACATTTACAATCAAGCCTTACAATATTCAATTAATTCCTACTTTCATTAAAATCACTCAAAACATTAAATAAATTTAAAAATCCAATACTTAAGAAACCAATTTCCTTGAAATACAAGACCCCCTATTTCTACTTAGAATATAATGATAATATTGAGCTGGATGCTCCTGCATCACATTCGAGAACATTTACAAAATTCCTCACCATTTAAATCTTATTCTAAAATATGTCTCAGTAAAATCACTCAAACTCTAAACAAATTATTTTAATTTGTTACATAGGAATCCAACTTCCTTTAAAACACAAGACCCCCTATGTCTACTAAATTATAATGAAATTTATGAGCTAGATGCTCCTGCATCAGACTCCCAAAGCAGAAATTAATCATGATCTCTTAATCATGTGCTTCCAACCTTTGGCCTCGTGGATCTGATACTCTGTTTTTCTGCTGTCCATAAGCTGCATTGTCTTCATCATTCTTCAGCTGCACTTTTCGAGGCTTCCATACTTTATTCGGCATCTTCCCACTAGCTGTGCTTTCACATTATGTTCTTATATTTTCCTTGCTTTTGTTTCTTTGCTTTCTTACTGATGTCTTCTTCTGAGACACCTTCATCATCAACCTTCTTATGTTTTCAATTTCTATTTCCAAGTTATCTTCTGACTGGTAACCACTCTGCCATTTGTTGCTACTTCCAATTTTTGCTGCAAATATTGTTATAGATATTGCTCCAAATACTCTTGTAGATATTGCTGCCTCCCAAACTTCCTGAATATCTCTTAAGATATCTCCCTCTGCAACATCCTTCTTATGTTTACTACCTGAAAATTTTCTTTCAAAAAATAAATTATATTCTCATTCTTTAACTATAGCAATATACTCCTTCACTATTCTTTGTATACTAGCAAGAATAAAATTTTGGCAAACTAGTATCAGTTTCTGCCCCTTCCGCAACTTCAAACATTTCCACTTTATTATCTACAATTCCTTTCTCTTGTTCAAATGTTTCTAGCAAGCATTTCATCCATTCCCTTTGTACTTGTTCATCTCAAACATATCATCAATATGTTGCAATTCAGTTTCAACATAACCTTCTTCTTGTTCGTTAACAACCTTCAGTGATTGTCCTTCACCTCCTTGATTGATTCTGACAGTTAATTCAGATTCTTCAAACTCTGTATCTTCATGCTTTACAACTTCCTCATCATTATGTCTTACCTGGTTCTTCAATTTTAAAATTGACTCTCCTTCCACTTGAGACACGTCTGCCTTATCTGGAATTTCTCCTGAAACTCCTGTACAATCTTCACAATTTTCCTTTTCTTTGTCACAAGTCCAATCATTTTGTGACATTATTTCTTCATCCTTTATCAGAATAGAATTCTGATTCTCCACCACTGTGGCAATTCTAAGGGTCTGTCCCGGAGTCTTCTTTGGCCAATCATATAAGTCAATTCATCCTTGTCTTCAACAATAACAAGTGCCTTCATATGACCTCCTCTCGCAACATCTCGCATGTTGCTTGAGTTTTCATGTAACTCCTTTGTCAGCACGTCAAGATGTTAATTTAAATTCTCCATGAGATCATGCCAATGGCTCCTCCTTCATATCATCTCGTTTCAAGGATGTCTCCTCGTCTCGTTCACAATGAACTCCTTCGATTTTCTCGGGACTCTTTGTCTTTCTTCAAAGAATTCATCCCGAGCATGCATCCTCGTTTTTCCAACTCTCTTCTTTGAAGATCTAACTTTCTATATAACTCAACAATTTCAATTGGGGTAGAAATTGGAAATTTTACACAGTTTTTCACACCTTCACTTGTTTTTGACCAATCATCAGATGGTCCTTCTTCCTCTGCTAAATCATATTTAACATTTTGTTGTATATTTCCATAACACCCCTCTGTCTCCTTTTGTTTCTGAGATCTTACTATCTCAGTACTAATCTGAACATATTTCAGGTTCAACTCCTTTTTCTTAACAAACTTAAAAGTTTGTTCATCATCCTGTGATGTACCTGCAAGCATACATAAATCATTAGTTTTAAAAACATAAGACCTTTCAGTCTCATTTTCTTCCTCAAGCACCAATCTTTCACAATATACTTTCTGGTTTCCAGTAGATCCTATTTGCTGTGACTCAATTCTTTTGAGTCTTTCCTCTTCCAACAAAGAAATATGTATCTGTTCAAGTTCTTTGAATTTGTTTATTAGCTTATCATTCCATTTCTTTTGTAATAGGTTCCATTTAACCCATTTTTTCATTCTCCATCCATGTCTTTGGCATTCATTCCCTAACTCTTTTAGCCATCCCTGTAGTACCTCCAGTTGTACTTTCATCACTACAATATCTCTCTCTCGATCCTCATCACTTATTTTATCTTTGTGGCATTCTTTAGAATCTCTTCTCTGATCCTCCAGGGCCATCTTCCTCATGAGCTCATCCATGCTCGATTGGTGATTTGCAACATAGCCTTCTCTTGTAGCAATCTACTTTTGCTACTCAATACCCTATCAAGCTTCCTTTCTGAGCTTGATCTCTTCCTAGGTATTATTTTGGTTCACTCTCTTGAACCTACTGTTCCTTTGGCTGCTGCACTCAGTCACCTTCCTTATTTTAGAAATATTTACCAAGTCCTTCATCACTTCTTCTTAAGGCTTGATCTTTCTTTGTTGAGATATTTTATCTTGTCTGCAACCATAAACCAAATTAAAATAAAACACACTATCTCACCTTCAAAAAAATTTACATGACCTTGTTCTCCCATTCACTAGTACTTTGAATGGACTGTTCTCATTTATTTTTGAAAATGTCTGTTACACTTCAACTCTACGTATCTACTGCTTATCAGATTCAAAATCTGATCTTGAACTTTTCCTTTCTGTCATCACCATTGTACCTGTATACACATATTTCAAAACATAACTTTGTAAATCTTCAGAGAAAATTTATTTTTTATAACTCAGATTTTGTAGATCTGAATTTCCTCATAGAGGCTACCACGCTTCCACTGCATACCTTTTCCCATCTACAACTGCTGCCAATCAGATATAAAATCTGATCCTGTAACTTCTTTTTCAATCTCTGTTATAGCTTTCTAAAGAATTTTAATTCTATTTCACACAAAATCAATCATTAACTAATCATACTTCTTTCCAATACGTTCAGAATCCACTTCTGCTCTGATACCAAAATTGACGCAGCCTAAGCTGCATATCTTCAAGTATGCCTATAATAAGCATATTAAATCCATGTCCCATGAATTTCAATACCATACTAAGAAAAATTCTCTTTCAATTAATTTTTTTGCGGAAACATTTCTTTTAACTATCCAAAGTCTAAATCTTATTCAACCTTTGAGTGGAACCTTATAGACTCTTCCATAATCTTTGGTTAATTTTTTTACTCGCATATATAAATCATACTCCTTACCTTGGACTTTGGTTTAATACCCTTTAATTCGCTTTATTTATATTATAATACTTTTATAGTAGAAACCTTTAGGAACTTACCATTCTGCCTTTTGATCACGTTTTATTCATATTTCGATGCTCAACCTGCATTTCAATTCTTCACCGTCGATCTTCACAAACCAATCCAACCTCTATCACGCAATATCGCATCCCAACTAGAATGATATTTAAATTTTCCAAAGTATGCGAAATAAGTGGTTTCTCTCGTGCTACATGGCTTCTCTTTGTTTTATCGCGTGCTCCAGGAAATTACCATTTACCACTTTTAGCCTACGCGAGAAACCACTTGTTGTTTTCCTAAACCATATCATTGTTCCATTGCGCCATTAACTAACAGTTTCACATACAATCAACTCCTAGTTCCAAGAGTCTAATTCATGTTTTCACTGTGTCTTCAATTATGGATCCATTACTAAAATACGAGATTCTAAGTTGAACACACCAATGCAATCACGATGAACAGATATTTTTCCTTTGTTACTCTCCTCCATTAACTCTCTCTATTCTTCTCACCTCTACACAATTCGTATTGGATATCGATTTGTAGGGTCACGGTTTTTAATGGGCAACGATCCACTCTATGATCGATGAACGATATTAACATCCACATGGGATTTAAAATATGAAATGAGTGTTCGACCCCTTTAAAATATTTAAAACACTCAGTATCATGGACTCATAAAACCTATAGCTCAGATACACCATGACAGAAACACAAACTTCAGCTATTTCCAAATTCGAATACTTTGTTTATCACATCTCTTTCATTATGCAATCTCTCTTATTTATTCATAAATCATAACTCAAAAATCAAATAATTACATAAAAATTCTTCCTCTGGCCTGATCTTCTGTATCAATGGCCTTTCCCCTAATCTTCTCATAGGCTTACAAAAACAAACTCCTATCCGTTTGTCTACTTTCTATATTTCTCTATATATCTTTCATGCCTTTGAGGCTTACAATTTATACAAATGGATTCTACATCCAATTCTCGTTTAGATCCAAAACTTGCTCAACAAAATCCTGAATATCCTCTAAGTCGTCTTTTGACTCAACTAATCCCTAAGGATCCTCTCTAATCCACAAAATCATGAAACAAATTCCTAATCTAAGATTTAAAATTAATTCCCAAATCTTCAAATTCCTAATTCTCTCATGTTCTACAACATTTGAGAATATTTACAAAATTCCTCACCATTTAAACCTTATTCTAAAATATCTCTCATTAAAATCACTCAAACTTTAAACAAATTATTTTAATTTGTTACAAAGGAATCCAACTTCATTTAAAACAAAAGACCCCCTATGTCTACTAAATTACATTGAAATTTCTGAGTCGGATGCTCCTACATCAATTATCAATCCCTTGGGTCTATCAATCGAAATATTCATATCCCTTGATGCAACATCACATTGTGAAAACCATAGTCATCCATCGTCAACCATGGTCCAATGTCACTTTTTAAAAAAGATTGTCTCAATATGAAAATCAACCATGGTCGACCATGGTCAGACATGTTTATTATGGGGTTTATGGTCACATTGTGATAAAGATTGTGTCTTGCTTAAATGTCAAATTGTGACAACCATGGTCATCCATGTTCAACCATGGTCGAATGTCTTATTGTGATAAATATTGTCTCGATATGAAAATAAACCATGGTGAACCATGACCAACCATTTTCTAATGTCGCATTGTGCCAAAGGCTATCTCTATATGAAAATCAATCATGGTCCACCATAGTCCAACGCTGCATTGTGACAAAGATTGTGTCACTATGAAAATTATATGTGGTCAACCATGGCCAACTATGTTTATTTTTGGGTTTATAATATTTAACTTAGGATTTATATTACATCCAAGTTTAAGGAAAATCTATGGGAGGATCAGGAGCTAGAGGGTAAAAGGAAGCTAAGATACTATAAGGAAGTGATCAACCCCACACTTGATAATCAGAGTTATCTCTCTATGTTGTCGAGCAATAAGAAAAAAATGAACATCGCTAGGATAAGAACTAATTTCCATGAGCTTCGGAGTGAGACCGGGCAGTGGTCTATTCCCAAGACTCCCTTGAACGATAGAATCTACCAGATTTTCGATTCTAAGCAAGTGGAAGATGAAAAGCACTTCATTTTAGACTGCCCGAATCTTACTCAATTTCGCTTTCAATTCCTTAACATTTGCCACACTTCCAATATTCTTGACGTATTAAGCCAATCCACCTATAGTGATATTGGAGCACTTATTTCCCTTCTCTTTGACCATAGAAACAAGATTTTGAAGAATCAAACTTAGATTCTTTCTTCTCTTTTAAGGTCCGATAGACCACATTGGTCTTAACGGACGGTAACCATCATCATCATCATCATCATAATATGATTTTCTCAATATATATTTAACCACAATCAACCATGGTCAACCATGGTTGAATGTCGCATTGTGATAAAGATTGTCTCAATATGAAAATCAAGCATGATGAACCATGGTCCAATACCTTTATAATATTTACATTAGGGTTTATAATATTTATCCCTTGGATTTAATATTATTCCCTTGGATTTCTAATATTAATCTCTTGAGTTTAATATTATTCCCTTGGATCTATAATACTTTGGGGTTTTATAATTAATCCCTTGGGTCTACCCTATCAATCTTTTGAGTTTATCAATCAAAATGTTTATTATTAACTATTATTAATAATTAATAATTCAATACAAATTATTATTATTTAAATTAATAATAATAATAATAATAATAATAATAATAATAATATTTTTTAATTACTTATTATTATGTAATAATTAATTATATTTATTATTTATAGTAATAATTAAATTTTTTTATTGTAGTATATATTTTTAATATTATATTTATATTAATGGTTTGTGTGATAGATACCAGCTTTGAGGATATATCAATGGCATTTAATTAATTAAATATAATGATGCCCATATTTTAATTAAAACAAATCAATAATATTTCAAAATTAAACTTAAACAATAACTAATAAAACAAAAAGACTTATATCTATATATATATAATTCTTCCCGACTGCAAAATTCATATTCACGTGCGTGTGTATATATATTATTACGTACGGAAAAATTAACAATATTCTTACATATTCATATCCGTGATTGGCCAAGTGAGCGCTAAAGTCAATCATAACGTAATAGTATACCTAACACCTCATGAGAATGTTGCCTAGAGTGTTGCACGAGAGATGAATTATTGTGGGTTCCCTCAGTATGGACCCTGATCTTAAGTCCCAATAATTTATAACAAAGAGACAATCTCATTTCTAGCATAAAGGACGATCTCATGCCATAAGGTTGAGTTCAAATGATAATATAAATGTTTTATTAACTGAAATTTATTTGAGGTCGATGAAGAATATTCGGAGTATATCAAATATAATATTATTAATTTAAATTTTGATGAAATCATTTTAACTATTAATATTATAATAAAATATTTAAAATAATAAAAATAAAATATGAACTTATTATAACATTTAAGTTTAACAAAATTGTAAAACACATAAACAAATCTGTAAAACAGTTCCAAACATCGGAACAAAAATTTCATTCAAATTGTCCGTCACAACCGACAATGTTTTAATCTTTTAGGTGTCTGCCGTGTGGAAACGGTCTTACAAACACTGAACCTCATCTGCACAATTTCAATCAATCTGATACATAAATACAACCAAGCCCTTTACCCATTCCAGCAGCAGTGTGCTCAGTAAGTATATACAAGTTCTCAGCGCGCCGGCTCCTCTCGAGATGTTTATAAACCTCCAGGCGGACTTTGGGGTTCGACGATGGTATCCAGCCTTGGTTTCCATCGTGACATGGCGGTTTGCCTACTCACATGTTGGATTACATTTTCCATCACCATATTAACATTATTGGCTGAAAGAAGAGAAGCCAGCTCTTCTTTTCTAACTCGAAGCTTCACACGCATCGTCGATCCGTCTGTGGATTTGGAAGAAGAAACGAACATGACGCCGCCTCTATTAATCTTATTAACCACATCATCATCTCCTCCTTCTTTTATTGAATCTCTGCCGATTTCTGTAGAAGACTGTGGCTGCAACCTGGAACTGGCCCTTGGAATGCTATGATAAGAAAAAGCTCTTGATGAAAAGTGACCTCCATTGTTATTGTTGTTGTAATCGATGAGTTCATCCTCCGGGAAAGGGATGAGATAATAGAGATGAGCAGCTACAAGCCCTGCCCTTTCTGGAAGAGGTTGACTGAAACTGCCTATCCCCAATGGGGGACCAGCCGGTGCCTCAAACATCTGATGATTTGGGTAATCGATGAGTATTTCCTTCACAGAAACAGGACTCCGGAGCTTCATCATTGATCCGTCGGCTTTCATGATCTTGATCCGACGACCATGACGGTGAACAACTCCTCGCAGTAGCATGTTACCCATCTTGCTCTCTTCTATACTCTGTGTATCCTATTCCTCGTAGGCTTTAATATATTTTTACCCACAGATCGAGAGCTGTATTCTATATTCCTCGTATGCCTTGCATATATTTTACACACAGATGAAGATTTGTATGTATATATAGTGAGAATAGAAGGGTTGATTAGATTAGAGAGCAGAGTACGAGGATAATTTGACTTTATTGCCTATGGTGGCTACAAGAAATACAGCAAGGATGGCACGTCGGTTTATGACTAATCCCTCGTCCAAGAATTTAAAGCAAAGCTACCATGGTACCTGATTGAACAATTTGGACGTCCTTGTGAGACTTTTTCAATCCATCCACGTAACCAACTCCACGTGTGGTTGACTGTCTACTCAATCTTCGCTTACGGAACTTGGTTTCGCAAACACATAAAGAATCTTTATGGTAATCTATAATTTTGGTGGTGAAACATTTACCGTCAGTTATAATAATACGGTTCTTTATGGAGACAAGTAATCAAGAGATTATTCAGCGCCAAAGAAAATTTGTATTTTATTGGTGTTTTTTTATTTAAGCATAAACGGTAGAGTTTATATATATAAAAAGCGTCACAACGCTTGTAAAATCTGGGATATTACATCAAAAGTTGGATCATAAGAAAATATGGGATATTCACATCAAAAGTTTGGATCTGTTCATGATTTTGTTTTTAAAATGAGTCTATATTTTTTCAAAGTGTTTTTACAAGTTATTTTAAAAACCAATCTCTTAACTATCAATTTAATTACAATAACAAATATGTACATATGTGGTTTGCCATAAAAATAAAATTATAATTATCATAAGGGATGAACTATTCTTCCATCAGAGCCGGTTTGTTGAGATCGAGATCTTTGCGCTCATACTCCATCCTCGAGCTGCTTTCCACCAGCTTGATCTTCAACTGCTCGATTTCTTGCCTATCTCGTCCTTGAGGTTGTAGATGCATTATTTTTTCTCCAGTTGACGTTCCTACATGTTTATAACATCTTTATGGTGCTCATGAATACACATCTGCAATATAGCGATACCATCTCGGAACTCCTTGTGTTCATGTGCACACATTTCACATGCATTTTTTATGTTACCTCCATTAAGCACCCACCTCGCCCTCGAACCCCCAGACCTCGGTATGCGGAGACACCAGGAGCCCGACCCAGAACTCTCTTCCATTGAATTACTCTGGCCGCTCATGATGACAACCATGAAACAACCAAAGACACAATCCTCCAAAGGGCCAAGAACCTCCTCCACAGAGAAGGTACACACTAGTAGACCACTCCCAAAACTCCCAGAACCACTGCCACTCTTCCCAACCCATGACGATAGCCCACTGCGACACTCACTACACAAAAGCATAAACCAACCTGCCACCATAATAAGAGAATTACCCAAACTACAACTAAACCTTGACCACGACCTTTGGAGCAAAACAGAGACCACCTTTCCAGAGACAAATTGAAACTCCTTACAACATATCTTATCGTTAGCCCCTAAATAGCTAACATAGGTATGAATTCGGATGCATGCCTTCGTCACTGTAGTAGCCATGCTACAATCCCAATGCATTGCCATAATTTTCCTGCTCTTCTATTCATCCCTCAATCTCACCGACATCTTCTTCCCACTCTCTACCTACAAAATTCAAAGCATTGGGAGTAAATGCAGCTCCCAAATCCCAAAATTCCCATTGTTTCACCCAATGGAAACAATGCCCCAATAATTTCACCCTGATTTTGGCAGAATTGGCACTCCGATAGTGCTTTTTGGGGAAAAATTATGGGTTCGGTGCCATATTTTGGGGAAAAAGTGGAACACATAGTGAAGAAACTAGGAGAAGTCTAGAGCTGATGTAGAAAGAGGCTACACATGAATTTTTGGGCATTCTAGAGCTGATGGAACATGTTTTAGAGTTGTTTGAGCATTGTAAACACATGTAATCACACTTTTGAGCATAATATAAGAGGGCCAAGCCATTGGAAGTTGGACCAAGGAGATGTAGCCCAAGAATGTTGAAATCATTCATCATATTGTGTTTTGTGACTGTTTATAGTGATGTTCATGTCTGTTAGATGTTGTTGTTCAATGTTTTAATAATGTCAATTTGTGCATGGAATTCACATAAAAATACATAAAAAGTCATATTAAACTTGAAATTAATCTCTCAATCTTAAAACACTTTGTTTATATTCAAAATTGCATCTTAGCACATCAAAACTAATATTCATATTCAGATCAGGTGCTCTAGTGAAAAATTTTGGACCTTTCATGGAGGTTGTTGACTTTAACTCAAAAGATAGATTAAAGTAGAAATCAACATATAGTGAAGACTGTAATAAACCTGGGGAAACTTCCATGTAATTAAAGTTAATAAAGGAAAAATAATAACAACGGTTATGGGAAACTTATTCGAAGCTTAATTTTTGGAAAAAACATCCTAGTCTGGGTGTTCATTTGGTTTATTATGGCTAAGGGAAACTGGAAATTAAATGGAAAAGGATTTTGAAAGGAAAAGTGTCATTATTTTGCATTTATTTATGAAAATAATGGAAATTAGGAGAAAAGGAAGGTCAAAGGTCAGAGGTTTCATGTGAGGAATAAATTGAAAGAAAATAATGGAAAATGAAGAAAATAGATGCCTCATTAATAAAAAGGATTATGAGGATCATTTCATAGCTTTTGTTACTTTAGTTTTAGAGCTCTATCTCTATTATCTCTGTCACACCCTTGGACACTTAGAGTTTCATGGAGCATTTGAACATCACATAAAGAAAATAAAAGAAGGAAATGAGGAAATAAATATCAAGCAAGGAAGAACAAGATCAAGAAACTACACCAGTTTTACTTGCAGGTAGCAATTTGCATGTATGATTTCTTTACTAGGTTTGGCATTCATGGTTATGCATGTGTGTTCTTGGTTCTTTTGTTGTCATTGGCATGGGGTTTTCCATTTGTCACAATGTTCTTAAGCCTTGCCTTGCCATTTCCGGATAGCCATGGTGTGATGGGGTTCTCATGTTTTGGTTGAGATGGATTATCGGATGGACTCGAAGCTGAGTGGGGTATTCTTAGGATTATTCACAAGGCTTAGGAATCCTAGGATGTGATACACGGTAAAGCCTAGATGTGGACTCCTCGATTGAGACTAGGAATCCCTTCACCGGTGAATAACGAGATACACGGTAAATCTCAGTGATGGGTACCCTTGATTGGGCATGGGAATCCCTTTATTGGTAGTTTTAGGATACATGGTAAAGTCGAGAGGTTGAAACAAACACATTCCTCATGGTTTAGGCCCGAGAGATCCATCTAAATTCATTTTTTTAATGGCCTCGTGATCTAGTGAGGATTGTGTTAAAGCCTGGTTCTATTGATGAGGGTGAGGTGGTTTAGCCTCGAGAAGCCCTGGTTGGTTCTTTAGGTTTTAAGTCCCACATTCATGCTTGGAATATGGAATAGGGGTGATTCGCTCAAGAGATATTTGGCTCAACCAATCTATGGCTGGGTGGAATGTGATAGTCCCATATTGGGTTGGATTTTGCATTCATCAATAAGGGTTCTTTTCCTTGGTATTGTATGTGGAAAATTACTGGTTCATATGTGTCATTTATGGTTGTTGTATCCTTGATATGTATGCTGGTTATGAGAATGTCTTATGACAGTGATAATGTATGGCTTTCATCCTGATTTGATTTATAAACGAATGAACAATGAATATATGGCCTAATAGATGATAATGTAGTTGTACTATGATCAGGCATCAATGCTACTTAACGCTTCTCAGATAAGTATGAGACCCCTTTCCTTAGATATATTGTTTAAACCTGTAGAATGCATATTTCTGACATGTTTGACGAAATGCATGTTATGCCTCATATGGGTCCAGTCAATTCCTTGTTTAAGTATTTCATCTTTATCTTTGTTTCGATGTTATTTTTAATTTTTGGAAGTGTCATGGAGTTCTGGGCAGTGGCCTAAGTCGTGGTCCTGAAAAAGTGGCACAGAATCCAGAGTTGCTGGCACATAAATACTTAGAAAAATCCTGAGTCGCAGGCATGCCTTGCTGTGGGAGTGACAATAGGGTCTCAGTCGCATGCATTCCCATGTCAAGGGAGCGACTCAAGCTCTAATGCAGCAAAATGTCAATTTGTCTCAAGGGATGGTCACATGGATGGGTTGGATGGATCCAGGTGGTTTTGTTGCATGTGTAGAAGGTCAGGTTTCTGTGGTCCGTCGATTCCACTTCCTTAACTATAGATGGGGAGTTGAATCAGATCATAGTAGCCTTTCGTCACATATTTACCCTTGTTGGATGGTTACTTGGGTAGATGTGGGCGGAGGGAGTTACAGAGTGGTACCAGAGCATGGTTCACCCCTTGGATGGGTGATGTGTTGGTCATTCATTCATGTTGATTACATATGTGTTCCTTATAATTATGGTCCATGTGCTTATTGCATATTAATGGTGGTGGTCATGGTTGTAGTGATGTCTCAATGTGAAAGTTGACGGGGGTTGTTTTGGAATGTGTCGTAATGACTGTATGATTGGTTATGAATGATTTATGCATGTTGATGTTTATATGTTTCGTGCATACATTGATATGGTTGTAGTTATCATTCCTAAGGTCATGATGTGTGGTTGATATGGTCATACACTGATGACTGAACTATGGTTAGGATGAATACTAATATGTTCAATCTTGCAGACAAGATATCATCCCCGAATTATACTGAGGTACATTAGTTTGTTTATGATTTAGTTTAGCAGACATAGTATGCCTTGCAGGAAGAGATCATTATGAATAGAAAGATGGTAGACTACAGAGATTCTCCCTATGAATCAAATAAGAAGTGTGTTTTCGGGCACTCTTCTGACTTAGCAGACACATTGAGGAGTTTGAAGGAAGAAATATGGAGTTGCAAAGCAGATAATGACAAAATCATGCACGCACAAGAGAAATAAAAAGAAGTCAAGGTAATGAGTCTTCATAGTTTTTCAAAATTGCAGTGACAAGGAACACTCTAGATCAACTATGGACAGGAGGATGGGAATAATGGGGAATATGGAAGTAGGTCTCATGGTGGTCATAGATCAGATAGAGATGACATGATCAAAGATGGTAGATTCTTGGATACTCCAGATAGGAGAGGTGAGGGACACATGTACTATTATAGTTATGGTTCTGACATGCACTATGATCGTAATCATTATCACCCTTATAGGAGGAGTGACACAGAAAAATTCCCAGATGAGTTTAAGAAAGCCAAGACACCTACCTTTGATGGATATTTGAAGAAGCCAAAAGATGCAGAGGCTTGGTTACTTGGCATGAAGAAATTCTTTGAGGTGTATAATTACATAGATAATATGAAGGCCAGAGTAGTTATCTTCAACCTGAAAGATAAACAATATATCTGGTGGGAAGATTTGAAGCAGCTTATAGGCATCACGACATAAGAGTAGAGTTTGTAGGAGAGTCAAGAGAAGTTTTAGAAAGAAGTACTTATAATAAAGTTACTATGACAACAAATCCAAGGAATTCTATGGGCTTAAGATACAATCAGTGATAGATGAAGAGTATATGACTAAATTCCTGGAGCTATTGAGTTATGTACCATATCTTAAGGAATAAAATACTAAATTTCAGAGGTTTGTGAGTGGATTTCCATTAGAATTTAGAGATCAAATTGAGTATGATGAACCTCGGTCACTTGAGGAAGATATTTGGAAATTAAAGTATTGCTATGAAAAATCAAAGTATAAGACCAAATCTCCAAGGATGGAAAGGGAAAGATAAAGGTAAAGGTAAATGGTAGCCAAAAAAATAAAGGCCTCATAATGCAGAAAAGAAAGAAAATGTTGCACCATACAAGAAGTTCAACGTAGCTAGATGGGGACATGGGTCACAACCTAGAGTGCAGCAGAATAGAGGTGATGGTAGAAGACAGTAGGAATGTTGGATATGGTAAAGGGCATCTCAAGAGAGATTGTCCACAGTATCAGGGTGGTAGGCCTCATATCTATAGTGCACAATAAGCGTATACTGTTGGGGATGTTTGGCAAAACATTCCTCGTATCTATGCAGCGTTGGATAATATGCTGGAAGATCATCAGAAATCTATCATTGAAATCGATAGTAAGATTTGTGATCAATTTGTTTCTATTTTGATTCACCCTGAATCTAATTATAGTTTGTTAACTCTAACCTAGAGGATAAGTGTGGTTTGAATAAAGAAGTGCATGCATAATCTTGGTTAGTGCAGTTGGATACAGGTACAAAGAAGAGAGCTCGTCATTGGGTAAAAGTGCGTTAATTTGAACTGAATGGTATGCCTACATCAACACATTTGAATTTATTGTCATTAGGATCATATAGTATTATTTTGGGTATGGACTGGTTATATCTTCATAGGACCAAAGTGGATTGTTATAACAAGTGCTTGGATGACAACTAAGAATATATAATCTTATAGG
Organism: Pinus albicaulis; assembly: GCA_034641835.2. NCBI lineage: Eukaryota > Viridiplantae > Streptophyta > Pinopsida > Pinales > Pinaceae > Pinus > Pinus albicaulis. The sequence continues at coordinate 1,393,669,604 of CM076574.1, read as the reverse complement.
GTAAGAAGAAATACACATCATTTAGAATGGTGACAACTATGCAAACAAATAATAATATATATATATATATAATAGAAGAAAACTCACATGATCTCTCTGAAGGCACAAGTGATGATTCACCATCTCTTCTAGGTGAGGCACAAGAAAACATTCAGCCTCAAAATCAGCCTTCACAAGAGAAAGAGAACTGTTGTACTTCTATCCAAAAAAAGACAAAAATGCCTCCTCTTTTGACTAAAGAGGAAATCAATCAGATCATAAACATGCAACCAACCTCTAAACCTTCATGTGAACAAAACATTTATGTTCTTTCTCCTACTAATCCCATCTACCATAAATCAGAAAGTGAACTTGTAGATCAATTAAAAGAAAAACAATCTTATAATCAAATTTTCTTTATTGGTAACACTACTTATTTTGATTATTTTCCAAATTTTGATCAGTATGATGACAGTCATGTGATCCAAACACAAGCTTACCTTGCAGAGCCATCGACAGTTGATTTGTGGGATGAAGTTCACTATCATCAGCTTGAAAAAAGTAATCAGCCAATACAGGTCACCTATGACACTGATGAGGAAAGCCTTGAAAGTTTAGAAGTAAGTAAGGAGTCTCTGAGTCTTTTCTCTACTTCACTTCAATCCATCAAAGATAACTTTCATGTAATTGGAAATCAACAGTATTTCAGTTTTGATGTTGAGGTTGAGAAGGATGATGAACTTCTTGAGCATGTTGTCAATGAGAAGCCTTTTACTGAAATGGTTGAGGAAATCATTTGGGAAATGGAATCCTCCTTAACTCCAGATTTGCAACCACCAAGTTCCATTGAATTACAAATTGCAAATGAAGGCATAGAAGTTGATAATCACATAAGAGTTGTTGCACTGCTTTCTCAAGAAGATTTATTCACAAAGAGTGCTCCTACTCATCAAAATGATGGCCTTCACACATAATTCATCTCACTCTATCAAAGAACATCAGGTTTGTTAGAAGACAACATTGAAATATATGATGAGTTGATAGTGCAGTTGATCATGAGGAAGAGGTGGAGTGTCTTTCCCAAAAGAGTCCTAAGTTCAGCGAAGTGGAGGAAGAAGCAGTCCTGGATCAAGATCATTTTCTAAATTCTCACATTCAGGTATTGTTTCAAGATCCCTTTACTGATTTATTAGAAACATTTGAAGAGGGAGTAAAACATGTCAAGAGCAATTTGATTTAGAATTTCAAGAACATGTTAGGCTCTACTGTTGAAACACTAGTAAGGTGGGAGTGGCGTTTTGATTTTTTCACCACACTCAAAGAATTGAAACAAAATCACTCATGGAATCATCTACTTGACTGGTTATAGTCGAAAAGGGAGTTCACCAAATGAATGTATATATTGTATAAGTTAGATTAGGATAGATAGGAATGAAAATAAGCTCAACACTATAAGCATATTTCTAGTTTTTAATCTTAGAATCATGGAAAATTTTAGGGGCTAATATTCGTAGGTGGGCTAATTTTCCATGGTTTTTCCAAAAAAATCTTCGCCAATTTCCATTTTTTTTTAAAAGTGATTCGCCCAAATTTTACAATATAAAATTATTTTACCTTAAAAATCGCCAATATTATATAGATAATATAGATAATATCATTATAGATTTGAATAATTTTACAAATACATCAATAAACATTTTATAGTTTTCATATTAGGGACTAGTGAGATTTGCCAATTTTTTAAACTTCAAAATAATTTTCCATCCTTAAAATTTTCCCTGCTTAGAATGCTAATCTAAAAAAACAAAAAAAGAGAAAAGATGAAAAATAGGGCAGATTTGAAGAAGAGGTACAACCCCATACCCAAAAAAGAGTACTAATGAAAGTGTGCAAGCCTAAATTCCACTACTTTTTCAAAAGAGTCTTGTTCAGTCAAATTGTCAAAAAAATCTATTTTTCATACTTCAAGACCCCATGTCAATCTTCCAGTCAAAGGAAAAGTCAAAAGAGCCTCCCACTAGGTCACTAGGGTTTCATAGGTTGTAGGATTTCCTTTGGTGTTCTAAATCATTATTTTCATGTGCTAAGAAGCTGAATCAAATGGGAAAGAAGATCAAGACATGGTTATCCAAAAAGATCATAAAATCTCCAAAGAAGACCACTTTGTCAAATTCAAGTTTTTCCAAGGTGAAATGTCTCATTGCCTCCTAGTGCAAAGGTGTAAAGTGTATCAGAGAAGGTAAAATTGTAAGCCAAACAACATGATCAAAGCCAAAGTATTCTGAAGATGTCACTATGGGTAAAGATCCCAAACTTATCCAAAAGTAGTTCTGTCATGTCAAAAAATCAAAGGGAGGTTTGAGCTCCAAGGTTGAAGCTAGGGACAATTTCAAAGTTTCTACTATGTCAAATAAATGTGTCAAGTCTCTAGGATCAGAAAAGAAGAAAATTTCATAACTCCAGCTAACCTGCAAGGCGAATAGTGTAAAATATCAGTGATAAGGTGAAAGGCTTGAAAACCTTAGAAAAGGAGTTGCAAAGATAGAGCAGAGTTTCATAAGCCCATACAAGGTCATCTAACACTTCAAACAGCTCATCACACCATTACATAGGAAATCAGACCATCCAAAGGTGAAATTTGGGAATTTCAATAAAAATATGGCTAAGTCTGCCTGGCGCTACACTCAGGACCTGGCGCTGCGCTCACAGGGCCCGGCGCTACGCATAGGCAGGTTTTTGCAGTGTAAAAATACACTGCGTTGCGCTCACAGGAGGTGACCCTATGCTAATAGCCCGACGGTACACATAGGCTAGCCCGACACGCCCAGGCCCAAATCACCCGATTTTTCAGCCCAGCACTGCACGCAGGGGGCGACCCGATAGGCCCAATGCTTCCAAGACACCTCGAAGATGCTTCCAAGACCCTGCAAAGTAGTTCAAATTGTTTTAAGAAAAGGGTCAAGCAAAGATGAATAAGAAATCAGAGATGAGGCAGAGGGTGATGAAGAAGAGGCAGAAAATAATAAAGAGACAGAGGTAGATAATGAAGAACAAGGCAATAAGAAAAAAAATGACAAAGAGGCAAATAATAAAGAAGACAGTGAGGGAAAAAACAACAAGGAAGAAAACAGTCATGACTACAGCCAACTCAACAATGATAATGAAGGTGATGACAGTGCAGAAGATAAGGAGGTAAACAACTTTGATGAAGAATGAAATAAAAATTCAAAAGATCAACATGAGGTTGAGAGGAAGTTTTGAACTCATCCATGTATACAGTGATAAAGAGGACAAAAAGAGGGTCCATAACATACTCCTTCAAAGCAAGAATGCAGAGATTAAAAGACCTACAGAGGAGCCTTGGCGTGGCACAATACATCATTGACTATTACAAATATGAGTACAAAAATAGGAAGAAGATGAAAAGAGGCCTTGGCCTACACACTATGCCTTGAAAAAAGAAACTTACTAGTGCCATGCTCAAAAAATCCTTCATTAAAATTCAAGCACTAAAAGGAGGAAAAGACCAAGTAAACCTTGGAATCTTGCCTCAAGATTTTATACAGGTATCTCAAACCCCTTGAAGGAGACCTCCACCAATTTTGAAGGAATTTGGACAAGTTTATGTTTTTTGAGATTTTGGAGGCTTATAAGCGCAGCGCCACTGGCGCTATGCTTTTCCCTCAGGCATCCTCAAAGTGAAAACTCTACATTTTTTTATTTATCATTACTAGCACACTATTCACACCAAATTTTAGAGCAATTGGAGCATTTTTGACCCCTCAAAAGGTCAAAAAACACCTCATTTTTCACCATTTTGCCTCTTTTTCAGGCCTGGTGCTGCACTCAGAGAAGTCTTGGGGATTTTAATTTTTGAACAGTTTACAAGTGTTCAATCAGAAAAACAAATGCATATCTGGAAATAGGACTCAGCAAGCTTTCCAACGGGCCATCACGGAGCAAAATCCGACATCCAGAAGACCCCCAAAACTTGGCTGCAACAAGACCTATTTTCTTCCTAAGGTGGCGCTACGCTTATGGACATCACTGTGTGTTTTTGGCCAAAAGTAAAAAAAAAACACTCTTTTATTGCAAAATCATATTTTAGTGTTTTTTAAGGAAAATCACTCTAGAATTAGGTGCAAGAAGTTATTTTGGAATTTGTTTTATGGGATATTTTGTGCCTTGGGCTTTGCATGGTCTCTTGGGCATTAATGACATTTATGAGTGATTTTGACATTTTCCAACCCTATCTAGGGTTTTTTCCCTCCTTTGATAAGATAAATAGAGCATTAAGGCTTCATTGTAAAGGTTGGCATTTGATGAGTTTTGAGAGAAATACATGGTTTTTTCTTCAGTTTGAAGAAGAAATTGGTTTTGTGGAGTTTCTGCATGGATTGCTTTGATTGATGATGAAGGAGGGTAGCTTGCAAGATCCCTGAGCTTGGTTATTGGTGAAGTGCTTCTCTTTCATGTTATTGTTTTCTCATGTTTTCATTATGTATCCATCCTTCTATGTTGCAGTAGAACATAAGAGTATAGGGTAAGAAATGTTGTTGGAGGTACCTCAGTCCTTCCTGTTGTCTATTGCCTGGATGTTTTCCTCTGCTGGGTTTGTTTAAGGAATTCTTAGCTGCTCCTTAGATCTACCTATGCTTGTTCATTCCATGAATGGTTCAATACAGTAGTTTCAAATATGTTTTATGGTTAGCCCTCCCTATTTGATGCTATTTAAACTCTGTTTTGGAATCTCTCTTTGAAGTATTACTTGTTAGGTTTTAGCCAAAGAGGCTATGTTTTTATCATGCCCTTTTTCCATGCTTGAGAAGTTGCCTTAAAGTTATTTGTAGCTTGATCATTGATGTTTAGGCGTTCCCTCTTCATTGATTAAAGTTATTTGTTATCTTGAATGTTTTCTAACCTTGAAGGTGAAATCACTAGAAGTTAAATGAGTTTCTCGCCTTCTATATTTCATTGGATTGTTTGTCTTAAATGCTTAATTTCCTAAGTTGAATCAAAGAGTTACTGGTTTAACCTGCCTATTTATTACTTCTTCATGCTTATGTATTTGAGACTATCTTGTTTAAAAGTGTTTGTTTAAGGATTCTTTACTGCCCGTATGCACCTACTATGTTCACAAACTTATTGTTCATTTCACTTCACACATACCTTAAAGATCCATTTGACCATGCTATATTTTCCCTGTTATGCGTATTGTTTCATTGTTGAGATATCCATGACTTTCATAGACTCCATAGCCCAATGATTTGAAGACCTCTCACTCCACCTATTCTACTTGACCATCTTACCCAACCAAACAAACAACAAACCCTACACTTAACAACTAGCCTAAAATCAAACCCTAATAGCAAACAAGTTCACATCCTTTGCATACAATAGAGAGAGCCCTCTCTTAGTCCAGGAAAGCTAGGTCCTAGGACTCCAAAGACTGGTTTTATGTTACCCTGTGCATTTGGACTACCAATCTATCAAATCACGGGACCCTAACAGTGACAACCATGGTCATCCATGTTCAACCATGCTCCAATGTCTTATTGTGATAAATATTGTCTCGATATGAAAATAAACCACAGTAAACCATGGCCAACCATTGTCCAACCATTTTCCAAAGTCGCATTGTGCCAAAGGTTGTCTCTATATGAAAATCAATCATGGTCCACCATAGTCTAACACTGCATTTTGAGAAAGATTGTGTCACTATGAAAATCATATGTGGTCAACCATGGTCAACCACATTTATTTTTGGGTTTATAATATTTAACTTAGGGTTTATATTACCTCCAATTTTAAGGACAAGCTGTGGGAGGATAATGAGCTGGAGGGTAAAAGGAAGCTAAGATACTATAAGGAAGCGATCAACCCCACATTTGATAATTAAAGTTATCTCTCTATGTTGTCGAGCAATAAGAAAAAAATGAACATCGCTAGGATAAGAACTAATTCCCATGAGCTTCAGAGTGAAACTGGGCGGTGGTGGTGGTCTATTCCCAAGACTCCTTTGAACGATAGAATCTACCAGATTTGCGATTATAAGCAGGTGGAAGATGAAAAACACTTCCTTTTAGACTGCCCGAATCTTACTCACTTTCGGTCTCAATTCCCTAACATTTGCCACACTTCCAATCTTCTTGACGTATTAAGCCAATCCACCTATAGTGATCTTGGAGCACTTATTTCCCTTCTCTTTGACCATAGAAACAAGATTTTGAAAAATCAAACTTAGGTTCTTTCTCCTCTCTTAAGGTCCGATAGACCACATTGGTCTTTACGGACGGTAACCATCATCATCACAATAGGATTTTCTCAATACATATTTAACCACAATCAACCATGGTCAACCATGATTGAATGTTGCATTGTGATAAAGATTGTCTTAATATGAAAATCAAACATAATGAACCACGGTCCAATACCTTTATAATATTTACATTAGGATTTATAATATTTATTCCTTGGATTTAATATTATTCCCTTGGCTTTATAATCCTTTGGGTTTTCAATATTATTCTCTTGAGTTTAATATTACTCCCTTGGATCTATAATACTTTGGGGTTTTAGAATTAATCCCTTGGGTTTACACTATCAATCTTTTAAGTTTATCAATCAAAATGTTTATTATTAACTATTATTAATAATTAATAATTAAATACAAATTATTATTATTTAAATTAATAATAATAATATTATTATTTTTTAATTATTTATTATTATGTAATTATTAATTATATTTATTATTTATTATTTATAGTAATAATTAAATTTTTTATTGTAGTATATTTTTTTAATATTATATTTATATTAATGGTTTGTGTGATAGATACCAGCTTTGAGGATATATCAATGGCATTTAATTAATTAAATATAATGATGTCAATATTTTAATTAAAACAAATCAATAATATTTCAAAATTAAACTTAAACCATAACTAATAAAACAAAAAACTTACATATACATAAATTCATATTCAAGTGCGTGTGTATATATATTATCACGTACAGAAAAATTAACAATATTCTTACATATTCATATCCGTGATTGGCCAAGTGTGCACTAAAGTCAATCATAACGTAATAGTATACCTAACACCTCATGGGAATGTTGCCTAGAGTGTTGCACGAGGCCTTCCGTCAGTGTGGACCCTGATCTTAAGTCCCAATAATTTATAACAAAGAGACAATCTCATTTCTAGCATAAAGGACGATCTCATGCCATAAGGTTGAGTTCAAATGATAATATCAATGTTTTATTAATTGAAATTTATTTAAGGTCGATGAAGAATATTCGGAGTATATCAAATATAATATTTTTAATTCAAACTTTTGTTAAAATTATTTTAATTATTAATATTATAATAAAATATTTAAAATAATAAAAATAAAATATGAACTTATTATAATATTTAAATTTAACAAAATTGTAAAACACATAAACAAATTTGTAAAACACTTCCAAACATCGGAACAAAAATTTCATTCAAATTGTCCGTCACAACCGACAATGTTTTAATCTTTTAGGTGAGTGCCGTGTGGAAACGGTCTTACAAACACTGAACTTCATCTGCACAATTTCAATCAATCTCATACATAAATAAAACCAAACCCTTTACCCATTCCAGCAGCAGTATGCTTACTACCTATATACAAGTTCAACCAAACCCTTTACCATTCCAGCAGCAGTGTGCTTGCTAACTATATACAAGTTCTCAACGCGCCGGCTCGTCTCGAGATGTTTATAAACCTCCAAGCGGACTTTGGGGTTCGACGATGGTATCCAGCCTTGGTTTCCATCGTGACAAGGCCGTTTGTCTACTCAAATGTTGGATTAAGGGACGCATCATTACATTTTCCATCACCATATTAACATTATTGGCTGAAAGAAGAGAAGCCAGCTCTTCTTTTCTAACTCGAAGCTTCACACGCATCGATCCGTCTGTGGATTTGGAAGAAGAAACGAACATGAAGCCGCCTCTATTAATGTTATTAACTACGTCATCATCTCCTCCTCCTTTTATTGAATCTCTGCCGATTTCTGCGGAAGACTGTGGCTGCAACCTGGAACTGGCCCTTGGAATGCTATGATAAGAAAAAGCTCTTGATGAAAACTGCCCTCCATTGATATTGTTGTTGTAATCGATGAGTTCATCCTTCGGGAAAGGGATGAGATAATAGAGATGACCAGCTACAAGCCCTGCCCTTTCTGGAAGAGGTTGACTGAAACTGCCTATCCCCAATGGGGGACCAGCCGGTGCCTCAAACATCTGATGATTTGGGTAATCGATGAGTATTTCCTTCACAGAAACAGGACTCCTGAGCTTCATCATTGATCCGTCGGCTTTCATGATCTTGATCCGACGACCATGACGGTGAACAACTCCTCGCAGCAGCATATTACCCATCTTGCTCTCTTCTATATTCTGTGTATCCTATTCCTCGTAGGCTTTAATATATTTTTAGCCACAGATCGAGAGCTGTATACTTTATTGCCTAAGGCGGCTACAAGGAATACAGCATAGGTTTATGACTAATCCCTGGTCCAAGAATTTAAAGTAAAGCAACCATGGTACCAGATTGAACAATTTGGAAGTCCTTGTAGGACTTTTTCAATCCATCCACGTGACCAACTCCACGTGTGGTTGATTGTCTACTCAATCTTCGCTTACGGAACTCGGTTTCGCAAAGAGCCGGTTTGTTGAGGTTGAGATCCTTGTGCTCATCCTCCACCCTTGAGCTGCTTTCCACCAGCTTGATTTTCAACAGCTCGATTTCTTGCCTCAGTGCGTCCACCTCATCCTCGAGCTTCTAGATGCATTCTTTCTTCTCCAGTTGACGTTCCTCCATGTTTATAACATCTTTATGGTGCTCATGAATACACATCTGCAATATAGCAATACCATCTCAGAACTCCATGTGTTCATGAGCACACATTTCACATGTGTTTTTTATGTTACCTCCATCATGCGCCCACCTCGCCCTCAAACCCCCATACCTCAGTATATAGAGACACTAGGAGCCCGACCCAGAACTCTCTTCCATTGAATTACTCTCGCCGCTCATGATGACAACCGCGAAACAACCAAAGACACAATCCTCCAAAGGGCCAAGAACCTCCTCCACAGAGAAGGTACACACTAGGAGGCCACTCCCAAAACTCCTAGAACCACTGTCACTCTTCCCAACCCCACAACAATGGTCCACTGGGACACTCACTGCACAAAAGCATAAACCAACCTGCCACCCTCACAAGAGAATTACCCAAACTGCACCTAAACCTCGTCCACGACCTCTGGAGCAAAGCAGAGACCACCTTTCTAGAGACAAATGGAAACTCCTTACAACATATCTTATCGTTAGCCCCTAAATAGCTAACATAGGTACGAATTTGGATGCATGCCTTCATCACTGTAGCAGCCATGCTACAATCCCAATGCATTGCCATAATTTTCCTGCTCTTCTATCGTCCCTCAATCCCACCAACATCTTCTTCCCACACTCTACCTACAAAATTTGAAGCATTGGGAGTAAATGTAGCCCCCAAATCCCAAAATTCCCATGGAGAAAACATTGCAACATCGGTGATTGCAATTGCAACAAGGATAAGGGATCAATGATCGCACGTAGAATATCTTCCAAGTACCAAGTGTAGGACGGGAAGATTGAAGGCTGCCATGCTACAACATGAATTCGAGCTCTCCATGCCACGAGTCACAAGGGCAGGGCGAGTAGAATTATGGCCGATGTGATGGAGGATAAACAGAGTGGTATGGGGTCGACTTTGAAATGGCATTATGCCTGGCAAGGATGGGATATGACGGGGAAGGATGACAAGAGGGTTCCAGGGGATGAGGAAAGGGGGAGGGCGCAGGGGAGAAAGGACGGGGGGGTAGCGGGGGGGGGGGGGAGGTGGGCGGGGTGGGATGAAAAGAGGGGTAAGGGGAGAGAGCAAAGGTCTTACCAAACGAGGGGTGGGGATGGGCAGGAAATGCAGAAGGACGAGGGTAGACAAGGAGGAGGAAAAGGAGAGATAGGTAGGGGGTATAAATAGGTAAAATCCCCCAGCACACAAGAATTATATAAACCATTCTTCATATTCTGGCTAGAAGGGTCAATTTTGGTGTCTTCTTCAAAGGCTTTAGGCATGATTATGGAATATTTAAGGCTCCTTGTATGCCATTCACAGTGTTAGTTTCTTCCTTCATCCTACAACCTAGGTTGGCTTGCTTATCTGCCTCTTGGTTATTCCCTCTTAAAATGTGGTAGAATGTTACACTGTCAAAGCGAGGAATCATACATTGGGAGCGCTTGATGACTTGGTTTAGACTCATATTTTGGGTAGGTGTGTTGTTCCTTATATGTTTTAGTCCCTTAGGATTTGTAGTTCCTTGATTTCCATTTTATTTTCGAGAGATCCCAAGGAGTAAATCGCAGGCCTCTGCTTGATTGTTTGTTTTCCTTCGCAAGCTCCAAGCATATATGACTTTGATGTTTCCATCAAGATTAGTGAGAATCTATCCCCTCCTTCCACCACTAATTTTATTGGAGTTTATTAAGCGTAGAAAAGAAAAGAAAAAATTGGGGCTAAATTTTTGTATTCGAAATATTATTTTTTTATTTTTATTTTATATTATTTCAGGGGCTAAATTCTTATTTATATTACAAAATGTTTAGAAAAGCAGTAATGGTTATATAATGAGTGATAGTTTTATTTCAATTTATATGTTTAATTATTCACAATGATTGAATTATTAAGTTTGTTAGAATTTCAAGATTGTTTTGGGAATGTTGTAAATGTTATAATGAAAGGATCATGTACATTAATATTCACAATTAAGTGGTTGATTAATGTAAGTGAAATGGTATGAGATATGAAAATAAGTATTGGGCCATAATAAATAATGCGTATTATTATAGTATGATTTTTTTTATATATAACATGTTTAAAATAAAAGACTTTTTATTGAAATCATTATAATGATATTTCATGGAAATTGTATGAATATGATACATGTGAGATTATGGACATGTCCAAGAAGGATAGATGATGGTTTTTGAAGCTGGAAAGCTAGGAATAAGGAAACTAATGGGACACTGGAACCTTATGAATACAACAAGCTATAAGCAACGAGTAGATGTCTCATTTTAAGTTGGTGCTCTCGTTACATATTAAATCCTTAGCAAGATGGATCATCTGAGGGATTGTATAATAGAGAAGAGGATACTTGAGCCTAGAAAGTGAGCATGACAAATAAGAGGCAACTTAGAACTTCCTTAAACTATTGTAGAATACTATGGTTAACTAATATTTGAACTAATGGAGAATAAAGAAATTCAAATGGAAAGGAGAATACATTGTTTGGAGGTGGAAAAAGAAGAAAATAGAAGGGAGCATATGGAAAAAAACCATATTACTTGTGTGAAACTATAAGCCTCCATTATCCTAAGATAAGAGGACTATTTCAACATGGAAAATTTTATAGGATTGCATAGTGAGAGGGCTACAAATGAAAGCAATATTTGGGTTAGAATGACAAGCACAAGGGAGGGGAGTAGTCGAGGGACGACATAGCAAAGAAGGTGCTCATTCCACGCTCATTCTAGGTGCTATGCAAGAAACTAAGGGAGTGCACGAGTTTTTGGAAACCCTATAACCTTTTCAATCTTAGACCAATGAGATAGTGGTCATTTTGATTTCTGGAGCATCGAGTGCTACTAATTTTCACCCTTGTGATATCATGGCTTGGCTAGGTAATGGCCAGTTGTAGATAGACAAGTAGGCAAAGAAAGTGAAAATTTTCCTATGGTTGGGTTGAAAAAACACTTAGTCATAGTTGGTTTGTTGGATTATTTTGTAATCTCATATATGTTATAACTATGTTAGAAATTTAATAGAATCATATTTACAGGATTTATAATATAAATTTTATTATGGTTGTAAGTGATAAGTGAGTATAATCATTTGTAAAAAACAAAGTTTTAAATGTGAGATTGCTTTAGCATCATTATAAATTACCCAAAAAAAATTCACGAGCTATATTAATGGAATTTTGTAAGGAATTTAAAATTTAGGAAAGAATGTAGTTGCCAATAAAAAAAATTATTTGGACAATTGTTTATTGTTAAATTCCTACCAAAGAATTATCAAGGTTTAATGCATTTTGTATCTAATATAATGTTGATTATCTTAATATGATATATTTTATTTGGTGATATATTTTATGGTACTTAGTTGAAAAAACTTTACATTTTACTTGGGTAATCACTCAGTAATGATACTCTTATATAATGTGACGCACGAGAATCAAAACACAAAGTTTTACATTGACCTAGCCAATCAAATGTATTTACCAGAGAGGGTGTAAAGTTTATGTTCCAGTAGTTCGTTTCTTGTTCCAACAATTGTTTCTTGTTCTAGTAGTTCGGTTGTTGTTTTAGCAGTGAAAATCTTGTTCTCACCTCCACGATTATCATACATCAAGCTGCCATGAAGTAAAACAAGCACATGGGTTTTGAGGAAGAGAGAGTCGATATGCTGACGTGTTCACTCAATCATGCCTAGGTCTTCCAGATAGCACATAAAACAATGATCAAAGTACTTGGTCAAACTACCTTTTTACCAGTTACAAATTTTGTTATTAGCATGATATGCCCATAAACACAATGGCAAGGTTCCATACCAGTTTATGTGTTTACATGGGAACTGCGGATCAAAGGGAATCTAGTCGAATAGGCAGATTCTTTATTTTTGGTGCAGAATCGGGTTGCAGACTCTAAATTTATGCATTATGCAAACAAAAAGACCGAGTTGTTAGCATTGGTGTTTGGAAATGGAAATAGTTAGGGATTATGGTTTTATTGTGAGATTCGAATCAATGTTGAAGAATAGATAGGAAATTTTGTATGTTTCTAATGACTTGAGTGAGAAACATGTGTGTGAGGTTTTTAAATGTAAATATTCTCAAATATGTGAGAATATGAGATATGTTAGACTTTTGAATATCTAATGAAGGTATTAGGGATTTAGTTTATTTAAAAATGGATCTAGAGGATCTTTAAGATATGGTTGAGTAAATTGTGGATCTCAACCATAAATGGTTGCAGAATCTCTTTTGCATACTATTGTAAGCCTAGAAGGCATTAGGGAGAGGCCATTTTAATGAAGAAAACTAGGGCAGAGAGAGATATAGGTAGGAGATGGCCAAAGAAATTATTGATAAATCAGGCCATAGTGAGGGATGACGAAAAAAAATTAAAATTTTGAGTATATGTACAGACTAATTAATGGAAAGAAGTTTTTCATTATGTTAATTTGTCTATGGATGGTTTTTTGATTGAATTACAATGTATGTGAATCTGGAATTAATAGGTTTTTGGATTTTGTATATAAGTTTGAAATTTTAAGCTAAATGACAAGATTGGAAACGATTTTTTGGTTTGAATTTTCCTATATTGAAATGTGTAGAGAAGACAGAGTGTTGATTTTATGATTTAAATGTCTTTTTCTTTGATCATATCGTGAAGTGATGAGGAATATGAAAGGATCGAGTATGTCGAGTAAGGAGATAAAGATTTGAATATTCAGATCATTGGAATAACATGGAGCTTATGAGATATTTGATGGCAGAGATTGTGGAATACAAACATGATCAAAATTGCTAAAGTATGCTACAGGTCTGTGTTAAAGGGAGCATATATAGATCTTTGTGTCTCGAATATTCTAGTTGGGATTTTAGTTCTTTGAGAAATGGTTGCAAGATATATGCAGAATGGTTATGCAGAGGAGGCCCTAATTTCCTTTTGTCAAATACAAGGAACGAGCTCAGAGTCAAATCAATTTGTTTTTTCAAGTGTTCTAAGTGCATGAGCGAACATAAGAGTTGAGAAAGAGAGGTAAGGAGTGCGCTCATATAATTATATATTTATGGTGGATGATGCATGGATATTGAGTTTGTAAAGCATTGAAAAATTACACCAAAGAAGATCGCCCAAAACTTTCCACACTTGTGATCTGGTCTTCCCATCACAGATTTGACTGCAGTCTCTAAGCATAAGCAAACACAGTTAACTTTTTGTAACCATAGTTTATAGTTTATGTTATATTTTTTTTCCAGCAATTTGTAACCAACATTTAAAAAAATGTAAAGGATAGAACCTAATCATGAGTTAAGGAGGCAAGGGCATAAAAGATCCTTGAATAATGGCAAGGGTATGGCCCTACCATTATAATGGTTTAAATAGATGGTAATACTATTGGGTTACCCTTAAGATATGAATTATTTTAGTTATTGATATGTCTTATAATTTTATACAATTTCCTGTTGGCTCCTCAAACAAGAAATAATTTTCTCTTTTAGGCTAAGTTAATCATGTTTAAATATGGAAAATTTCCTCTAATAAAATGCCTATAGATTTTATTTGATTATAATTCAAAATATAAGATTTAGGTAGATGATATTTTTTATAAATGAAAATTCTATATTTAAATGAGGTATCCATAAAAAAATAATAGAGACCCATATTGTACCTTAATATACATTTTTCTATTAGACCTATAAAATGTCCTTATAGGTGACCTATATGATTGAAATAGGATCCCATTTTTGTAGTTATTATAGGTATGATGATAGATTTTCATTTTCAAATTATATTATTATGATAAATGTGATTTTTGGTTATAGAAACCTTATAATTATATTCAAACACAACCACCAAAAAAGTAACGATACTGAAATTATTTCTTAAAATATAGTTAAGGTTTATCAAAGTAGTGTTTCTTCATCATCCCATGTAGAAATTGTTATAGAACTATTATATATGTTATTTAATATAACAATGAATTTAGATAATATTTGAGTGTATGGTTCATTCGATTATCATATTCCATGTGAGTGCTTGAGTGGAGTCTATTTTATGGGTGTTATCATATTATAAATGTGGATTTATGAGTTTTAATGCCAAACTATACTGTTGTATTTTTCAAAATGGTTTATCTTAAGATAATATTATTTATGTATTATTGTAAAAAATGGAAATTATAGAACTTATATTAGGTTTTTTTATATGAATATTGCACTACAAATTGATATCAAAAGTAATCTTTGTATTGGTAAGGGAAAAAAATTAGTACCACATAACCTTAGATCTGGCACAAAGGGATTGGGTATGTGACAATTAAAGGTATCCTTAATGGGAAGGTATCAATTACAATGGATCATTATATAATTTTTCATCTATCTTAGCACTTTCTAGCTATTTTCCATCTATATATTAGTACTTTCTAGGTGAAAAATTGGGATGAATTGACTTATAATATCCATTTTAGTGGTAGGTCCTCATTTGGAGAGCTTGGGCTCAGAACACTCCAAAGCCATTTTGAGACATTAAACAACATTTTTTGGGTCAAAAATTTTCAAATATAGATCCCAACCCCTTGAAATTGTTATACACGTGTGGGATAAAAATGTGTGGACTTTTAAGAAGATTTTAAATGGACCAAATCCATGACACTGATTGATGGTTACAAATGCAAAACCATAATCTTGAATGCCCTAAGGTATGTTAAATATTGGGCCATTATAAAGGGAATTTATACTTATTTAGCATTGTACTTGTTTCATTATCAAGAAATGCATCTCTAAGTGGGAATTGAGGGCATAACAAAGGAGGAAGTAGATTTTGTAGTAGACTCAGGCTATGGTGTTATAGGCAACTCCATAGTGAGTCTTCTTTCTTTGTATTTTCATATAATAATAAAATAGAAGAGAGAAGGTCTTAGGATTCGCTTTCTATTTGGGTTTTATTCTTTATCAAGTTTCATAAGATATATCTCGTGTTCATTTTGTGGAAGTTATGCTTATTTGATTATTCTTTCATTTTGATGTCAATGATTTCATAAATTCAAGCACTCAATTTGTAAATATAGGGTTTAAAGAAATAGTTTGTATACCTAAATATTTAATAATATTAAAAGATCTATCTTGTGAAAATAGTATAATGGAATACCTATGATAATTTGAAATCATATTGGTATTAGATCGAGGAAATTTTTGGGTATTTTTGTGAAGTTGTAATATCCAAAAGATGACCTAAGAAGGATGTCACAAAAGCCTAGCTATGTTGGATGAGTTTATTCATTAAAACCACCTAGATGAAATAGAAGATATATTTTGGAGGCTAGAAGAGAAAGTCACTAATATCTTTCACAACATGGCCCTCCTTGTGGTGCTAACTAGGTGCTCAAAATTATGCTTGAAAATCAAAGTTGTCAGATTAGTTTGGAACCTGAACGACCACTTAGATATCTTTGTTTTGAATCTGAAGAAAATCATTTTGAAACCCACACCGTATGCTAAAAAACAGGTTTTTTCCACTTCGTCTAACATGAAAATTTTTGAAAAACAATTTGCAGGGATAGCCCAATCAGCAGTCCGTACTGCTGACTAGGAATGCACAGTGGCTGGTTGACTTGGTCAATGGATTCTCTTAGTTGAATGGTGTGATGCCAAGTGGCATGTTGTCATTGCTTCATTTGTGGCAAGTTTTTATTGGCGGAATGGTGGTCAACCACAAGCTATCACGTGGCCCAACCAGGGGCCACCACATGGCAGCCTGAGGGCCACCAAAATTTTTGGGTCAAGTCCAAGAAGTAGTTGGGGTCAAACCTGCGACGGCTGAGCAACAAACACTAAGCCTAACCGTTGAGCCTCGCGTCATGGGTATTAATAATCTAAGGTTTTACTTTGGTTTTAAATTCATGTTGTTGATGCATTACGGGGACCCCAGCCCTCGTTACCACGCGGGGGGAGGGGACCATGGGCAGGAGGCTAGCCCCACACACCCCCCATAACTGTAACCATAACATAAGGTGGTGGGTCCTTGTGACCACGACAGAGACCACCACAGAGCTAACCACCAATGTTAACAACCAACAAAGACCACCGTCGTGCCATGTGCCCACATCACCGTTAAGTCTGACGGTTAGCCCTAACCGTTGGTAGTTATATATAAATTTTTTTAATTAAACCATATGGCATATGGTTTAAAATACGATTTTTAGGCGTTAGAGGGAAAATTAATGCCCTGACAATTTCACCCTGATTTTCGCAGAATTGGCACTCTGATAATGATTTTTGGGGAAAAATTATGGGTTCAGTGCCATATTTTGGGGAAAATGTGGAACGAATAGTGGAGCAACTAGGGGAAGTCTAGAGCTGATGCATAAAAAGGCTACACATGAATTTTTGGGCATTCTAGAGCTGATGGAACATGTTTTAGTCTTGTTTGAGCATTGTAAACACATGTAATCACACTTTTGAGCATAATAGAAGAGGGCCAAGCCATTGGAAGTTGGACCAAGGAGATGTAGCCCAAGCAAGTTGAAATCATTCATCATATTGTGTTTTGTGATTGTTTATAGTGATGTTAATTTCTGTTAGATGTTGATGTTCAATGTTTTAATTATGTTAATTTGTGCATGGAATTCACATGAAAACACATAAAAAGTCATATTAAACTTGCAATTAATCTCTCAATCCTCAAACACTTTGTTTATATTAAGAATTGCATCTTAGCACATCAAAACTAATATTCCTATTCAGATCAAGTGCTCTAGTGAACAATTTTGGACCTTTCATGGAGGTTGTTGGCTTGATGCAGGAGAATTAGGCTCAAAAAATCCTTTGTATTTTAATAGACATAGGGGTCTTGTGTTTTCAAAAGAATATTGGTTTCTTTTGTAATTATTAATGTTTTTAGGTGACATTTAGCATAGATATTGAGAGGAATTTGTAAATGTTCTCGAATAATTGGAGAACATGAGAGAATTAGGATAGTTTAGATTCCATAGGGAATGAGAGATTTGAGAATTGATTGTAAATCTTGAGTTAGAATCAGTTTCAAGATTTTATGGGATTAAAGAGGATCCTTAGGGATAAAGGATAGATTTTAGGACCTTGAGGATTTTGAGGAATTTGTTGAGATGATGGAGGATCTGAACCTAAATTAGTTCAGATTATTCTGTATAAAAATAATAATAAGCCTCAAAGAATAGCAGAGAGTAGTAGAGGTAGAGATTTAGGCTTTGGACAAACAGAGGTTTGTTGTGGTAAGCCTACGGGAAGTAGGAGAAAAGGGCCACTGATTTGAATATCAGGCCAGAGAGAGGTAATATTTTGTAATTATTTTGTTATACATATATATATGGAGAAATTCCATTCTGAATTTGGATGTGTTGTATTGATTGACAAATTTATGTGAAGCAGAGAATTGACAATACATTTATACTCATAAGACTAGAAAATGAAGTATAAACAGAGCATTCGATTGCTGAGTTAGTGGATATTCAAAATTTGGGTTTGAATCTATAATAGAGAAGTTACATCGATCACAGAATGGATCGGTAGTGAACCATCAGTCTGAATTGGGCTTTTAATTGACATGCGATGTGCAATTCGAAGAAGTGAATGAGGTTAGGGGGTAAAATCAAGAGCGAGAAGGTAGGAATCTATTCCTATCGTAGTATATACATGAAATCTGAGCTTATGACAGGTGCATTACAACTCTGCAATAAGGGTTTGAAATAGTGTTTCTGCGTACCATTGAGAGATTTGTTGTAAATCCTCATTGCAAAGAGGCGGAGAGAATACAGAATAAGGTTGCCAAGAGTTGAAGTCGAGTTGATGTGGAGCAACAAGCGAAAGGGTTGTCAGAGTACGTTGGGGTTTTGCTACAATCGCAAATGATGAAGTGGAGCTACGAATCGTTGGACAATGAGATCAACGGAAAATATCAAAGAAAATAGACAGATAAGATTCTGTCACGTAGATTAAAGTCAAAGGAAGAATGGAACTATGATTCAACGGCCAGTGAATAGTGAAGACGGTTTTGAAAACCATTAATGGTTTTCACGTAGCAAATAAGAGGTAAGCGGTATTTTTCCAAGGGAACGCGATAGTGCTGAGAGAGCGACACATGGTATCTTAAAACCACTTATTTCGTGCTACTTCAAGTTGTTAAAGTGTTGGAGCAAAATTAACGCGATAGCCGTCCGATCCTAGCCATCGGAGATCCAACGATGTTCGCATCATCATTTGCGAAGAGGTTAATGAAAGGTAAGTTATAAATTCTATGGGGCCAGAACATTAATATATGTTGGTGCTTGGTTTTTTAACCAAAGTTGGAGTTTTTTATGAAACGAAATGTTATGTGCTGAATATATATTAATGAATGGTGAGCCCGAATATACATTAATGAATTATGGGCCGAACAGCATTCGGATTAGTGAGCGGATATGAGGATGGCATAAAGGCAAGTTGGTAAAATGTGGGCCCAAAGTTTATTCTTGGCATCTTTGGGTAATTTTAACCAAAGTTTGAAATATTGATTCAAAATTCATGAAATGGGTTTTGGCCTATAATTTATAACCACAGGGTATAAGGCAAGGAACAAATTCCTCGTATGAAGTTTATATTTTGGGTTTTATTGCAAACTCGAATATTGATTTGAATTTTCCAACAACTGGGTTTTATTATATGGTTTTAACCATAGATTCAAAAGGTAGCTTCCGCATTAAAGTTTGTCCCAATTTGAGGAAATTCTGGGTTATGAATGAACCATCAAATTTTATATGAAGAATGTGGGTTTTGCAGCCGAAGCTTTAACTCAAAAGATAGATTAAAGGAGAAATCAACATATAGTGAAGACTATAACAAACCTGGGGAAACTTCCATGTAATAAAAGTTAATAAAGGAAAAATAATAACAACGGTTATGGGAAACTTATTCGAAGCTTAATTTTTGGAAAAAACATCCTAGTGTGGGTGTTCATTTGGTTTGTTATGGCTAAGGGAAATTGGAAAATTAAATGGAAAAGTGTTTTGAAAGGAAAAGTGTCATTATTTTGCATTTATTTATGAAAATAATGGAAATTAGGAGAAAAGGAAGGTGAAAGGTCAGAGGTTTCATGTGAGGAATAAATTGAAGGAAAATAATGGAAAATGAAGAAAATAGAGGCCTCATTAATAAAAAGGATTATGAGGATCGTTTCATAGCTTTTGTTAGTTTAGTTTTGGAGCTCTATCTCTATTATCTCTCTCACACCCTTGGACACTTAGATTTTCTTGGAGCATTTGAACATCACATCAAGAAAATAAAAGAAGTAAATGAGGAAGTAAATATCAAGCAAGGAAGAGTGGGATCAAGAAACTACAACAATTTTATTTTTAGGTAGCGATTTGCATGTATGATTTCCTTGCTAGGTTTGGAATTCATGGTTATGCATGTGTGTTATTGGTTCTCTTGTTTTCATTGGCATGGGTTTGTCCATTTGTCACAATGTTCTTCAGCCTTGCCTTGCCATTTCCGGATAGCCATGGTGTGATGGGGTTATCATGTTTTGGTTGAGCTAGATTGTCGGATGGAATCGAAGCTGAGTGGGGTAGTCTCAAGATTATTCACAAGGCCTAGGAATCCCATGATGGGATACATGGTAAAGCTTTGATGTGGAATCCTCGATTGAGCCTAGGAATCCCTTCACTGGTGAATAACAGGATACATGGTAAATCTCAGTGGTGGGTACCCTTAATTGGGCATAGGAATCCCTTTATTGGTAATTTTAAGATACATGGTAAATTTGAGAGGTTGAAACAAACACATTCCTCATGGTTTAGGTGGAGAGATCCATCGAAATTCATTTTTTTATGGCCTAGTGATCTGGTGAGGATTGCGTAAAAGCCTGATTCTATTGATGAGGGTGAGGTGTTTTAGCCTCGAGAAGCCCTGGTTGGTTCTTTAGGTTTTAAGTCCCACACTCATGGTTGGAATATGGAATGGGGGTGATTCGTTCAAGAGATATTCGGCTCAACTAATCTATGGTTGGGTGGAATGTGATAGTCCCATATTGGGTTGGATTTTGCATTCATCAATAAGAGTTCTTTTCCTTGGTAGTTTATGTGGAAAAATACTAGTTCATATGTGGCATTTATGGTTGTTGTATCCTTGATAAGTATGTTGGTTATGAGCATGTCTTGTGAGAGTGACAAGGTATGGCTTTCATCATGATTTGATTTATAAACGAATGAACAATGAATATATGGCCTAATAGATGATAATGTAGTTGTACTGTGATAAGGCATCAATGCTACTTAATGATTCTCGGATAATTATGAGACCCCTATGCTTAGATCTATTGTTTAAACCTGTAGAATGCATATTTGTGACATGTTTTATGAAATGCATGTTATTCCTCGTAGGGGTCCAATCAATTCCTTGTTCAAGTATTTCCATATTTATCTTTTTTCCGATGTTATTTTTAATTTTTGGAAGTGTCATGGAGTTCTGGGAAGTGGCCTGAGTCATGGCCCTGAAAAAGTGGCATAGAATACGGAGTCGCTGGCACATAACTACTTAGAAAAGTCCTGAGTCATAGGCATGCCTTGCTGTAGTGGTGACAATAGGGTCCTAGTCACATGCATTCCCATTTCAAGGGAGCGACTCAGGATGTAATGCAGCAAAATGTCAATTTGCCTCAGGGGATGGTCACATGAATTGGATGGATCTTGGTGGTTTTGTTGCATGTGTAGAAGGTTAGGTTTCTGTGGTCCATCGATTCCACTTCCTTGACTATAGATGGGGATTTGAATCAGGTCATAGTAGCCTTTCGTCACATATTTACCCCCGTTGGATGGTTACTTGGGTAGATGTGGGAGGAGGGAGTTATAGAGTGGTACCAGAGCATGGTTCACCCCTTGGATGGTTGATGTGTTGGTCATTTATTCATGTCGATTACATATGCATTCCTTATAATTATGGTCCATGTGCTTGTTGCATGTTCATGGTGGTGGTCATGGTTGCAGTGATGTCTCAATGTGAGATTTGATGGGGGTTGTTTTGAAATGTGTCGTCATGATTGTATGATTGGTTATGAATTGTTTATGCATGTCGGTGTTTATATGTTTCGTGCATACATTGATATGGTTGTAGTTATCATTCCTGAGGTCATGATGTGTGGTTGGTATGGCCATACATTGATGACTGAACTATGGTTAGGATGACTACTAATATGGTCAGTTTTGTAGACGATATATCATCCCCGAATTATACTAAGGTACATTGGTTTGTTTATGATTTAGTTTAGCAGACATAGTATGCCTTGCAGGAAGATATAATTATGAATAGAAAGATGGTAAACTACAAAGATTATCCCTATGAATCAGATAAGCAGTGTGTTGTCAGGCACTCTTCTGAATTAGTAGACACATTGAGGAGTTTGAAGGAAGAAATATGGAGTTGCAAAGCAAATAATGAAAAAATCATGCATGCACAAGATAAACAAAAAGAAGTCAAGGTAGTGATTCTTCATAGTTTTTCAGAATTTCAATGAAAAGGAACACTCTGGATCAACTATGGACAGGAGGATGGGAATAATGGGGAATATGGAAGTAGGTCTCAAGGTGGTCACATATTAGATAGAGATGAATGATCAAAGATGGTAGATTCTTGGATACTCCGGATAGGAGAGGTGAGGGACACATGTACTATTCTAGTTATGGTTCTGACATGCACTATGATCGTAATTGTTATCACCCTTACAGGAGGAGTGACACAGAATAATTTCTAGATGAGTTTAAGAAATCTAAGGCACCTACCTTTGATGGATATTTGAAGAAGCCGAAAGATGTAGAGGCTTGGTTACTTGGCATGAAGAAATTCTTTGAGGTGTATAATTACACATATAATATGAAGGCCAGAGTAGTTATCTTCAACCTGAAAGGTAAACAATATATCTGGTGGGAATATGTGAAGCAAGTTATAGACATCACGGCATAAGAGTAGAGTTAGTAGGGATTCAAGAGAAGTTTTAGAAAGAAGTACATATAAGAAAGGTACTATGACAACAAATCCAAGGAATTATATAGGCTTAAGATACAATCAGTGATAGATGAAGGGTATATGACTAAGTTCCTGGAGCTATTGAGGTATGTACCATATATTAAGGAATAAAATACTAAAGTTCAAAGGTTTGTGAGTGGATTTCCACTAGAATTTAGAGATCAAATTGAGTATGATGAACTTTAGTCACTTGAGGAAGATATTAGGAAATTTTAGCATTGTTATGAACAATCAAAGTATAAGACCAAATATCCAAGGATGGAAAGGGAAATATAAAGGTAAAGGTAAATGGTAGCCAAAACAAACAAGGCCTCATAATGTAGAAAAGAAAGAAAATGTTGCACCTTACAAGAAGTTCAACGTAGCTAGATGGGGACATGGGTCGCAACCTAGAGTGCAAAAGAATAGAGGTGATGGTACAAGACAATAGGAATGTTGGATATGGTAAGGGGCATCTCAAGATAGATTGTCCGCAGTATTAGGGTGGTAGGCTCAGATCTATAGTGCACAAGAAGTGTATACTGTTGGGGATGTTTGGTAGAACATTCCTCGTATCTATGCAGGGTTGGATAATAGGCTAGAAGATCATCAGAAATCTATCATTGAAATGGATATTAAGATTTGTGATCAATTTGTTTATATTTTAATTCACCCTGGATCTAATTATAGTTATGTTAACTCTAACCTAGTGGATAAGTGTGGTTTGAATAAAGAAGTGCATGCATAATCTTGGTTACTGTAGTTGGATACAGGTACAAAGAAGACAATTCGTCATTGGGTAAAAGTGTGTACATTTGAATTTATTGTCATTAGGATCATATAATATTATTTTGAGTATGGATTGCTTATGTCTTCATAGGACCAAAGTGGATTGTTATGACAAGTGCTTGGATGAGAACTAAGAATAGATAATCTTACAGGGTAAGAAAAAATAAACATCAGTTAGAATGGTGACAACTATGCAGGCAAATAATATATATATATATATATATATATATATATATATATATATATATATATATATATATATATATATATATATATATATGTGTGTTTGCACGCAGGTGTCTGTCTGCGTGTTTACACACACAGTTGGGTGTCTGTTACATAATAATATATATATATATATATATATATATATAAAGGTTAAGGTTAATAATGTTTTTTTTGCATGGTATTAATAATAATTTGGTCCATTGTATTTGGCCCATAGGCTCAGGTATATAAGTAGATGTGGATTTCTAATCCTATTTGATATATTTTTGTTTATTTACCTTACCCCTTTATACCTCTTTTATATTTATTTATTTACCATACCTCTTTACAAATATGGTATTTAGCCCATGGTATTTGACACATAGGTTTCACCTAAATAAAACCTCTTTTTTTTTAATTTTTGTAAATATAAACAGATTTATGGAGTAAATATAAAAAGAGATTTTATTTATTTACCGTACCTCTAGTTTATTTATATTTTTATTTATTTACCATACTTTTAGAGTAAGCATAAAAATATGTTTTATTTATTTACCATACCTTTGGTTTATTTATATTTTTATTTATTTACCATATCTCTCTTTTTACTGTTGGTAAACCTCTTCATATTCTAAATCTATATTGTTTAAATTAATTTTTTATTTTTTATTTATATGATTATGTACCTTATTGTTTAAAGAGACATTATTTATATTTTAATTTTTAATTTTATTTTTTTAGTTTTCGATTTTGGCTAACATTAGTGAAATTTCATCGAGAGAAACAAGTTTACACATCTCCCCCTACCTTTTACGATCATAAATTTTAATAATTATTATAAAAATAAATAAAAATCAACTAAAAATGATATAAAATTCATATTAATTTAAAATAATATAATTATTAATTGATGATTAAAACCAATATTATTTAAACAAGTTTGATTGAATGGGTATATTCCTTAAGGGTTAATGGCGTTCAAGTTACCCTTCAAGTTAAAGTTTTTATTATTATATTGATTAAGTTGAAATAATGGTGATAATTTATTTAACCAAAACTTAGATTTTAGACTTTTGTGATCCATAAATTAGATAAATGTCTTTTTTGATTAATCAGATCATTAAATTTTAGCCAAAACTTATTGATATCAATGATGATAGATATTTAATGAGAGAATTACTCATAAAAAAAATTGCAATTTACATTAAAGAAAAAAATAGCTCTTGCTCGCCAATTCCAACCTGAAAATACCGAATTTCAAATCCCAAAGGTACATCTCTAACCAGTTTATCTTACGATTAGTGACTTAAACGTTAAATTGACTTGAATGCCAAGGCCGCGAATATGAGAAATATGGACGACAGGTAGGCATTATCCAATTATTACTAATCGAGGGTGCTCATTTTTTAAATAAAGCTCCTTCTCTCACCAACCACTCGCCAGCTGAGGGAACCATGACCGAGTCTATTATCAGCACCGCATTCCAGGTCTGCTGTGCTCTAAAACTCTCCAACTATAGATGCTCTGGTTGGACCTTCTCCATTTATGCACGTGACGAAATCCACGTGAGGAAAATGCGAAAAACTAATTGTGGACTCCATCTCCATGTTACGTATCTTTCTTGAAAGTCAGTTAGCCCAGACGTGACGATAGTTTGAGATATTTATCCTTTTTCTTTTTCTTATTTCAATTCGCCTCCAACTAGGTATATTTTGTTCTTCGCTTCCTCTCACCAATCCCGAAATAATCTAAATATATAAATAAATACCTGTTTCGAAACATTACGTTGAATCGACTTTTAAAAAGAAAACGCTACAAAATTGTTTATAAACACTAGCAAGTCAAAATGTTTTTGACAACGGAACTAATAATGTGGCTTAGGTCGTGACACGTAAGACTGATAGAAGATTAATTATTAAAATATGTCATAGACATCTATTTTCAAATAAGACTCGCATACTATAGTTGACTACCAATTATTATATTCTGGTTGGACTCCCTTGCTACATAGCCATGACCAAGGTAACGTGCATTTACGTAAAGTTACAAAATTGAAGGTCCATATAATCTCATGCCACACGTCACTATCACACTTTGTATTGAATGACGTAAGGGATCTCTTAGTATAGCCCGCTTTCCCATTCCATAAACTAAAGTGGCTCTTTCTTGGATTTTTGGATTATTCGGTCTATAATAGGGATATCTATCAGCTAGTTTCTAATTAGATTTTTAATTAGCATAATTTTGTTAATGTGGTTGGTGTAGGTTTATAGGTGTATATTAATTATATATACAATAATATTATTAAATAGGGTTAATATATATTGATATTTGTACATCAATCATATTAATAATTATTAAGTGTATAAGAGAAATTTAATATTAATATTTATAAGCTAGTTTCTACTTGGATTTTTAATTAGTACAAATTTATCAATGTGGTTGATGTAAGTCTATACATAATTATATTATTAAATGTGATTAATATGTGTTGACAGGTATATATCAACCATTTTTATAATTATTAGGTGCATAATAGGAATTTAATATTAATATTAATTATTATTTAATTATATAAGTAATAATTAGGTTTTATAATAGTAAGTTTAAAAGATTGGGTTTTAAAATTAGGATTTTAGTATTGGATATTACTATTGGAGTTTTAATATTGGCTTTTAGTATTAGTTTTTTAGTATACAATTTTCATATTGAAGTTTATAATATTGGGCTTTATAATATAAGAGTTTATTATATTAGGGTTTAGAATATTGGGTTTAATATTAGAATTTATAATTTTGGATTTATAATATTAGGGTTTATAATATTGGGTCTAATATATAAAGTTTATAATATTAAAATTATATATTAGGGTTTAATATTATGGTTTATATTAAGATTTATAATATTGGATTACCCTAATATTATAAACCTCAATACTAAACCCAATATCATAAATTCAATATTAAACCCTAAAATTTTAAATCCAAATATTATAAAACCTATATATTAAACCCATATATAAACACTCATATTATAAACCCTAATATAAAATCATAATATATTAAACCTAATATTATAAACCATAATATTAAAAACAATATTATATCCCCAATATTAGACCCAATTTTAAAAACCCCATATTATAAACCCAAATATTAAATATGTTGAATGAGATTGAATATTGTTAAATATGGTAAACATGGGAATTACCAAGTTTCATCATGGTCACCTATTTAAAATTTAACTATAGAGTGTGACATCCTAGAGGTAGTTAACTAGTGTGACATGGATCTTTTCACTCAGGTTACTCAGTAAATTCAAGTTAGAGGGCTTGAAGTTCAATGATGCATGTGTGATTGTTACTTTTAGTAATCTAGTTTAGTCATTTTCAGTTGTATTCAGTTAATTGACCTATAACTATTCATAGAGTCAATTAAAGGTCAGCTTTGTAGTGACACAACAATCTGACTCAGAGATATGTTATTTAACTAATAAATCAACCCAAAATAACTAGTGCATGCAAGGAATCCAAATTCCTCAGCTGAAGTGGATATGAAAAGGAAGTGAAAAGGAAGTGTAACATCAGTTGTAGACTAGTTTTGAGTGTACAAGTGTTGTATGAGTCAGGATATCAATCCTTGGTAATTGCATAGTCAATTTAGAGGAAATTCCTAAATAATAGGGACTAATTTCGTGAGGGCTACTGCAAGGAAATATGAGGCTTGATGAGTAAATTATTGGCTAAGTGTTTGCCAGAGTTTGTCATTGAGCAGAGAGAATAATTATTATTTTGTAGGTTGAGCTCAGAGCTGGAGTTAGAAATTATAATAATTTATCTATTAAACTAATTAATGCAAAGAGACTTTAGTGGCTAATGTCCTCAGTGTTTTCACAAGGAAATAGGAGGCTTGGTAGGAAAATAATTGGCTAAGTGTTGGCCAGATTTTGTCATTGAGTAGAGAGAACAATTATTCTTTTATATGTTGAGCTCAAAGCTAGTGTTAGCAATTGTAATAGTTTATATATTCAATTGATTAATGCAAAGAGGCTTGAGGGGTTTTTTCAAGTTGGGTTCCCGTAGAAATTACGATGTATTTGTGGTTATTCTTGTTGCATGTTGTTCTAAATTGTGGTTTTCATTCCACAGATCAATAGAGTAGAACCTTGTCTCATGATTTCAATTAGAATTCTTGAGAAGTTACAATTTATATCAAATTTATACATAGTATCAAAGCCACGAAATCACATTAGAACCATTATTTTGAACTTGTCTCTCAGAAATTTCAAATTTGTGGCTTTCTTGTAGCAATATTTCTTCAGGATTGGGATAATGTCTTTCAACGGATTGATATTGGAGTATGCACTAGAGGGTAGCTCAATTTCATAGCCTATAAGGATAGATTGGAAGCAGTGCTCGATGATAATGATGTGTTAGAATATGTCAAAACTGACATTGCAAAACCCCAACAGTTAGATGCACAACAAATAGCCCAATGGAAGAAGGGTGTTGCAAAGGATGGGATACTTCTTCTCGAAGGTGTGAGGGACCATGTGCTCTCGAATATCCATAGAGAAGAGACACCGTTTTATATGTGGAAGACATTGACTAAGCTCTTTGAAAATAAAAGTGACCATAGAAAATTGGCCTTGAAGGACAAACTTTGAAACATAAGGATGCAGAAGAATGATATCATTTTGTAGTATCTCTAAAATTTTATGCAAATTCGCGATGAGTTTGGAGGGGTTCGGGTGAATGTTGCAGAAGATGACTGGGCGAGCCTACCTCTTCTAGGCATCCAAATATTCCTGTCACAACTAACGAGACTCTGTGAATGGAAGGGGAAAATTACCGAATTGGGAAAGGAAGTGGTCTGATTTGGTTCAAGAAGAGTTTAGGAGAAATTAAAGAGATGGAACATCATCCAAAGCTAAGGATGAAGAGAATTTCTCTTTGGTTGAAAATGGGAAGAAGGGAAAATGAAAGAAGACTTAGAGCAAACGTGAATCCAACCAAAATAATGACAAGAAGAAAGACTTGATCAAGACAAAATGCTTCCACTTCCACAAATTCAGGCATTATGCAACAAAATATTTGCAAAAGAAGCCTACAAAGAAGCCTTCAGGAGGAGCAGTTTGTGAAGCACTGGCGTCATAATTCGAATTAGACTTCACCCTAATAGCATGCATGGCCAACACTGTTATGGGGAGTGTGTGCTACCTTGATTTCGGTGCTTTATTCCATATGTTAGAGTGCAATGAGTTTTTTAGTAGCGTGGTGGAGAAGGATCTCCATATGCATATCGAATTGGGGGTTGATAGGAGGTACAGTGCTACAGAAATTAGTATTGTCGCCTTTGATAGGGATAAAACCTCTCCTTTTCTCCTCAAAGATATTATGTTTGTACCTGGGCTGAAGATCAATACCATGATGTCTGTAGCAGTATTAGAGGTTTGTGGCTATGATGTTGTTTTTAGTAAAGGGAAAGCCTTTTTGAGATACATAGCTACTCGGAAAGTGAAGCAGATCGAGGTTCGAGTCAAGAACCTATACAAACTTGAGGTGGGAGATTGTGTTGCATTGTCTTGGAATTGATGTCAACAAGAGCTTAACACTATTTACATGTCATTGATTTCAATCAGATAATGCTAGCATTCATGGTTTGAGGTTTGTATGCACATAATTAGACACTTCTTGATACAAAGGAGGTTGATTGGATTAGTGATGTTGATCCATGCAAATTTGGTTGGTCAAATAGGTATCCATATCTATGATTCTTGAGTTATTACCCTTGAGATGTCCTTGATGCTCCCGATAAGTTGTGGTTGGACACCTGATGAGGTTTGATGTAGGAGCATCGCATGAGATGAATTTCACCGATCTGTATGGTCAAATTATCTTTTAGTAGAGAGGGTTGGTTCTCTTGAATTTAGTTTTATTTATTTATTGTAATAATTTTCTTTTATTTCATTTATTGTAATTTTTAGAGCAATTCTAAATTAGGAGAAAAAGGATAAGACTGTTAGAATGAAATGAATCGAACCTTGGAATAAGGTTTATTTGTTATTTGTTAAAAATAGTCAGTGCATTTAATAAAAAGGAAGGATAGAATGAGAGACAGAGAGGATAGAGAGAGCGAAGATTGATGTAATCAAGACGAGAAGGGAAAAAGAACTCTGTAATTTTTTTTTTATGAGTAATTGATTGAAGTATAGATGTGCAATTAATTGTTCCTATGCGTGTGCATTCATCCCAAAACCTACTAAGGATCACTTACGACAAGAGTTAAAAAACGGGTATTATCCTTTTGTTTTTATGATTTATTGTCTTCACTTTAGAAATCCAAATTAAACCTGTTTTAGTGCCTTGCCGTGTGATAAATCAAGTTTTAAGACTTAAAATAAATTAGGAAAAAATCTGTGTTTTTATCGCAAACCTGTGTGTTGTGATTTCAGCCAAAACCCAATTTTTTATGTTTGCATCGCAAATCCCCAAACTTAGTTTACTATTACATCGCAATTGTCAAAGATATCGAAATATTGCATCACGCGAATATAACCTATAAGCACATTGCTATTGGTGATTTATATGTTTATTTTTAAGTCATCGCAAGTTACATGTTGTAGGTAGCGATACCCGATATGAGAAATTACGATATTGTTTGGAAAGTGCGATACGGTTATAAAGGGCCGATTTGAGCTTTACACGAGAACAGTGCCGCCTATACATCATTTTTGGTATTAGAGCGTTGATTGAAATAGAGTTTAATTCGGCAAGATGCCATCTAGAAGAGCAACTGGCACAGGGAGATGAAGACCAGTAGAAAATGTGATTCTACTGGAAGAGGTTCAATGCCTTCGTGCAAGGATGGAGAAGATGGAAGTTGCCCAAAGGAGAGCGCCTTATGAAGGAGATGACAGTGTTGCAAAAGAACCTTAAGCAAAAGAAGAAGAAGATGAAGAAAACGAGATAGCAAAAGTTCTCAAGATGTTGATGAAGGAGAGTGGAAGACCGAAGGTAGAGGTGCCTTTGTATGATGGAAATCTCAATGTGGAAGAATTAATGGGCTAGATTAGTTCATTAGACAAGTAATTTGACTTTGAATAAGTCGAAGACAAAAAGTAAGTTAAATTTATGGCTACTAGTTTGAAGGGCCACACAGCCATTTGGTGGGAAGAATTACAGGTATCTAGACAAAGAAAAGGAAAGCCAAAAATCAAGAAATGTGATAACATGGTAAGTAAATTGAAGAGTAAGTTTAAGCCAAAATATTATCAATTAAATATTTTTAAGCAATTACAAAATTTGAAGCAAAAAGGGACGAAAATTAAAGAATATACAGAAGAGTTTTATAGGCTGAATATCAGAGCTAGACATGTAGAAGATGATGTTGAAAAAGTATCCAGGTACATAAATGGCTTGAGTTATGATATCCAAGATGAGATCATTTTATTGAATTTTAAAACAATTGAAGATGATTACTAATCAACCTTAAAAGCAGAGGAGAAGATATAGAGGAAGCAAAGCCAAAGAAATAGAGGGAAAAATCTAGTAAGAGGAAGAGGAGTATTCAAACCCAGATTTAAGAATTTGCAAAGTGAAGGAGGAGGTTATAGTAGTGGACCACCACAAAGAGTTGACTCTGGTCAAGGAAGGTTTGTACCGAGAGGTAGAGGCCGAGGAAGAGAGATTTGGTCTTTTACAAGTGGTGAATGGGGACATGGGTCATGGGAATGTCCTCACAATAAGTCAACAACTCAGATAAATGTGAATATTGCTAAAGCAAAGGAAGAAATTCCTCAGGTTGCGGGAAAATAAGAACCACACAAAGTGGCGGAATCATTTTTATTGAAAAGGGTATTGCTTAAAGAAGAAAAAGAAGCAGAAGAGCCAGTTTAGAGGAAGAACATACTCAGGACTATATGCAAGCCCAAGGGAAAATGCTGCAAAGTGGTAATTGATAGTGGAAGCACTGATAACCTTGTTTCAATAGAGATGGTGGACAAATTAGAATTGGTAAAAATGGTACACCCTACTCCATATAAGGTGTCGTGGCTACAAAAAGGACATCATTTTCTTCTGATGGAGCAATGCAAGGTAGAGATACAAATTTGTACTTACAAAGATGTTATATTAAGTGATGTAATCTCGATGCATGTATGCCACATATTTTTGGAAAGACCTTGGCAGTTTGATCAAAAATTTGTTCATGATGGTCGAAGAAATACTTATACCCTAGAGAAGGATGGGAATAAATGCACATTGCTGCCCTTAAAGAACGAATCAGACAAAGAAGTTCCTAGAAATAGTGTTATGCTGATGAGTGGTAAAGAATTGCTGCAAGAAGTCGAGAAGGATGCAGAATTACAATTTGTTGTTGTGGGCAAACCAAAGGTAATTCTGACTTCTACAAATTTAGATGATCTGCCTGAAGAAATTAAAAATATAATAAATGACTGTGTGATACTTTTGTTGATGAGTTGCCAAATGCATTACCACCAATCAAGAGTATTATTCATCACATAGATCTAATACCTGGTGCAAGTTTTCCGAATAAAGCAACATATATATTAACTCCTCAGGAAAATGCAAAAGTTGGGAGACAAGTGCAAGAACTGATGGACAAGGGGTTGATAAGAGAGAGCCTTAGTCCGTGTGTTGTATGAGCAGTACTAAGCCCAAAGAAAAGTGGGGAATGGAGGATGTGTATAGATTCCAGAGCCATAAAAAAATCATCATCAAATATTGTTTCTCTTTACCACGCATGAATGATTTAATGGATTGCTTGAGTGGCTCAAAATATTTTACTAAAATAGATCTGAAAAGCGGTTATCATCAAATAAGGATAAGACAGGGGGATGAATGCAAGACTATGTTCAAAACAAACAGTGGTTTTTATTAATGGTTAGTTATGCCTTTTGGAATCGCTAATGCACCCAACACATTCATGAGATTAATGAATGAAGTCTTGAAGGAGTATACAGTCAAGTTTGTAATTTTTTATCTTGATGATATTCTGGTTTTTAGTCCAAGTAAAGAAGAGAATCTTGAGCAACTTAAATTAGTTCTAAAAACTTTGCAGAAAAAGAAGCTGCTAATAAATTTGAAGAAATGCAATTTTATGAAGGAAGAGCTAATCTATTTGGGATTTGTAGTCTCTAAAGAAGGCTTAAAGATGGACACAGAAAAATTCCAAGAAATTTTGAATTGGATGACTCCAAAGAACATATTTGAGGTAAGAAGCTTTCATGGTCTTGCATGTTTCTATAGAAAATTTATCAAAATTTTTAGTCATATATGTGCACTAATTATTGAAACAATCAAGGAGAATAATCAACCATTCAAGTGGACAGAAGCAGCAGACCGAAACTTCAGACTGTTGATGATCCGGATTTATGCAGGACGCAAGAGAATACACATATAACCACAAATATAAAAATTCAGTGGAAATAACACTTCATTTCATTAATATCAAAGAACTAAAATATGTTTACAGACAGAATGGAAATAAACTAGCTAGGGCGCTGGTAGCTTATCTTTGAGAAGAGATATGGTGGCTATAGGCCTCTGAACTCTGTGTTACAATGAGGCTGGAAGGCCTATATATTATTGAGAAACAATGGAAAAACATAAACATCCAAAAACCTAACCTTATGAGATGAAATGTCAGAATATGGGCCCCGTCGAGGTAAATTGGTACATCAATTTCCTGAGGTCGTAACTTTGGCATACTATCTCCATTTGACGCACATGATAGATCATTATAAATATCTATCCAAGGAATACATCTATTGTCCACAATTATTGATTACGGGAGTAGAGAGGAATCATATTTTCCGAAGAATCGATGCCCAAAAAATGTCGTTTAGGGCCTCAAAACGGCTCCGAAAGTTCAAGACCCGAAAAAATACTAAAAATAGTAAATTGTGCTATTATTAAGGAAATTAAAAAAATGAAAGTAACAATGGTGGGGCCCCAAGTGGAATAGGTGGGTGGCCACCAATATCCACATGGATCAGTCGAAAAAGAAAATCAAAGAAAAACCAGTTTTGGCCTTGCCAAACTTTGAAAAAGTTTTTCAAGTCGAAACTGATGCTAGTGGAGTTGCAATTGGAGTAATTTTAAGTCAATAATATAGGCCAATAGCATATTTCAGCAAGAAATTGTGATGCAAGCAGGGCCTGCAATACCCCAGAATCTTTATACAAACTGTGCATTTAAACATGCATTTCAATCTCTGCCCAATAACTACCCCAATCTAGGCAATCACATGCATTTTTCCCTCAATTTCATAACTTTTATCATACCTCGTTTCCATTTCATAGGGCTTTTATAAAACCCAAATCTTAATCTTAAAACATAACTTTATACAAAAGTTCAACTTCAATCCATGTGTATACGCCTTCATACCCACTATTCAATCATAAAGCCAAATCTTATACATACACTCTTTTAAGATCGGATTTCACAATCCAAAATCATCAAACAAATGTGCCTTGGGGTTTTTTTCTTAACATTATTTAAACCCCCAATTTGTATGGAATTATGCATTCCATTATCAAACCCAATTTATACCCAGAATTCAATAAAACCCAATAATTCAAATTCTCAACCAATCTGAAATCTCATTCAAGTCACACAAACTCAAACCAGATTTAAAATTCGAACCTGGAAACTTAACTTACCTCTGTTCAGACTTTCCCTTTCCATGATTCCGCTCTTCAACTCTGCACTTTTCATCGCTGTAGATCGATTCTTCTCATATCATTTTCAAGTCGATTTCTTGTTGGTTCTTCTGCGCTACCATTTATGTGTAAATACATCTCAACGCCACAATTTTACTGTATCCGCATACCAAATTAACTCATTCATTTCTTCTGTTGTGACATCTTTTCAAATAAAAACATTTACATCCGACCCAGCTCCAAACTCAACACAAATTGAACTGATTCAAAATTCTGGAAAACGCAATTGCATTGACAGCAATGCAATTCAAAACATTTAAACTTCACTTACCCATAATTCTTCCACACATTCAATTACTGGTTTTTCAGTCCTTCCAACGCCCTTCCGGCATTTCTTCTACGCCTTTTTCTCTAACCAAATTCCACAGTGTTTTCTCTGCATTCAATTCCAACATCTATATGTCGACTGTCCCATTCTTAATCCAGAATTCAACTATAATATGACTTACTCTGCATTAAAAAAAACAACCCATCGATTTCCACCTGCAATTTAATAAACATTTAAACATATAAAACTCAGTATTTGATATCATAACACTGATCGATCTGCTGGGTTGACTCTTCAACGTTAAACATTAAAACTTTCTGCGCCCAAATCGCAGCTAATTATTATAATTCAACTCAAGAGCAATGAATTTGAAATAATCAAATTCTCCGCAATACTAACTGGGATTCCATTTCAAATCAGGCGTTTCATTTTAAAACCTGTAAGCTTTCAAAACGGCATAAATCGACATTAACACCACCGGCATCTCTTTTATATACATGCTTCTTTGATTTACACGTTTGAACCCAAATTAACCACAGTTTTATCATTCAAGAATCTGGCATCCGATTTCAATTACAAATCGAGAGGACATCCGGTCTATCTCACCTTATTTCTTAGTCGATTTCAACGCATTAAACAAATAGCAATTTCTGCTATCGAACGCACTTAGATTTACCCACGCCTGACAGAATTTTACCATAGAGTTTCACACAAATCTGCAGGTTCAAAATATATTAAAATACTCCTTTTTATGCAGAGTGTTAACGCCTTTCATGCATAACGATTTTCCACAGGACTGGCGCTCTTCTCTTTACAATTCAATCAAACTACAGGTCGATAGTCATAGATATGGAATTAACATTGTTATATTAAATTTAACTCTTCCACTTACACTTACAAATTCTTTCACGTTGCATTAGATTCAATCGACCGATACATCCATCCATACATATACTTTCAACCCATCAATGATTTATATATAAATCTGAAACATTGTTCTTGTAAACAAGAAATTTCTTCTAGCTTATGTTTAGCTGATGTTAAACCACTTTGATGGCCCTTTACAAGCGCCGAAGGCGTCAACGAAACCCTCTCCCTCTCTGTCACTCACTCACAATCTAAATATATTTTCCTCTATAAAATCCCTTCCTATTTTATCATTTAGTGATCTAATTAAATGCTCAATCCCCTTAATATCTCATCAAATCCCTAAATCTCTCAACATCCCTAAAAGATATATTCTCATCCCTAAAATCCTTCAACTAATTAAATTCCCTCATATCCTTTTATTAAATAAAAAGATATTTACAAAAATCCTCACCTTCTCTTATTTTGTTCAAATTAATTAATAAAATATTAAAAATTATCACACCCCCTTTTAACATATTTACAAAATAAAAAACGCCCTTGATGCTCCTGCATCAGAGTCCCCATGTAATAAAATTCATGACCACCTGGTCATAAGTCTGGATATTTCCTCCTGGATCCCAAATTTTATTTTGTAATCTTTCCTTGCTTGTCGATTGCTTTACTACTGTTGTTATCTGCTGTTGTCTTCCAGGTTTCCATATTTTGTGCTGTAATGCTCCACTTGCTCTGCTCTTGCAATCTTTCACTGTCATTCTCTTGTTGTCGCTCCTTTTCTTTCTTTCGGCTGTCTTTCTCTGGGATGTTTTTATCATTAACCTCCTTATCAGCTCAATTTCTCTGTCCAGTATATCCTCTGTTTGTTGATTGTTTCCATCTCTTGATTGCTGAACTCTCATTCTTGCTTGTTCTTCACTTGTTTTGATCACTTCCTTTTCACCCTTACTGCTGTTTTGCACCTTTTCTGCTGCTGCTACTATAAATGTTGCGACCTCCCAAACTTCCTTTCCCTCTGCAACATTCCTTTGCTCACCATCTGCAATTTCTTTTTGATTATTATTTATGACAACTGCTTTGTCATCCTTCTTCAGCAATCTATCCTTAACATCCTTCAATAGATGTTCTTCCTCTCCTTCTTCCATTTGGCTATCCACCTGTGCCAAATATGTTCCAGCGTCTGCAAAAACATCTTCAATCATAAGAAAATCATTATAAAAAAAATAAGGCCTCTGTACCTCTTTTCCCTTTAGCAACACTTCAATATGTTGCGTTTATTTCTCTTCTTCTGTCAGCATATCAGTATGCTGATCCAAACTCAAAGAACTCTTGAGACTGTCAGCTAGTCTCCCCTTCTCATCAACTATTTCAAGGATGTCTTCCAGCATTTGTCCACTGTAGTGAACTAATTCTTTCCCAGCCTCTGCTTCAAAACTTTCATCTTCTGGAAGGTACTCTTTCACATCTTTGACAGCTTTAAAAGACTGTCTATCTTCTTCCAAACCTGCAATCACACACAAATCATTAGTTTTAAAATCACAAGACCTTACGGTCTTATTTGATGCTTCAGTCATCAAGTCTTCGGGCTGCTTCGAATCATTCATATGATTCAACTCCTCTAGCTCTTCATTACTTTCAAAAAGTAATGGTCCACTCTCTGGGTAACATATCGAAACTTCAATATCTTCTTCAGCATCTTCATTTTGTTGCGCTCCATTGTTTAAAGCTTCTCGCATCTCATACGCATCGATAAATTTGTTCAAGTTCCTTGGTTTCCTTTATCAACTTCTGCATGTTTACTTGATGATTCCCTTCTCTTAACCTCGCCACTTAAAACTATAACCGACATAACCATGTTTTTAAGTCTCTCATTCTTTGCAACATCTCCATTCTAGTTCAGTGAACTTCTATTTAGCCTATTAGCCCTTCTCCATATATATTATCTTTGCTTGTATCTCTTGTGCTTGCCAATTGCCTTGGCACCCTTCTCCTTTTGTCCTCTGTTGTGGTTGATTTCAGAACCTCTGTTATGACTGTCACTAGTCATCATCCTTTCCATCTCTATGAGTTCCTCACTCACTTTACTATGAGTTGCACTAAAGTCTCTTCAGCAGCAAGTTTTGTCCTGCCGCCACTTACCTCACCAAGCTCTCCTCACTCAGTATTTTGGCAAGCAATTGGTTCTCTATCTACGGAACCTCCTTTGAGCACTTCTCTTTGCTCTTCCTCGGCTTCAACTTATCTTCCTATTCACAACTGTCCTCCTTATCCAATCTCTTATTGAATTTCTTCAAGGTTCTGCCACATCTACGTTTTCACTTAGAAACTTTCATCAACTTCCTTTATCTGTTACCAATTCTAATCACATTGCCTTTTGGGAGTTGCAATAATACTTCAATGCAAAGACTACAATATTCTATCCAAATAAAACCATATCATCTTACCTCCAAGATCTTGTCTGATCTGGTCCTTCCATTCACCTGCACTTCAATCTCATCATTCTTGCAAATCTGTTCCAACAAATATTTATGCTTCCTCTGCACAAATTCACTGTCAATCAGATTTTAGAATCTGATCCTTTCTTCTAATCTTCCGGCTTTATCTGCAAACTTTAGCTGTCAGCAACAAAATCTTCCTTGCTGAGTTTCTTCCACTCAAAAATCAGTAACAGCTTCTTTCATTACTAACCCTTGATCTCTTTTGCTGAGATACTTCATTGCTGCAACCATCAATCCTCAATCCATTTCTTTGTCAGTAAAACTCAAATCAAAATTAAACAACATAATACCTGCACAATTCTTCATTCATTCAGCTGTACTCTGGTTGCTTGACTGTCAGATTAGAATCTGATCTCCCTTTCAGTCACTCATCACACATTCAAACATACTTTAGTTTTCAATAAAACCTTCTGTCCTCAAACAAACATTATTCATTTCAACAAAGCCAAGCTTTGATACCAAAAATTGATGCAAGCAGGGCCTGCAATACCCCAGAATCTTTATACAAACTGTGCATTTAAACATGCATTTCAATCTCTGCCCAATAACTACCCCAATCTAGGCAATCTCATGCATTTTTTCCTCAATTTCATAACTTTTATCATACCTCATTTCCATTTCATAGGGCTTTTATAAAACCCAAATCTCAATCTTAAAACATAACTTTATACAAAAGTTCAACTTCAATCCATGTGTATACGCCTTCATACCCACTATTCAATCATAAAGCCAAATCTTATACATACACTCTTTTAAGATCAGATTTCACAATCCAAAATCATCAAACAAATGTGCCTTGGGTTTTTTTTCTTAACATTATTTAAACCCCCAATTTGTATGGAATTATGCATTCCATTGTCAAACCCAATTTATACCCAGAATTCAATAAAACCCAATAATTCAAATTCTCAACCAATTTGAAATCTCATTCAAGTCACACAAACTCAAACCAGATTTAAAATTCGAACCTGGCAACTTAATTTACCTCTGTTCAGACTTTCCCTTTCCATGATTCCGCTCTTCAACTCTGCAATTTTCATCGCTGTAGATCGATTCTGCTCATATCATTTTCATGTCGATTTCTTCTTGGCTCTTCTGCGCTACCATTTATGTGTAAATACATCTCAGCGCCACAATTTTACTGTATCCGCATACCAAATTAACTCATTCATTTCTTCTGCTGTGACATCTTTTCAAATAAAAACATTTCCATCCGACCCAGCTCCAAACTCAACACAAATTGAACTGATTCAAAATTCTGGAAAATGCAGTTGCATTGACAGCAATGAAATTCAAAACATTTAAACTTCACTTACCCAGAATTCTTCCACGCATTCAATTACTAGTTGTTCAGTCCTTCCAACGCCCTTCCGGCATTTCTTCTACGCCTTTTTCTCTAACCAAATTCCACAGCGTTTTCTCTGCATTCAATTCCAACATCAATATGTCGACTGTCCCATTCTTAATCCAGAATTCAACTGTAATATGACTTACTCTGCATTAAAAAAACAACCCATCGATTTCCACCTGCAATTTAATAAACATTTAAACATATAAAACTCAGTATTTCATATCATAACACTGATCGATCTGCTGGGTTGATTCTTCAACGTTAAACATTAAAAATTTCTGCGCCCAAATCGTAGCTAATTATTATAATTCAACTCAAGAGCAATGAATTTGAAATAATCAAATTCTCCGCAATGATAACTGGGATTCCACTTCAAATCAGGCGTTTCATTTTAACTGGTAGCTTTAATCGTAAATAAACATTAACTGCAACATCTCTTGTCATGCTTCTTCCGATTTACCGTTTGAACCCAAATTAACCTTTTATCATTCAAGATAAACATCCGTTTCAATTACAAATAAAGTTGTGGTCTATCTTTGTTTTTCTTGATCGATTTCAACGCATTAAACAATAACAATTTCAGCTATCAAACCTTTTAGATTTAACCACTTTGGAGATTTAACATAGTTTCACACTTATGGAGGGTTCAATATATTCGTCTAATTTTGTCACGGTGTTAACGCTTATTTTCATATAGTTTTCACGGAGTAGTAGCATCTTCTCTTTGCAATTCAACAGCCGAACCTAAATTAGGTATTTCATAGATATGGAATTAACATTGTTATATTAAATTTAACTCTTCCACTTACACTTACAAATTCTTTCACGTTGCATTATATTCAATCGACCGATACATCCATCCATACATATACTTTCAACCCATCAATGATTTATATATAAATCTGAAACATTGTTTTCATATACACAAAAGGAGACTACTTACAAACTTATCTTTGGCCTGATATTCGACACTGATGGCCCTTTACAAACTGCCCGAAGGCGTCCAAGCAGAAACCCTCTCCCTCTCTACTCACACTCACTCACAATCTAAATGTATTTTCCTCTCAAAATCCCTTCCTATTTATACAATTTAAAAAATGATCTAATTAAATGCTCAATCCCCTTAATATCTCATCAAATCCCTAAATCTCTCAACATCCCTAAAAGATATATTCTCATCCCTAAAATCCTTCAACTAATTAAATTCCCTCATATCCTTTTATTAAATAAAAAGATATTTACAAAAATCCTCACCTTCTCCTATTTTGTTCAAATTAATTAATAAAATATTAAAAATTATCACACCCCCTTTTATCATATTTACAAAATAAAAAACGCCCTTGATGCTCCTGCATCAAATTGAATGAAGATAAGAATAAATACTCATCCTATGACAAGGATTTTTATTCTATTGTGCAGGCATTGAAAAAATAGAGGCATTATCTGTTACCAAAAGAATTTATTTTATATTATGATAATCATGCATTACAATTCATATATAACGAGCCAAAATTGAGCCAAAATCATGCCAAATGAGTGGATTTTTTGCAGAGTTTTACTTTCATGATTAAGAATACAAGCAGTAAGTTGAACAAAGTCGTTGATGGTTTGAGTAGAGTGAATTTAATTGTGAAGGAATTAAAAATTGGTGTTGTGGGTTTTGAAGAGATGGTTGACATGTATAAGGAAGATGCAGAATTTAAAGGCATTTATGCAGCTGTGCAAATCCAAAAATTCACAACAGAAGCGAGTGGTTGGATTATCACATCCATGGAGGTTTGATGTTTAAAAATAACAAGTTGTGTATTCCCAAATTTTCTATGAGGGAAAACATAGTTAAATAAAAACACAACGGAGGCTTATCTGGACAGTTTGAACAAGACAAAAAATTTTCTTAGGTAAATGATTTTTACTACTGGCCAAAGATGCAAACTAATGTTAAGATATTTTTTGAGAAGTTACTATATTGTTTGGAAAGTGAGATACGGTTATAAAGGGCCGATTTGAGTTTTACACAGGAACAGTGCCACCTATACATCATTTTTGGTATTAGAGCGTTGATTGAAATAGAGTTTAATTCGGCAAGATGCCACCTAGAAGAGCAGTTGGAACAGGGAGACGAAGACTAGTAGAAAATTTGATTCTACTGGAAGAGGTTCAATGCCTTCGTGCAAGGATGGAGAAGATGGAAGTTGCCCAAAGGAGAGCACCTGATGAAGGAGATGACAGTGCTGCAGAAGAACCTTAAGAAGAAGAAGAAGATGAAGAGAATGAGGCAGTAAAATTTGTCAAGATGTTGATGAAGGCGAGTGGAAGACCAAAGGTAGAGGTGCCTTTTTATGATGGAAATCTCAATGTGGAAGAATTAATGGGCTAGATTAGTTCATTAGACAAGTAATTTGACTTTGAATAAGTCAAAGACAAAAAGCAAGTTAAATTTGCGGCTACCAGATTGAAGGGCCACACAGCCATTTGGTGGGAAGAGTTACATGTATCTAGACAAAGAAAAGGAAAGCCAAAAATCAAGAAATGGGATAACATGGTAAGTAAATTGAAGAGTAAGTTTATGACAAAATATTATCAGTTAGATATTTTCAAGCAATTACAGAATTTGAAGCAAAAAGGGATGACAATTAAAGAATATACAGAAGAGTTTTATAGGCTGAATATAAGAGCTGGACATGTAGAATATGATGTTGAAAAAGTATCCAGGTACATAAATGGCTTGAGTTATGATATCCAAGATGAGATTAGTTTATTAAATCTTAAAACAATTGAAGATGCTTACTAATCAGCCTTAAAAGTAGAGGAGAAGATATAGAGGAATAAAAGCCAAAGAAATAGAGGGAAAAATCTAGTAAGAGGAAAAGGAGTATTCAAACCTAGATTTAAGAATTTGCAGAGTGAAGGAGGAGGTTCTAGTAGTAGACCACCGCAAATATTTGACTCTGGTCGAGGAAGGTTCATACCGAGAGGTAGAGGCCGAGGAAGAGAGATTCGGTGTTTTACATGTGGTGAATGGGGGCATGGGTCATGGGACTGTCCTCAAAATAAGTCAACAACTCAGAGAAATGTGAATATTGCTAAAGAAAAGGAAGAAATTCCTCAGGTTGTGGGAAAAGAAGAACCACCCAAAGCGGGAGAATCTTTTTTATTGAAAAGGGTATTGCTTAAAACAGGAAAAGATGCAAAGGAGCCTAGAGGAAGAACATATTCAGGACTATATGCAAGTCCAAGGGGAAATGCTGCAAAGTGGTTATTGGCAATGGAAGCACTGATAACCTTGTTTCCATAGAGATGGTGGAAAAATTAGAATTGGTAAAAATGGTACACCCTACTCCATATAAGGTGTCGTGGCTGCAAAAAGGACATCATCCTCTTATGACAGAGCAATGTAAGGTAGAGATACAAATTGGTACCTACAAAGATGTTATATTATGTGATGTAATTTCGATGCATGTGTGCCACATATTTCTGGTGTTGTTGTTCCTAGAGACAGCCTAGAGTTGTGATATACCAGTGCCTAGGACATATTATATAGCAAGGAGCATAGGATATAACAGAGGGAGTTATCAATAACAAGATCTTATGCTATCTCTTGTAAAACAAGGAAAATTAATCTGAATGGGACCAAGACCTTCAGAAACTGACACAGAGACAGGGATATTGCAGAGGCAACATGCAAAACTCCAATATAAAAGCAACAGACAATTCAGAGACAGCTTACTGCAAAGCGGGCCGATTCAGAAATACTTCATAGAAATAAGTTATCAGAAGGTGTATGTAGTGAATGAAATGTAGAGAAAATATTAGTTAACATTGAGCTGATATCCAGATACACAATACCACCATGCATGGGCTTACCAATCTAAGAATCCATACATGACAGTGGCGTTTTAAAAACACCCTCCCAAAGAAACTAATATAGAAGAAACATGGTTTAGATTAATAGTGGAACATAATATCATGCATGAGCCATATTTAAAGCGCTTGACTGATCCGAGCATGGGCATCAACTAGGATGAATCCATACCAAAAATCAGTGAGCCACTCGCATTCCAAAACATGATACAGGAAACATGGATGAAATGAAATGATATATTAAAATAGCACATAAGAGAAAGTTACGGACTGTGAAATAACAAAGACCAAAATCCTCTTTAACAGATGGAACTCCTCCTCACTGAGACCCTATGGGCTCTGAGCCTTCATATAAAAGTTCTACAAAATGTATACAAAAATCCTTTCACTGCATAATTTTCTGATAAAATCTGGAACCCCTAATCATTCCTT
The DNA here is from genome assembly GCA_034641835.2 of Pinus albicaulis. Taxonomy (NCBI): domain Eukaryota; kingdom Viridiplantae; phylum Streptophyta; class Pinopsida; order Pinales; family Pinaceae; genus Pinus; species Pinus albicaulis. Next base: position 1,393,625,732 of record CM076574.1, on the reverse strand, counting down.
TTCCTAGAGTTTTATAGGAGAAACAGAAAACCTAGCAAAAGAAGTAGGTGATGAGCATTTAATTTGCCTCATTAAGACAAAATGGTGAAAACATTCACGCCCATACTACTGAATGACTATGTTGTGCTGTATGTACTCTGCCGCCAACTTTCTGAAATAAATGCGCTGGGTGAAAATCTCCTCAAGGACACGGCGTAGAAGTGAAGTCACATAGACATTCTATCCTTTCGTGAAAGGAAATGCTGCTGAAATAAAACCTGGAGGGTATGGTTTCTTGTGCATTGTACCCTCTGTGTGATCCAGGATATCTTTGATCTAGTACCTTTTTCTTCTAAGCCATGAATTAGGGCTTAGAATCTTTAATGCTGAATGTTGAAATCCTCGATCTTTCACTGATACTCTTGACCGCGACATTAATGTCTCCATCTGCAAAAATCTATGTTTTGAATGGCTCTGGGGTGTTTGACAGATTTTAATCTTAGCTTCTTTAATGAAAGTCGTGCCGTAAAAATTTCCCGGATTTTCCCTCATAAATTTTGCCTCTGAAAGATGGTCCTTTGATGCGTTCTCGACTTCTGAAATGGAGGCTGTGAATAATGGCAATTTTTTGTCGCTGTAATCCTGTAGAACACGGTACTTGGTCATGAAATCCATGCATACGGGGGGAGATTATGGAGGACGGGAGAAAAATGGCGCGACGGTGGTGGAACAGTGTTTTATGCATAAAAATGGTGAAAAATGCAATGATACGGTGTATAATAGGGTTTTGTGGAGAAATGCATCGTGGGCCGTTTGATCATGGTCTATAGGCATAGATCAATGGCAGAGATTGAACAATGGAATAATATATGACTACGGGTGGAATGCATGTGAAACATTAAAACTTAAATGTAAAACAAGGAACTTTGGTTATAAGCAGAAATGCGAGGAAATGCATGAAATGTAATGAAATGGACGTGTGAGGTGGGACCCATATGGAATCGCAATCGGAAACCGGAGCGGGAGTCGGACATGCGATGCGACGCATCACATCGCAAATATTTGTGATTGGACGGATTGGAGGTCGGAGAGATCGAAGGTGGATATGCGATTGTGATGGGGAAGGAACTTGCGATGCGATGGTCGGAGGGGAAATGCGACACGATCGATCGCATCGAAAATGTTTGCGATGATCGATTGGGAGGCTTAACATGAATGCTGCGATCACGATGGTGCGATTACCGCCTTAAGGGTCAGCGCTCAGTTTCAGGCTAAGGGCATATGTGGGGAAGTGGTTGGGGCTTGCGGTAAATGGGCTAGGCCTTATATATGTTCGAATATGGGTTTTTTGGCCTTTTTTTAATGTAATTTGAGGGCAGGAAAATGCAACGATAGGAAGAAAATGGATTTTTAGGGCAGAAAGAGGGGGCTTGAAAAGGTTTAAGCGAGATTACTGGACAGGATTTTGGCAGGGGGATGACATGGTCAACATTGGCTCCACCTGGGGATGGCACGTTCATCCTTGGGCGTGTCGAGAACTTCGCAGACCATCTACATCATCAATTTTTACAGAAAGGAAAAATAAATCTATTCTACTTCTACCCTTATTAATCCATGAGACCAGATTAAACTGTTGGTCTCATATTTTTCTCTACCTAAACTACATATGCTAGGATTAAACTGTCTAGCAGATTTCTTCACTACACTCTAAAACAGAAATTGAAAAATAGTCAAGCCAGGATTAGACTGTCTGGCTTGCGGGACTTTGCAGAAATTAAAAACAACTAACTACATGCTCACAGACTGAGCTTTATTTTGCTTTTCCTACCTACTCTGCTATAACCTAGAAGTCTTTGATGCTTTAGGTGATACAATAATGCCAGTGCAGCCATTCAAGCAGTAACAAAAAAGGATAAGTGTACGGACTGCCTATCAGAGATAACCATAGGGTTCTCTGCACGTGCTTCTTCAAAAATGCAGTCACCATCAGTGGTGACCAATCTTGATGAATCCGGTCCTGGTGAAGGATCAATGCTGGAGGATTTGAGCTAATCAGGGCCTCCATATATTCTGTCACAGGATCAATGAAAAAATGGTGTACACTTTCTTCTTTTAGGCCTTCCATGATTGGCAGGTTGTCTATGTCCTGGGCAGTTCTGATTACTGCGTTTACCACTGCATCTTCAGAGTGACTCTTGAAAGCTTTATCACCTTCTTCTTGTATTTCAAAAGGCAGTGGAATCTCTTCTTTTTTAAAAGGAGAGAGGCTTTCCCAAAACGATCTGGGGCCTATGAATTGGTACGATCTTTCTTGTGAGTTCAGAAATCTGATCTCAGCTTCATATCTTTCAAACACCAATTCTAGAAATTTTTTCTTAAGCAAGGGTTTTGAACTTGGGATGAGAAGAATAGCCCGTGGAAGGTCCTCCACTTTTCTTTGTTGGTGTCCATCAGTTGCATTATTCTTCCACTAGACATTTCTAGGTTTCCATATTTTTCTCTGCAACTTTCCTCCTGCTATGCTTTCACATTCTGCTCTAAAAGTTTTCAGCAAACAAATCAACCATTTATTGTCAAGCATTTCATCAATATGCTACACATTTGTTTCAGCGTATTCTTCTTCTTCTTTGACAATCTTCAGTAATTTTCCTTCACCCTCTTGATTGCTTCTGGCAATCGAATCAAGTTCTTCAGATTTTGCACTATCATCTTCTATCAGAATGGAATTCTGATTTCCCATCACTGTAGCAGTTCCAAAATTCTGTCCTCTAGTCTCCTCTTTGTCCATCAGACACATCAGCTCATTCTTGTCATTATCATTAATAACAAATTCCTTCCAATGGGGCATGCTTGCCTCACCTTCCTTCTTCTGTGACAGTTCATCTGTATCCAAGGCAACTCCAAAGGATAGATTGTCTTCTGCAATACCTGTCAACACAGTTGAATTGCTAGTTTTGAAATCATGAGACCCAATGGTCTTGCTTGATGATTCAGTCACCAATTCTTTCCTCAGAAATCCTAAGTCTCTTCCAAGACCCAGGAAGTCTTCACTATCTTCATTCCCTTGTATCTTCTCATTTTGCAATCCCCGATTTTGAAATTGAGGTTCTCCCTCCTGCATTTAATCATGTTTATTCAGCATAATCTCCAACAATCCAATTTCTTCATTACATGGATTAAATTATTCCGCAGAATTTTCCTCCTCCTTGCTTTGACTGTCTAGTGGTGTCGAATTTTCTCTATCATCAATAAAACCTTTGTCTGTGACTTTCTGGATTGTTGACTCCTTCTGGAGTGGTGCTTCCTTCTGGAGTGGCTCCTTTTCTTGATCTGGAGTACGAGTCCTCTTCATAGAAGATCTGAGATCATATTTTATATTGTATTGTGCTAGCATGAAATCAGCAAATTGTTTACAATAGTAATCAATTTCTGAGTCTTCCATGTCTCTAGCATTTTCTTCTTCTTGTATTGAGCATTCTTCTCCATCACTATCTGAGAGAGCAAGATTTGCATCCTCCATTCCATAGGCAATGTCTTCAGTAGAATCTTCTACTAGGCCTTCCAGGTACAATGGGTGTGGTACCTGATCCTGTTGCTCCTTTGTTTCCCTTGGCAATATTTGCAGGGGTGGTTTCCTATACTGAGGATTGTAACCTCTGTTTTGAGCATTGTGGAAATTTTTAGAGGCTGAATTATTGGCCTCCAATTCAAGTTTTACCAACCTTATAATCATTTTGCTCATTTCTGGGTCTCTATCCAGGTTAGAGGTAGATACCTCCTCTTTGCCCCTTCTTTTAGAATCTTGTTCAGATTTTCCTTTTGATTTACCAGTGGCAGCGAAATTTTCTTCTAACTCTAGTGCATTTGACTGAGCATCATCCAGAGTAGCAGGCTTTCTTTCTCTGAGAGAGAAACAAAATTCTGAATCAAAAGCTGCTACAAAAACAACCTTAGCAGCAGTTTGATGAGGCTTCATATCACCAGGAAGACTCAAATACAATTTATTAAATCTCTTGATAAATTATGATACTCCATCATTATGTCTTTTCTTTAGAGAATTGAACTCAATGAGACAATGTCCATGATCTTTCTTCTCTCCCCATTTTCTGATAAAAGTATCTTCCATATTATCCCAAGTGGTAATAGAACGGCCCACCAATGTCTTAAACCATTTTAGAGCTTCACCATCAAGAGATTGGACAAAAAGCCTTAAGACCACATCTAAATGTTCAACATTAAAGTTCTTTGCAAAAGATCAGAAAGTCTCAAGATGTTTTTGAGCATCAATCTCATTTTCCCCATTGAATCTGGGCAAGATCTTCAGCTAATCCTGGGGCATATCATTCAACACTTGGGGTAATGCCAGGGGAGCATATTTATTCAACAAGAAGCCTGGAAAATTTTCCATTGGAGGGGGTGGAGGTAGTGAAATAGTTTGATGAGGAAGAGGGAGAGGAGGAGGTGGTAGTGGAGTATGAATAATAATAGGAATATACTTAACTGCAGCTTGAGGGGTTGAGGGGAACAAAGGTCTGTTAACAGCAGATACTTCGGTGACTTCCTTGACCTCTTCGACCTCAGGATTAGGATGAAGATTGTCTTTAAATTGGACACCTCCTCGGGGTGGACTATCTGAATAGTAATCGGTATCTCCGACAATGGGGTCGGGAATTTTCAATTGAGAATCTTGAGAGGAGGAGGATGGAAAGTCTTCTTGAGAGAATTCGGGAATCTCAGAATGGACTAATTTTATTTCCCTCCAATTTATTCTAGGTATGATCTTTTCAGGGTCAGACACTGAAGGTGTCTTTGGCTTAAACGTATCTGACCTCAGGTGTGGCTTACGAGGAGCCAGGACTGCAAATAGATTTATCAAATGAACAAATGTGGAGTCACCAAGGTGAGGGATCTACAACTCTCAACTCTCCATACTCACTTGCTTGAAGAGTGAATTAGATTTTTTCGAGGCCCAGGGATTTTAAAATTTCTCAACTTCGTTCCCCGGCAACGGCGTCAGAAAGATGTTGTCGTTCCTAGAGACATCCTAGAGTTGTGATAGACCAGTGCCTAGGAAATATTAAATAGCAAGGAGCATAGGATATAACACAGGGAGTTATCAATAACAATCTCTCATGATATATCTTGTAAAACAAGGAAAATTAATCTGAATGGGACTAAGGCCTTCAGAAACTGACACAGAGACAGGGATATTGCAGAGGCAACATGTAAAACTCCAATATAAAAGCAACAGACAATTCAGAGATAACTTACTGCAAAGAGGGCCGATTCAAAAATACTTCATAGAAATAAGTTATCAGAAGGTGTATGTAGTGAATGAAATGTAGAGAAAATATTAGTTAACATTGAGCTGATATCCAGATACACAATACCACCATGCATGGGCTTACTAATCTAAGAATCCATACATGACAGTAGCATTTTAAAAACACCCTCCTTAAGAAACTAATATAGCATAAACATGGTTTAGATTAATAGTGGAACAAAATATCATGCATGAGCCATATTTAAAGCGCTTGATTGATTCGAGCATGGGCATCAACTAGGATGAATCCATACTAAAAATAAGTGAGCCACTTGCATTCCAAAACATGATACAGGAAACATGAATGAAATGAAATGATATATTAAAATAACACATAAGAGAAAGTTACGGATTGTGAAATACCAAAGACCAGAATCCTCTTTAACAGATGGAACTACTCCTCACTGAGACCCTATGGGCTCTGAGCCTTCATATAAAATTTTTACAAAATGTATAAAAAAAGCCTTTCACTGCATAATTTTCTGATAAAATCTAGAACCCCTAATTATTCCTTTTCCTAGAGTTTTATAGGAGAAACAGAAAACCTAGCAAAAGAAGTAGGTGATGAGCATTTAATTTGCCTCATTAAGAAAAAACAGTGGAAACATTCGCGCCCATACTGCATAATGACTATGTTGTGCTGTATGTACTCTGCCGTCGGCTTTCTGAAATAAATGCACTGGGTGAAAATCTCCTCAGGGACACGGCATAGAAGTGAAGTCACATAAACATTTTTTCCTTTCCTGAAAGGAAATGCTGCTGAAATAAAACCTGGAGGGTATGGTTTCTTGTGCATTGTACCCTCTGTGTGATCTGGGATATATTTGATCTAGTACCTTTGTCTTCTAAGCCATGAATTAGGGCTTAGAATCTTTAATGCTGAATGCTGAAATCCTCGATATTTCACTGATACTCTTGGCCGCGACATTAATGTCTCCATTTGCAAAAATCTGTGTTTTGAATGGATCTGGGGGGTTTGACAGATTTTAATCCTGGCTTCTTTAATGAAAGTCGTGCCGTAATAGCTTCCCAGATTTTCTCTCATAAATTTTGCCTCTGAAAGATGGTCCTTTGATGTGTTCTCGACTTCTGAAATGGAGGCTGTGAATAACGGAAATTTTCTGTCGCTGTAATCCTGCAGAACACGGTACTTGGTCATGAAATCCATGCATACGGGGGGATATTATGGAGGGCGGGAGAACAATGGAGCGGCGGTGGTGGAACAGTGTTTTATGCGTAAAAACGGTGAAAAATGAAATGATATGGTGTATAATAGGGTTTGGTGGAGAAATGCGTCGTGGGTCATTTGATCATGGTCTATAGGCGTAGATCAATGGCAGAGATCGAACAATGGAATAATATACGACTACGAGCGGAATGCATGTGAAACATTAAAAATTAAATGCAAAACAAGGAACTTTGGTTATAAGCGAAAATGTGAGGAAATGCATGAAATGTAATGAAATGGATGTGTGAGGCGGGACCCATATGGAATCGCAATCGGAAACTGGAGCGGGAGTCGGACATGCGATGTGAAAAATCGCATTGCAAATATTTGCGATTGGACGGATTGGAGATCGGAGAGATAGGAGGTGGATATGTAATTGCGATGGGGAAGGAACTTGCGATGCGATGGTCGGAGGGGAAATGCGACGTGATCGATCGCATCGCAAATGTTTGTGATGATCGATCGGGAGGCTTAACATGAATGTTGCGATCGTGATGGTGCAATTAGCGCCTTAAGGGTCAGCCCTCGGTTTTAGGCTAAGGGCATATGTGGGGAAGTGGTTGGGGCTTGCGGTAAATGGGCTAGGCCTTATATATGTTCGAATATGGGTTTTGTGGCCTTTTTTAATGTAATTTGAGGGCAGGAAAATGCAACGATAGGTAGAAAACATATTTTTAGGGCCGAAAGAGGGGGCTTGAAAAGGTTTAAGCGAGATTACTGGCCAGGATTTTGGCAGGGGGCTGACATGGTCAACAATTGGGAAGACCCTGGTAGTTTGATCAAAATTTTTTTCATGATGGTCAAATAAATACTTATACCCTAGAGAAGGATGGGAATAAACACACACTACTATCCTTAAAGAACGAAGTAGAAAAATAAGTTCATGGAAATAGTTTTATGTTGATGAGTGGTAAAGAATTGCTGCAAGAAGTCGAGAAGGACGCAGAATTACAATTTTTTGTTGTGGGCAAACCAAAAGGTAATTCTGACTTCTACAAATTTAGATGATCTGCCTGAAGAAATTAAAAATATAATAAATGACTGTGTGATATTATTGTTGATGAGTTGCCAAATGCATTGCCACCAATCAAGAGTATTAGTCATCACATAGATCTAATACCTAGTGCAAGTTTTCCGAATAAAGCAACATATAGATTAACTCCTCAGGAAAATGCAGAAGTTGGGAGACAAGTGCAAGAATTGATGGATAAGAGGTTGATAAGAGAGAGCCTTATTTTGTGTGTTGTACAAGCAGTATTAAGCCCAAAGAAAAGTGGGGAATGGAGGATGTGTATAGATTCCAGAGCCATAAAAAAAATCACCATCAAGTATCGTTTCCCTTTACCACGCATGGATGATTTAATGGATTGCTTGAGTGGCTCAAAATATTTTACTAAAAAATATCTGAAAAGCAGTTATCATCAAATAAGGATAAGAGAGGGGGATGAATGGAAGACTGTGTTCAAAACAAACAGTGATTTTTATTAATGGTTAGTGATGCCTTTTGGAATCGCTAATGCACCCAACACATTCATGAGATTAATGAATGAAGTCTTGAAGGAGTATACAGTCAAGTTTGTAATTTTTTATCTTGATTATATTCTAGTTTTTAGTCCAAGTAAAGAAGAGAATCTCCAGCACCTTAAATTAGTTCTAAAAACTTTGCAGAAAAAGAACCTGCTAATAAATTTGAAGAAATGCAGTTTTATGAAGGAAGAGCTAATCTATTTGGGATTCGTAGTCTCTAAAGAAGGCTTAAAGATGGACCTAGAAAAAGTCCAAGAAATTTTGAATTGGATGACTCCAAAGAACATATTTGAGGTAAGAAGATTTCATGGTCTTGCAAGTTTCTATAGGAAATTTATCAAAAAATTTAGTCATATATGTGCACTAATTATTGAAACAATCAAGGAGAATAATCAACCATTCAAGTGGACGGAAGCAACAGACCGAAACTTCAGACTGTTGATGATATGGATTTATGCAGGACACGAGAGAATACACATATAAACATAAATTAAAAATCCATTGGAAATAACACTTCATTTCATTAATATCAAAGAACTAAAATCTGTTTACAGACAGAATGGAAATAAAATAGCTAGGGCACTGGTAGCTTATCTCTGAGAAGAGATGTGATGGCTAAAGGCCTTTAAAATCTGTGTTACAATGAGTCTATAAGGCCTATATATTATTGAGAAACAATGGAAAAACATAAACATCCAAAAACCTAACCTTAGGAGATGAAATGCCAGAATATGGGCCCCATCGGGGTAAATTGGTACATCAATTTCTCGAGGTCGTAACTTTGGCATAGTTTCTCCGTTTGACGCACATGATAGATCATTATAAATATCTATCCGAGGAATACAACTATTTTCCACAATTATTGATTACGGGAGTAGAGAGGAATCATATTCGTCGAAGAATCGATGCCCAAAAAACATCGTTTAGGGCCTCAAAACAGCTCCGAAAGTTCAAGACCCGAAAAAAAACTAAAAATAGTAAATTGTGCTATTATTAAGGAAACTAAAAAAATGAAATAAACAATGGTAGGGCCCCAAGTGGAATAGGCAGGTGGCCACCAATATCCACATGGATCAGTTGAAAAAGAAAATCACAGAAAAACTAGTTTTGGCCTTGCCTAACTTTGAAAAAGTTTTTCAAGTCGAAACTGATGCTAGTGGAGTTGCAATTGGAGTAATTTTAAGTCAAGAAAAAAGACCAATAGCATATTTCAGTGAGAAATTGAATGAAGATAAGAATAAATACTCATCCTATGACAAGGAGTTTTATGCTATTGTGCAGGCATTGAAAAAATGGAGGCATTATCTGTTACCAAAAGAATTTATTTTATATTATGATAATCATGCATTATAGTTCATATATAACTAGCCAAAATTGAGCCAAAAGCATTCCAAATGGGTGGAGTTTTTGCAGAGTTTTACTTTCGTGATTAATCATACAAGCAGTAAGTTGAACAAAGTCGTTGATGGTTTGAGTAGAGTGAATTTAATTGTGAAGGAATTAAAAATTGGTGTTGTGGGTTTTGAAGAGATGGTTGACATGTATAAGGAAGATGCAAAATTTAAAGGCATTTATGTAGCTGTGCACATCCAAAAATTCACAATAGAAGCTAGTGGTTGGATTATCACATCCACGGAGGTTTGATGTTTAAAAATAACAAGTTGTGTATTCCCAAATTTTCTATGAGGGAAACATAGTTAAAGAAAAACACAACGAAGGTTTATCTAGACACTTTGGACAAGACAAGAAATTTTCTGAGCTAAATGATTTTTACTACTGGCCAAAGATGTAAACTGATGTTAAGATATTTTTTGAGAAATGCAAGATTTTTGAGTACGCTAAAGGGAGAAGCCAAAATACTATATTGTACAAGCCATTGCCAATACCAAACTGGCCTTGGGATGCAGTTAGTATGGATTTCGTTATGGTTTTGCAAAAAACTCCAAGGAAAGATGATTCTATCTATGTTGTTGTAGATATATTTTCAAAAATTGTTCATTTTATTGCATGCAAGAAGACTAGTGATGCAACTCATATTGTTAATCTATTTTTTTAGAAATTGTAAGGTTGGATGGGCTACCTGTAAGTATTGTGTCTGATAGGGATGCAAATTTTTTTGGGAATTTCTGGAGAAATCTATGGAAGAAACTAGGTGCAAACCTTAGATTCAACTCACCCTATCATCCTCAAATGGATGGATAGACCGAAGTAGTAATTAGAATCTTGGGAAATATATTTAGGAGCTTAGTTTATAAAAATACTAAGCAGTGGGATTTGTAAAGCACTTGCTCAAGTCGAGTTTTCTTATAACGATACTCCTAACTGGAGTACTAGGATGAGTCCATTCCAAATTGTTTGTGGGATGAATCCAAGGGGTGTGTATGATCTCAAAAATTTTGGCAAACATGAGACAAGGAGCGCAAAGGCGGAAGAGTGTGTATAGCAGATGCAGAGGCTACAAGAAGATGTCAAAGAAATATTTCAGGAAAGCAGTAGAAAATATGAACAGAGAGCTGATATGAGGAGGAAAGAAAAAGAATACCAAGTGGGTGATCTCGTCATGGTGTAGATGAGAAAATAAAGGTTTTCGGTTGGGAATTATAACAAATTGAAGATGAAAAATATAGGGCCCTACAAAATTGTAAGAAAATTTTCAACCAATGCCTATGAAATTGAGTTGCTAGAAGGAGTTGGTATATCTCCAATCTTAAATGTTGGAGATTTGTACCCATACCAGTAGCTAGAGGCAGAGCTACAAGATGAACCTGTAGAAGACGAATTTCAGACTTTGAATTGGGAAGAACAAATGTCGAAGACAGTTAAGAAAGAGGTGGAAGCTATTCTGGAGAGGAGAGTAGCTAAAAGAACCAGAGGACATATTTATTTTTAGTATCTAGTCAAATGGAAGGGACAACTAATGGAGGATTCCAGTTGGTTGAAAATGACAGAATTATAGAAGTATTGAGTAATTCTCAAAATTTTAATGGATGATTCCTTTCTTCCCTGGGGTTCTGATGCAGGAGCATCGTATGAGATGAATTTCACCAAGCTATGTCGTCAAATTATATTTTAGTAGAGAGGGTTGGATCTCTCAAATTTATTTTTATTTATTTATTGTAATAAGTTGCTTTTATTTCATTTATTGTAATAGTTAGAGAAATTATAAATTAGGAGAAAAAATATAAGACTGTTATAATGAAATGCATCTAACCTTGGAATAAGGATTTATTTGTTAGTTGTTAGAAATAGTGATTGCATTTAGTATAAAGGAGGATAGAGTAAGAGATAGGAGAGAGTGAGAGACAGAAAGGACCAAGAGAATGAAGATTGATGTAATGAAGCCGAGAAGGACAACAGAACTCTGTAACTTTTATTTTTTTAGTAATTGATTGAAGTATAGATGTGCACGTAATTTTTCCTGTGCATTTGCATTCATCCAAAAACATGTGAAGGATCACTTATGGAAAGAGTTAAAATACGGGTATCATCCTTCTGTTTTTATGATTTATTGTCTTCGCTGCAGAAATATGAATTAAACCTGTTTTAGTGCCATGCCGTGTGATAAATCAAGTTTCAAGACATAAAATAAATTAGGAAAAATTATGTGCTTTTATTGCAAACCTGTGTGTTGTGATTTCGGCCGAAACCCAAGTTTTTATGTTTGCATCGCAAATCCCCAAACTTATTTTACTATCGCATCACAATTGTCAAAGATAGCGAAATATCGCATCACGCGAATATAGCCTATAGGCACATCGCTATCGGCGATTTATATGTTTATTATTAAGTTATCGCAAGTTACATGTTGTAAGTAGCGATACCCAATATGAAAAGTTACGATATGGTTTGGAAAGTGCGATATGGTTATAAAGGGTCGATTTGAGTTTTATTTGCAGGAGAAAGGTATTATTTGAGATTTACATAGGAATAATACCACATGTACATCAGGTCTATAGAATTTTTCATGATGTATCAAGTTCCCTTATATGGTTGAGCTACATGATTGATGCCACTTGATACGATTTTTTCACTGTTGAGTTGATTCTTGCACTTGTGAAGTCTATGTCATGTGTAAGCTTAATAAAAGGTTTCATAGTTGGTTTTGAGGCTTCTCATGGATTGGACAAGCTTTATAGATGCTATAGATGTTGGTCAAGATGTTGGAGGTAGCTATGTGCTAGAGTTTTCAGTTTTCTCCCATCCTCTACACCAACCGCATGGAGCTAAGCTGATGCATATGACTAAGAGGCTCTAGATACTAGGAAAAAGGCTTATTCATGTGGATTTTGTCGCGAATCAACAATATTGTGCATGTGTATATGTTTCTAAGTCAAGATAATTTGGACTCCTCGTGCACCTCAGATGATTTAAATGGTTTTATGATGTTTTTGTTTGAGATTTTTCATAGAAGCTTCTAATATTTCAAGTGTGAATTATTTGATGGAGGGAGAAGTGGAGATAATGGATTGATATGATTCAAAAAAGGATCAAGGGACCAGTTTGGTGTTAGATAGTGTGCCCAGTGACATGTAGAGGTGATGTAGAAGCCATAGATCGATCTATAAAGAGGGTGAAAATTCTCTGATGTATATGGCAGAGATCAGAGAATGAGGAGACTCATGGAGAGATCAACTAATGTTTTTTGGAGGAAAAAATCAATCTGTTGATTATGACAGAGTTAGTAAGCCCTGCAAAATAGGATATTCACAGGTAAAATATTCATATGATTGTAGTTGTTGCAGTAGATTTTTTAGTGGAGAATTAGAGTGATGGATTTTCTATGGTGATGCTAACATGCTTATGATTGCGGGGTTACTAGTGTATTTCATGGAAGACCTATATGAGTTTGATTTGTGAGTGTAGATGGAAGTTCTTATGTGTTCATGGATAGAATATTGCATTTATGTATTTTAGGTTTTTCTATAAACTACATGGTTTTAGTTTTGTATTCAATTTCATTGAGAGTATACTTGCAAGAGAGTGGAGGGTAATGTACTGCAAAAGTTGTGTATATGTTGCATGTTATATTATGAACTGAGTTTCATGAGAGAGGTCTTGTGTGTTGAGATGATTGAATGATGTTGGTTGTTGTTGAGAGCTATTTATGCATGTTGTTATTGATATATATATTTGTGTAGCTGAGTGAGAGAGCCATAAATTATGTATGCTACTAGTTGAGTATTGAGCGTTGGTATGTTGTCGATGTATTGGGGCTTATTTGATTGATATGGTGTTGACGTATTGAGAATTCATTAGAGGAATAAAATTTCACTACAAGCAAAAAGGACATTGGTGAGGGTCATGCTTGTGACAGAACTTTAAGGTCCGTCAACAATATCACATATGGTGACGGTCCTTAAAAAAGCGTCGTTGTAAGTGTATACAGTGATAGTCCTTTAAGGTTCGTCACCAAAGCCATTTTCAATGGCACTTTTGGTGAGGGTCATTAAAGGCCCATCACTAATTCTCTCTTTGGTGACACTTCTAGTGACGAACTTTTAATGACCCTCACCAATGCTTTTTTTGTTACTTTTGGTGATGGTCAAAAAATGTTCGTCATCATTTATCATTCCAATGAGTTTTTGATGACGCTATGTGCCTGTTAATATACTTTTTGTCAAAAGATAACGATTTAAGAGCATTATTGTGGAGTCGTTTTTATAATATGTCCAAGGCCACAGTGGTTAGATTCAGTCAATTTTTTAAGAAGTAATTATTGTGTATCATTTCCCTCAATTAATGAGTAGTCGAATAGAGTTTCCCTATGAGTCAACACACGATTCATATCTATTAAGTTTTTTATCTAGAAAATTCCCTTTAGACAAAGTTCCACTAGTGTGTGTAGGGAATATATTATTTAATACATAATAAAGCTTTGTCAATTCTATTAATGAGAAAGACCTAACACTCCTAAAAAATCTGGGCACACTTTAAATTAATTCTTCGGCACACACTAGCCTTTCTTAGCACCTCACAAACATATTTGTACCTAGAACATCTTGTCATGACACTAACGCCCAAGCACATGATGGCATATGCTAACACAACATAGAACTCTACTATCATGTGTTGGCATGCATGTAGTCCCTAACATGCCCTGGAACACCTTGGTTGAATGCATTGACATACATTAGCACTTGGCACACAATGCCACTTGGCATGTATTGGGACCTATTATTAGTGTTCCTAGCATGCCCCTTTTGAAAAATATAAAGTCCCGACTTATTAACTCTATTATTGGTTCTTCATTTTGTTACCTTAACACTTCTTGACACATATTGACATACCCTAGCACCCCGCTCATCCTTAGCACCTAGCATGTATTGGCATATCTTGGCACTATTTGGCACATATAATTAGCACAACCTGGAACTCCCAAGCGCACTTTATGACTTCTTGACATTCCTTGATATTCGCTAGCATGCCTTACCAATGCTTAGCACACCTTGTCACTCCCTCCTTGGCATGACAACTAGCACTCATTAACACTAGACCCTGGCACACTTTCCTCATATTAATTAACTTCCATGAATTTTGACCTAGTGCTCCCTTAATGTATTGTCCTATACTAGTACTCCTTAATACTCCTCAACATGCATTAGCACTCTCTAGCACACCATAGCACTCTTCAACATGCCCTTCCACTTCATAGCATGCATAACACTCCCTCATACATATTAGCACTTGGCACGTGTTGGCACTTGGAAAGTCTTATCATGTATGGAATACATTGAGATGCCTTGGTATGATTTGACATGGTTTAATATTAAATTTATTTGAGATCAACTATTAGAAAGTAGATGAGAAGAAAAAAGTGAAGACTTGGAACTTAGAATGCACTAAGACTTTGCACTTGGCACCTATTGGCGCCTAGTGTTGGTGTGCCTAGCATGCCCCTTTTGGAAAAGTTAAATTCACTACAAGAAAAAAGGACATTGGTGAGGGTCATGCTTGTGACGAACCATTAAGGTCTGTCACCAATGTCACATATGGTGATGGTCCTTAAAAAAGTGTCACTGTAAGTGTATATAGTGATGGTCCTTTGAGGTTCGTCACCAAAGCCATTTTCAATGACACTTTTGGTGAGGGTCATTAAAGGCCCATCAATAATTCTCTCTTTGGTGACACTTCTAGTGACAGACTTTTAATGACCCTCGCCAATGCTCTTTTTGTTACTTTTGGTGACGGTCAAAAAATGTTCGTCACCATTGATCATTCCAATGAGTTTTTGATGATGTTATTTGCATGTTAATATATTTTTTTTCAAAAGGTAACGATTTAAGGCCATTATTGTGGAGTATTTTTTATGATATTTCCAAGGCCATAGTGGTTAGAATCAGTCAATTTTTTAAGAAGTAATTAGTGTGTATCATTTCCCTCAAGTAATCACTAGTCGAATAAAGTTTTCCTATGAGTCAACACATGGGTCATATCTATTAGGTTTATTATCTATCAAATTCCCTTTAGATAAAGTTCCACTAGTTTATGTAGGAAATATATTATTTAATACATAATCAAGCTATGACAATTCTATTGATGAGAAAGGCCTAACACTCCTCAACAATCCGGGCACATCTTAAATTAATGCTTTGTCACACACTAACATTTCTTAGCACCGCGCATGTTTTGGAACATATTTGTACCTGGAACATCTTGTCATGAAATTGAAGCCAAAGCACATTGTGGAATGTGCTAGCACAACATGGAACTCTCCTAGCATGTGTTGGCATGCATGTAGTCACTAGCATGCCTTGGAACACCTTCGTTGAATGCAATGACATACATTAGCACTTGGCACACAATACCACTTGACATGTATTGGGACCTATTATTAGTGTGGCTAGCATGCCCCTTTTGAAAAAGATAACGTCTAGACTTATTAACCCTCTTATGTGTTCATTTACTTACATTTAGCTTGGTTCTTCCTTTTGTTGCCTTGACACTTCTTGACACATATTGACATACCCTAGCACCCTGCACATCCTTAGCACCTGGCATGTATTGGCATATCTTCGCACTATTTGGAACATATAATTAGCACACCCTGGAACTCCCTAGCAAACTTTGGCACTTCTTTACATGCCTTGATATTCCCTAGCATGCCTTACCAATGCTTAGCATACCTTGTCACTCCCTCCTTGGCATGATAGCTAGCACTCATTAACACTAGTCCCTGGTACATGTTCCTCATATTCATTAAATTCCATGAATTTTGACCTAGTGCTCCCTTAATGTTTTGTCCTAATACTCCTTAACACCACTCAATGTGCATTAGCACTCTCTAGCACACCTTAGCACTCTTCAACATTCCATTCCACTTCATAGCATGCATAACACTCCCTGACACATATTGGCGATTGGCACGTGTTGGCGCTTGGAAAGTCTTAGCATGTATGGAACACATTGAGATGCCTTGGTATGATTTGGCATGGTTTAATATTAAAATTATTTGAGATTAATTTTTGGAAAGTAGACGAGAAGTAACAAAGGAAGACTTGGCACTTAGAATGCACTAAGACTTTACACTTGGCACCTATTGGCGCCTAGTGTGGGTGTGCCTAGCATGCCCCTCTTAGAAAAAGTAAATTGATGACTCATTAACCCTCTTATGTGTTCATTTCCTTGTAGTTTAACCTTTTTCTCCCTTTTGTTGCATTGAAATTCCCTGGCACGCATTGACACACCCTTGCACATCTTGGCATGCCTTATCACTTGACACATCTTATCATGTTTGACATGCCTTTGCACTATCTGGCACATCTTAGCATTCCCTAGCACGCCTTGGCACTCAAGTCCTCACAACTAACCTTTACATTTTTTCACGACTTGGGAACCCAATCAAGTCCTTGGCTACTGCAGTTCATGTGAAAACATTGGCATGCTTCAACCGCAACAACCTGAACAATTACACCTACTACAAGTACATTGTGCCTTGTTCACCTAAGAACTGTCTATAACTCATCTTATGCCACTCATGTCCAAGCTCAACTTGTCCCACTTAACTATTTACCAATACAAGGATCATATGATCTAGCCATGGCCATAAAACAACTAAGCAACATAGCTTACATATGCAATATTTCAGATGTATGTTCAGTTTATATAAACAATAGAACATTAACTGAGATTTTGCAAGAACCAAAAGATTCACAAGGCACACAAGATATAAGCTGACACAAGCTGAGTGCCCCAAAATTATACACAACAATCTACAATATTCAATTATCTAGAATAGTTTAAAACATGAGCGTGTACCCAAAGTGTGCCACATCTAATATATAAAAAAATAACTAAAGGCAAAACAATGTTGTGCCTAGCACAAAGTGATTTCCCTTTGCCTAAAAATTCTATGTCGAGCCCCTTATAACAATCATAGGCTTTCCTCCAATAAATCCTATTTTAAACTTCTCCTAACACACTCCATCCTTAGAACACTTGAAT
The DNA here is from genome assembly GCA_034641835.2 of Pinus albicaulis. Lineage (NCBI taxonomy): Eukaryota > Viridiplantae > Streptophyta > Pinopsida > Pinales > Pinaceae > Pinus > Pinus albicaulis. The sequence continues at coordinate 1,393,608,234 of CM076574.1, read as the reverse complement.
TCGCTAACACTCCCTGGTGCACACTCTAGTTCAACATGCATTGACATTATCCGAAATGTATTAGCATGCCTTTTCAATCCTTTGCATGCCTTGACCCTCCCTATCTATCATGCCCTCACAACCACCCTTACTTAATTTTCAACTTGGGAACCCAACCAAGACCTCTCTTGACTACAAAAGCTTGACCAAGTTATAGTTACTGCAACTAGACTATGTTGTTGAATTGTGTAGCTTGGGAGATACTCCACAAGCCTAGTGAGATGGCTTTGTGTGATTTTTGTCACAAAAGGCTGTGTGGGAATAGAAGCCAAGGAAAGGGATTTTGGACCCAATATGGGGTTTAAAATATAAAAGAAAATTTAAAAGGAAAAATAATATTTCCTAAGGTCTAAGTGGATAAAACCCGTAAGTTCTAGAGGGTTCCTAAGAGGTCTAGGAAAAACTATTTAAGGAGTCCTTAGGATGAAGGAAATAACATCAAGTGAGAAGGAACTTATTTGATCAAGGGTCCATGATCATTATCATGTCTAGCATTCATTAAGATGCCTCGGTATGCTTTGGCATGGTTTAATATTAAAGTTATTTGAGATCAATTGCTGGAAAGTAGAAGAGAAGTAACAGAGGATGATTTGGCACTTAGAATGCACTAACACTTGGCACTTAACACTCATTTCCACCTAGTGTTGATGTGCATAGCATGCCCCTCTTGGAAAATGTAAATTGATGACTTATTAACCCTACGATGTGTTCATTTCCTTGTATTTTAACTTGTTTCTCCTTTTTGTTGCCTTGATAGTCCCTGGCATGTATTGTCACACCTTTGTAGATCTTGGCATGCCTTAGCACTTGACACATATTAGCATATTTGGAATGCCTTCAAACTATCTAGAACATGTTAGCATTCCCTAACATGCCTTGGCACTCATGCCCTCACAAATAGCCTTACATCTTTTCACGACTTGGGAACCCAATCAAGCCCTTAGCTACTCCAATTCATGTGACATTGGTCTACTTCAGCCGTAAAAACTTGATCAATTGCACCTAATACAAGTAGATTGTGCCTTTTTCACCTAAGAACTTCATATACCTCATCTAAGGCCAGTCATGTCCAAGCTTAACTTTTCCCACCTAAGAACTTACCAAGACAAGGATGATCACATCTAACCATGGCCATAAAACAACTAAGCAACATAGATTACATAGGAAATATTTCACATGTATGTCCAGTTCATATAAACAATAGAGCATTAACTGAGATTTTGCAAGAACCACGAGATACACAAGACACACAAGATATAGGTCGGTACAAGCTGAGTTCCCCAAAACTTATACACAACAATGTGCAATACGGAATTGTCTAAAATAGTTTAAAACATGAGCATTTGGCCAAAGTGTGCCACATGTCATATAAAAATAATAGATAAAGGCAAAATAGTGATGTGCCCAACGCAAAGTCTCCCTTTGTTTAAAATTGCTTTGTTGAGCCCCTTATCGCAATCATAGTCTAGCCTCTTAAAAATCATATTATGAACTTTTTCTAACACACTTCATCCTTGGCACACTTGAATTCACTGACACTCCCTGGAACACACTCTTATTTGTTCATTTCCATGCATTTTGACCTAGTTCTCCCTTGTGATGCCTCGACATTCCTTAACACTCCTCAACATGCATTGACATTGTCTAGCATGTGTTAGCACACCTTTTCATTCGTTGGCATGCCCTAACCCTTCCTAGCTATCATGCTCTCACAACTACCCTTACTTAATTTTCAACTTGGGAACCCAACCAAGTCCTCGCTTGACTATAGGAGCTTGACCAAGTTACAATTACTACAACTATACTATATTGTTGAATTGTGTAGCTTGGGAGGTACTCCACAAGCCTAGTGAGATGGGTTTGCGTGATTTTGACCACAAAAGGTTTTGTGGGAAAATAACCCAAGCGAAGGGGCTTTGTACCCAAGATGAGGTTTAAAATCTAAAATAAAATTAAATAGGAAAATAACATTTAATAAGGTATAAGTAGATAAAGTTTGTAAGTTCTAGAACGTTCTTAAGAGGCCTAGCTAGGAAAATCTATTTAAGGAGGCCTTAGTATGAAGGAAAGAACATCAAGTGAGAAGGAGCTCATTTTATCAAGGAGACTAGGAGAGATGTAGTCCTAAAGGAGGTCGAGTTAGAGGGTTGATTAAGCGTTGCTAAAGGGAGGCCATGATCATCCACCAAGAGTAAGATCATCATGTGAGGGTTCACAAGAATGTCACATACCTTAATGGGTTCGAGATAGGAAGTAGGATGACATATTGTAATTGGTTCTCTTAGGGCAGATAAAGCTCAAGAGAGGCGACTCATGAGAATTTGGGCATGTAATTTCAGTGGCATTTCTGTGTGAATTCCACATCAAATTTTGAAATAGTAGAGAGGGTTGAGACCCTACCTTGTGGTGGTTACTAGGTTGCAAGGTCTGTGATAAAGACCAACACAAATGGAGGAGGGTATGCACTATAATTTAGGGCCACAACATAAGTAGTCACAGGTGTAATATTAACTGAGGTAACCGTAGATTGAGGGTACTCATGGATATCTAAAGTTCAGTTCAAGATTCAGTCAAAGAAATGACCAGAACATATGGATCCATATGAGTTAGGCCGAGTCTCTTATGGAGGAAAGAGTTGTCTTTTTTTGCTATGGGTGGATATGGTTTGTTCTAAAGAAATTAGAATAGAAGTACAATTCCCTATTTAGGGAGGTTTCCTAGCATGTTCAATCCATAAGGTATGCCATTAAGACTGTGACAAATCTGCATATAAGAGGGGTTGTGACCCTTAGAGAGAGGTTTATCTCTGCAATACATACCAAAAATTTTGAAGATGGTTTGCAAAAGTATGTGCGGAGATAACAAATCGAAAAGAAGGTGGAACCTGAGTAGAAGATGGAGCAAAAGAAATGTGTCATATGAGGAATGGATTGACATGAATAGGAGTTGATTTTGTTCGACTGTCCATAGAGTTTTGGACAAAGATCTGAAGCAACCTATAAACAGTTAGTCAATGGACTGTTAATGGATGATTTTTGACCCTAGTTCAGTCATCTACAAATTGTTAGAAGGATGATATGATGAGTAGTTCAGATTTGTTCATAGATTTGACAACAAAGAAATTGATACACAAGAATAGTGATTTTGAGAGGACTTAAATCACTATTAGGTGGCATATTTGAAGAGCCCTAGATGAGGACAGTGTTGTGGGCACTAGATCAGTAAAAAAATTTACTGTGGTTGGGAAAATTTATGGCAGTCCAAGTACAATTGGAGGGTTAATGTTAGGTGAATATCAAATAAGAGCTCTAAGTCCTGTACTTGTGAAGGAAAACAAGACTGGTAGAAGGGTAGGTGTATTAGGCCTAAGGACGTGTAAAATTTGAAGGACTAAAGTAGCAATCAAGTGGGCTAGCCAACTAGCCCTAGTTCACTATATTGTAGAGTATTGTGTCATTAAGAAGAAGGGAAACCTCCATATCCCTAGACTTGTCATCTTGGAGCAACAATATGGCAAAAGTGGGTAGACCAAAGAGCTGTGAACAATGGAGTTGTGAACAACTAATCAAAAACCTTAAGTGTTGCAGACCTTAAAGGAAAAAAGAGGTAGATATATGGAAAAGTGTTTTGAGTCGAGTTCCGTAACATAAAGGAGTTGAGTTCATGATATATGTAGATTGAAGAGTTTCATAATGGGAGGAAAGAGGACCTGCCAAATGTGTTCAAGATATGTGGATTGAAAGGGCTATGTGTACTGGCCACCATCAAAAATTGGGTCAAGTGTTGTCTTGCTCAAGGCATATTGGTTGTCAAAGGACTAACACCAAGCCCTAGTTGTATTCCTTGTATCAGTGTGATTGTAAAGGGCCATGATCTCGGGTACGATAGCTCTGGCCTATTCTATTACATTTTGTAATTTAACGAATAGCGGTTTGAAAAAGTTAAAAATTTTCATGTGCACTGATTGATTCCGTGATGTGTGTATATTTCATTGTGAAAAGTTGATGTGTTGTGGCACTTGAGTGTGTTTTCATCAAAGATTCTAAGACCAAACCCAAATTCTCATGTGCCGTGGAAATTCAACATATGCCTTGTTCACCTAAGAACTACATGTAACTCATCTTAGACTACTCATGTCCAATCTCAATTGATCCCACTTAACAAGTTACCAAGATAATGCTCATCACATCCAACTGTGGTCATAAAGCAACTTATAAGCAACGCAATTTACATCTTGACATGCCATAACACCTAACATGTCTTAAATGCCTTGGAATTATGTGGCATGTGTTAGCATCCCCTACATTCCTTGACGTGATTTTACACCCCATAACACATCGTAGCACTTCTCGACACACCTTGGTAGTTTAACATACCTTGGCATTTCCTATCATATAACCCTGTCACTCCCTCCTTAACACACCAAACTCCCTGTCACTCCCTCCTTAACACACCAAACTCATTGACACTCCCTATCACACACTCTTATTTGTTCATTTATATGCTTTTTTATCTAGTTCTTCCTTGTGTTTACCTGATACTCCCTAGCACTTCGTAGCACACATTGGCACACCCTAAAACCTGGCACATCTTGGCATGCCGCCCTAGCACTCTAGCATTCCTTGGCACTTACCTAACATACCTTGTCATTCTATCCTTAGAACACCTGAGCTCATTGAAACCCCTAGTCACAAACTCTTATTCATTCATTTTCATGCATTTTTACATAGTGCTCCCTTGTCTTTCCATAGCATTCCTTAACATTCCTTGGCACGTGTTGGTACGCTCTAGCACCTAGGACATCTTGGCATGTTTCCCTAGACTCTAACATGCCTTAACACTGCTTAGCATACCTTGTCACTCCCTCCTTAGCACACTTGGAACTCACTACCACTTCCAATCACAAACTCTTATTTTTTCATTTCCATGCATTTTGAGGTAGTGCTCCGTTGTGTTTCCCTGGCATTCCTAGTTAACACTTCCTTACATGCATTGGAACATCTTGGCTGCATGTCGCCCTAGCACTCTAGCATTCCTTAGCACTTCCAAGAATTCCTTGTCACTCCTCCTTATCACAATTGGAACTCGTTGAAACTCCTTTTCACGCACTCTTATTCATTCATTTCCATGCATTATGACGTAGTGCTCCACTGTGCTTCTCTAACACTCCCTAACACTCCTCGACACACATTGGCACACCTTGGAACTTGGCACATCTTGGCATGATTTCCTAGCACTCTATCATGCCTTGGAATTTCCTACCATACCTTGTCACTCCCTCCTTAGCACACCTAGAACTTGCTAACACTCCCTATCACTCACTCTTATTCATTCATTTCCATGCAATTGAAACTAGTCTGCCATTATGTTTCCCTGGCACTCCCTAACATGTGTTGGTGCAAAACACTAGCACCTAGCACATATTGGAATGCCTAACATGCCTTGGAAATTTCTAGCATGTGTTATCACTTCCCTTGATTCCCTGCACACCTTGGCACTCCCTAGTTGTCATGCCCTCATAGATAACCTTACCTTTTTTGCAACTTGGGAACCCAACCAAGTCATTGAAAAAATAGTGTTATGTCTAGCGCAAAGTCTCCCTTTGTCTGAAACTGCTTCATCCATCCCCTTATCACAATCATAGGCTTGCCTCCTGCAAGTCCTATTATGAAATTCTCCTAACACATTCCATCCATGGGACACCTAGAATTCACTGACACTCCCTGAAAAAAACTCTTATTCATTTGTTTCCATGCACTTTGAACTAGTTCTCCCTTGTGATGCCCTAACACTCCCAAGCACTCCTTGTCATGCATTAACACTAACTGGCATGTGTTAGTGCACCTTTTAATTCATTGGGACGCCCTAGCACTCCTTAACTGTCATGTCGTCATAACTACCCTTATTTTTTTTTTATACTTAGGAACTCAACCAAGTCCTGCCTCGACAACAACAACTTGACCAAGTTTCATTTATTACAACTAGACTATGCCTTATTTGCCTAAGAATGGATTATAAATAATCTTATGTTACTCATGGCCAATATTACCAAGTCAAGGCTCACGTCCAATCGTGGCCATAAAAAATTGAGCAACATAGTTTACATCTTGACACGCCATAACACTTGGAACGTCTAACAATCCCTTGGCACTATGTGGCACGTGTTAGCATCCCCTGCATTCCTTCACATGATTTGGAACTCCCTAACACACCCTACCATTCCCTGACACTCCCTGGAACTATAACACGCCTTGGAAATGCCTAGCATATAACCTTGTCATTCCCTCCTTAGCACAGTTGGAACTCACTGACACTCCCTATCACACACTCTATATTCGTTCATTTCCATGCATTTTGAACTAGTTCTCCCTCATGTTTCCGTGGCACTCCCTAACACTCCTTGACACACATTGGCACACCTTGACACTTGACACATCTTGGAATTTCACACTGGCACTCTAGCATTCCTTGGCACTACCTAACATACATTGTCACTCCCTCGTCACACCTATAATTTTCTAACAATCCCTGTCACACACTCTTATTCATTCATTTCCATGCATTTGAAACTATTGCTCCCTTGTTTTTCCCTAGCACTCCATAACACTCCCTGACATGGATTGGCACACCCTAGCACCTGTCACATCTTGGCATGTTTCCCTAACCTCTAGCACACCTTGTCACTCCCCCCTTAGCACACCTGGAACTCACTGACACTTCTGGTCACAATCCCTTGATTGTTCATTTGCATGCATTATTTTCACCCAGTGCTCCCTTGTGTGTCCCTAGGACTCCCTAACACTTCCTATCATGTGTTGGCACACCTTGGCACCTGGCACATCTTGGCCACATGCCACTCTGACACACTAGCATGACTTAGCACTGCCTAGCATACCATGTCACTCCCTCCTTAGCACACCCGGAACTCGCTGAAAATCCCTGTCAAAGACTCTTATTCATTTATTTCCATGCATTTTTACATAGTGATCCCTTGTGTTTCCCTAGAACTCGCTAACACTTAACACACATTGGCACTTGGAACATTTGTTATGATTCCTTAGCACGTTAGCATGCATTGGAAATATCTAGCATATCTTGTCACTCAATCCTTAACAAACCTGGAACTCCATAGCATGCCCTATAACTCCCTGACACATATTGGCTCTTGGCACTTAGTGGCACTTGAAAATTCTTGGCATGTGTATGGATGCCCTGGAATTCCTTGGCATGGTTTAAAATAATTTTTTTTGAGATCAATTATTCACAATTAAGAGAGAAGTAATATAGGATGATTTGGCACTTAAGACACACTAAAACTTGGCATGTATTGGCACTAGTGTTGGTATGCCTAGCATGCCCCTCTTGAAAAGGTAAGGTCTTGAATTATTAACCCTCATATGTGTTCATTTATTTTCATTTTAACTTGGTGTTCCCTTTTGTCGCCTGACAAGTCTCCTTGACATGCGTTCGCATACCCTAACACCCGGCACATCTCGTCGTGCCTTAACACATGGCGTGTCTTGGCATGCATTTGCATGCCTTGGCACTATCTGACACATGTTAGCACACCTTGATAGTTCTTGAAATTGCATAGCATGCCTTGTCACTCCCCCCTTGGCACGTCTGACACTCGCTGACACTCCCCAACACACCCTCTTATTCATTCATTTTCATTTATTTTTCATTCGATGATTTATGTTTGATGGGGTGCATGTCTAGAAAGAGTTCCTTTAAGAGTAAAAAAATGATCGCACCATTATTGACATAAGTAATTGTGAGATTATACTTGAATGACATTAGGAAACTACGCAAGAGATTTTAAGAATGACATTTTTAGGGGTTTTTTTTTATTTTTATTTTTATGATGGCGTGGGGATGGTAATAAGTGAGTAGTCAATATGGTGTGTGAATTCTTAGAATACCTTCTCACTCCCTCCTTGGCATGACAACTAACACTCATTGCCACTCCCTAACACACCCTCATATTCATTCACTTCCATGCATTTTGACCTAGTTCTCCCTTGTGTTTTCTTAGTAATCCCTAACACTCCTCAACATGCATTGACACTCTCTACTTAACACTTTTCGACATGCCCTGCCACTTCATAGCATACATAACACTACCTAACACACATCGGCACTTGGCACATGTTAGCGCTTGGAAAGTCTTAGCATGTTTGACATGCATTGAGATTATTTGGTATGCTTTGGCATGGTTAAATATTAAAGTTATTTGAAATAAATTATTGGAAATTAGACGAGAAGTAATAGAGGAAGATTTTGCATGTAGAATGCACTAACACTTTGCACTTGGCACCTATTCGCACCTAGTGTTGGTGTGCCTAGCATGCCCCTCATAGAAAAGGTAAATTGATGACTTATGAACCCTCTTATGTGTTCATCTCCTTGTAGTTTCACTTGTTTCTCTGTTTTGTTTCCTTGACCGTCTCTGACACGCATTGTCACACCCTTGCACATCTTGGCATGCCTTAACACTTGGAACATCTTATCATGTTTGACATGCCTTCGCACTATCTGTCACATATTATCATTCCCAAGCATGCCTTGGCACTCATGCCCTCACAACTAGCCTTAATTGGGAACCTTGCATTCCCTAGAACACCTTGGCACTCCTTAGTTTTCATACTCTCATAAATAGCCTTACTTTTTTTGCAAATTGGGAACCCAACCAAGTCATTAGAAAAATAATCTTGTGCCCAACACAAAGTCTCCCTTTCTTTGAAATTAATTTTTCCACACCTTATCACAACCATAGGCTTCCCTCTCACAAGTTTTCCTCTGAACTTCTCCTAAAACACTTCATCCTTGGGACACCTAGAATTCACCGACACTCCTTGGAACACACTCAGTATTCATTCATTATGAAGCATTTTGATCTAATTCTCCATTGTGTTCCCCTTGAACTACTTAACACTCCTCAACATGCATTGACATTATCTGCCATGTGTTAGCACACCTTTTCATTCCTTAGCACTCCTTAGCTATCATGCCTTCACAACTACCCTTACGTTTTTTTAGACTTGGGAACCCAAACAAGTCCTTCCTTGACTATAATATCTTGACCAAGTTACAATTACTAAAAATACACTATTCCTTGTTCACCTAAGACTTTCCTATAACTCATCTTAGGCTACTCATTTCCAATCTCAACTCATCCCACTTAACAATTTACCAAGTCAAGGCTCACATCCAATCATGGCCATAAAAAAAATAAGCAACATAGTTTACATCTTGACATGCCATAAGACCTAGAACGTTTAACACTCCCTTAGCACCATGTGGCATGTGTTAGCATCCCCTAAATTTATTGGAATGTTTTTCACTCCCTAACATACCCTAACACTCCCTGCCATTCCCTAACACTCTAGCATGCCTTGGCACTGCCTAACATATAACATTGTCACTCCCTCCTTAGAATACTTGGAACTCGCTGACACTCCCTATCACACACTCTTATCCATTAATTTCCATGCATTTTTAGCTAGTTCTCCCTTGTTTTTCTATGGAACCCCCTAACACTCCTTGGCACACATTGGCACACCCTGACACCTGTCACATCTTGGCACATCGCCCCAACACACTAGCATTCCTTGGAACTACCTAGCATACCTTGCCACTCCCTCCTTAGCACACCTAGAACTCACTGACACTCCATGTCACACACTCTTATTCATTTCCATGCATTTGAAACTAGTGCTCCCTTGACTTTCCTTGGCATTCCATAACACTCCCTGACATGCATTGGCACACCTTAGAACATGGCACATATTGGCATGTTTCCCTAACCTATAGCATACCTTGTCACTCCCTCCTTAGCACACCTGGAACTCACTGACACTTCCTGTCACAAACTATTATTTTTTCATTTCCATGCATTAATTTTACCTAGTGCTCCCTTTTGTTTCCCTGACACTCCCTAACACTTCCTAACACATGTTGGCGCACCCTGGAAACTGACACATCTTGGTCGCATGCCACCCTGGCACTCTAGAATGACATAGCGTTGCCTAGTATCACACATGGAACTCGCTGACACTCATTGCCACACACTCCTATTCATTCATCTCAACTCATCCCACTTAACAAGGTACCAAGTCAAGGCTCATGTCTAACCCTGGCCATAAAGCAACTAAGCAACATAGTTTACATATTGACATGCCATAACACCTGACACGTCTAACAATTCCTTGGCACTATATAACACATGTTAGAATCCCCTACATTCCTTGCCATGCTTTGTCACTCCCTAGCACACCTTAGCACTGCCTGACATTCACTGGCACTCTAGCATGCCTTGGCACTGCCTAGCATATAACCTTGTCACTCCCTCCTTAACACACTTGGAACTCACTAACACTCCCTATCACACACTCTTATCCATTAATTTCCATGAATTTTGAACTAGTTCTCCCTTGCATTTCCATGACACTCCCCAACACTCCCTGACACACATTAGCACACCCTAGCACCTGACACATGTTGGAATGTCACCCACTCTAGCATTCCCTGGCACTACCTAGCATACCATGTCACTCCCTCCTTAGCACACTTAGAACTCACTAACAATCCCCGTCACACACTCTTATTCATTCATTTCCACACATTTGAAACTAGCACTCACTTGCATTTCCATGGCACTCCATAACACTCCTTGACATGCATTGGCACACCCTAGCACCTAGCACATCTTGGCATGTTGCTCTAGCCTCTAGCATTCCTTAACACTTCCTAGTATACCTTATCACTCCCTCATCAACACACTTCCTATCACAAATTCCTAGTCATTCATTTTCATGCATTAATTTGACCCAGTGCTCCCTTGTGTTTCCTTGACATGCCCTAACAATTTCTAGCACATGTTGGCACACCTTGGCACTTGACACATCTTGTTCACATGTCACCCTGGCACTCTAGCATGACTTAACGTTGCCTAACATACCATGTCACTCCCTCCTTAGCACACCTGGAACTTGATAACACCCCCTGTCACACACTCTTATTCATTCATTTCCATGCATTTTAACCTAGTGCTCCCTTGTGTTTCCCTGGCACTCCCTAACATTCATAGCACATGTTGGCACACCTTGGCACTTACAACATCTTGGACGCATTTCGCCTTGTAACTCTCACATGACTTAGCTCTACCTAGCATACCATGTCACTCCTTCCTTAGCACGCCCACAACTTGTTGACCCACCTTGTCATACACTCTTATTCATTCATTTCCATGCTTTTTTGCCTAGTGCTCCCTTGTGTTTCCCTAACACTCCCTAACACTCATTAGCATTCATTGACACACCTTGGCACTTGGCACATCTTGGTATGCTTCCCTATAACTCTAGCATTCCTTGGAACTACCTAAAGTACCTTGTCACTCCCTCCTTAGCACACCTATAACTCACTGACACTTCATTTCCATGCATTTGAAACTAGTGCTCCCTTATGTGTCCCTAGCACCTGGCCCTCACACCTTGGCATGAATTTACATACATTATCACTTGGCATATATTGGCACTTGGCATGTATTGGAACCCGTTGTTAGTGTACCTAGCATGCCTCTTTTGAAAAAGGTAAAGTCCTAACTTATTAACCCTCTCAGGTGTTCATTTTCTTTCATTTTAGCTTGGTTCTCCCTTTTGTTGCCTTGACACTCGTTGACACATGTTGGTACACCCTGGCACCCTGCACACCCTGGCCTGCCTTCGCCACCTACTTGTTGTTAAGAAATAACCATGAGCAATGAAATCTTTGCATATTGGGATCCTATTGTGCATTTCATTACATAATGACATGATAATTATAGTTAAGCACAACATCACTAAGAGAAGAAAGGTGCATTACCAAGCAAAGGGAATTAAAGGGAATAATTTTTCCCAAATGTAGACCTAGTGATCAAAGCGACTTTACTTGGTGAATATTCTTAATGACAAGATGAAGCATTGTGCTGATTAACATGGTGAACATGCTTAATGAAAATATGAAGCATTGTGCTTAGTGAAGATCTAGGCAAAGGCCTACACCTAACATCGAGCATAATAATTAGTGAAGAGTGTAAGTAAAGCAACAATAAAGGACTTCCAACTCTATAAAGGAAAGGGCATGTTGAGTACAATTCCAATTGCTTGATGTCTTATGTTGGACCTTGAAGAAGACATTTGAGGTGTTTAGTTGGAGTTCCTCGAGCGTAGTTTGCGAAACTTGAGCAAATGAATAACCTAACCACCATGCAAAGGAGAATGGATTGCCACGCAAGGGGAACACTAAACATGTTGTATTTTATAATACTCTCACATAAGGAAATAGAAGTAAGAAATTCAATCCATTCATTCATCAAATGTTAGAATAACCTTGTCCACTCACATTTGAAAATAAAATAATGAGCCTATAGTTACACACATCAACCAAAATAGTGAAAAAGTAATAAGAAAAAAAATATAAATAAAAGATGAATTAACCCAATACTAATCACATCATAATATAATATAATGACATGTTAAATGGCCACACCATTAATTTCTCTTCTTTTCTAACAACATTAGAAATCATATTAAAATAACATTACATTAAAATATTACATAAATTTCTTATCATTTTTAACAACAATAAAAACTATACTAAAATGACATTACATCATTTTACTAAAAACCATATAAAATAACATTACATCATTTTTAAAAATGATGTAACCTATGCAAATTTTTTGAATTAATAGATGAACACAAAAATTCTTTGGACTACCACAACTTTATTCCACCAATCATGCCAAATTTCTATAAACCACTAGGAATTCCATACGAGTTGAAATTTCAACAAACTCAATTTCACTTCAAAGTTGGGCCACTCACAAATTTTGAAGGGTGGAAGTCTAGCGATCTACATTAGTTGTTTAGTCAATCTTTTAGTCAAATTTTTTTAATCAATTGTTTAAATAAGATTAATTAGAAGAGATTTGAAATTTCGTATACGGAAATAATTCCGAGGGAAAACGAAAATCGTATTTGGAAATAATTCCGAGGGAAAACGCAAATCCAATATAACAGGCTTGGAGCAGCACATCACGTCTGATCATCACTGTGAAGATGAGCCTCATCGACATTCAGTTACGATTGTAAGATATTTGAAATTTAGTATCTGGAAAGAATTCCTAGGGAAAACACAAATCCAAAATAACAGGCATGGAGCATGTCTAATCACTGTGAAGATGAGCATCATCAACATTTTGAGGCTGGTAGATGCCATCTGCAAAAAGTATGAAAGTACGATATTGACAAACACAGGGAAAATCAAACCTCTGGAAACGACGCCTTCGTCAGGATTCAATACTGTTGTCAAGTCCGACATTGAGGCCGCAAAGCAGGTTAGTAAGCCCTACATTTCCCCTGGCTCTATTTTTAAAATGCTAGGAAAAACTGCTAAATTCTGTGGCCTTTTTGGTACCAAAAAGTTAAAGATGCAGCGAAGTAGAAGAACAGGGCTGTGGTCACAACCCTGACTGTTGAAATTTGACATACCAAGGCCAGATTGCATGAAGAGATTCCGAAGTTGCAGAAATTGGCTTAAAAAAAGGTCAGGATTAGTTATCCTTTATTTTATCCAAGTGTTTTTTAGGGCTTTCTCAGGGTTTCGTAGATTTTCTCTTCAGTTACTCAATATTTTAATGATGTAGCAGCCTTTTCATCTCAATGTTGAATGGCGTAGTTCCAGGAAGCCCAGATTCGAACATTTCAGAGCAACACCTGTTCCAGAAAACCAATTGGTAAGGAGGCCGGATTCGAACATTTTCAGAGCAGCACCTGTTCCAGAAAACCAATTGGTAAGGAGGCCTTAAAAATCCACTTGTCATATTATTTCATATTTTATTTCAAATTTACACCAAAAACATCACTGTAATCTTGTAGAGTTACAAAATCGTAATATTCTTTTAGTATGTTCCTGCATACAGGGAATCAACGGGGTTACTTTAATTTTCATAATATCAAATGTATGTTTGACAAAATTCTCTATCACTATATCCCTGCTATCCACAACATCAAATATGCTCTGTTGAGTAGCATCTTCAACCACTTCCTTACCAATACAAGACATGTTGAAGCCATATACATTTCCGAAAATGATAGACTAGTTCCACCTTTTCCAACACCAGCCACATACATCTTAGCTATGTCTGGAAGGATTGCTCCACCAGGTTTCAACCAATGATCACGAGCATAAATAATTGAGCTGAGCAATGATTCATAGAACATGCATTATCCCATCCACTCACTCACTATCCCATCTACACTTTGACTTTTAATTGCCATGCAATTTTCAATATCTTCTATCATGTTGTGGACTACACTAATAACTCCATGCGAGTTTTGATTTTTGGAATTTTCACTTTTTTCTTTGAGCATTTTATTTTGTTTTCTAGCCTGACAAGCTACAAATTCCACCTTCTCAGTTGCTTCAACTGCAATTACTTTTACAGCTCCTACCTAAGATTCTTTTACAGCTCCTACCTAATGACCACCTCCAAATGTTTATTTCTCATTAATTTTGGGGGAGGGGGATTCTTTTGGTGTATTGAACGGGGAAAGGAGACATAAGGGTATCATGAATGGGTGGAAGTGAGAGTTACTGAAATCTATAATCCTAACGTTAGGGAATGAGATGGGGCCTTAGGACCTGAGGGAAGAGGGGCTAGTGGGCCTAGAGAGAAGGCAATAAGAGCAATTGATAGGGGAACCCCCAATAATTGTGATAAGGGGATTAGGGGCCCTATTATCACAACCCATAAGCCCTTAACCCATAACCACTAAATTCCCTATCCCCGTAACCCCCAAACCATAATCCTTTAACCCCTAAACTTATAACTCATAACCCATTAAACCCTTGATCCCTTAAACCCTAAGCCACTAAACCCTTAACCCCTAATTGCTAACTTAGAATCCCTTAACCACCCTTAAAAGTCATGAAAATGTAACTTTTGGAAGTAGTTTTGGACAACTGCCCTCAAAAGTCATTAGAATTAAACTTTTAGATGCGGTTGTTAAGTGATCGCCTCTAAATGTTAAATTCTCATAAGTTGTATAAGGAGTAGAAGTCCAGTGCCTAATCTGATACTACTCCATGATAACTTTGATTAGTTTGGACGTGAATTGCGTTTCATGGTTGATAATGATCTCTCTTGGCACACTGAGCCTAGTAAAAATCTCCTCATAAATAAAATTGACAATTTCCTATTCATTTGTTGGAGCTAGCGCCTTGGCCTCGACCCATTTCGTAACATCGTCAGTGCACACTAGAATATATTTCTTCTTTCGGGAGATTGGCATGATCATGTCTACAAAATCAAGGGCCCACCTTTCGAATGGTTTGATCGATACTTGGGGCTGTAATGACATTTTTTTTCGCTTGAACTGGCCTCCCCATTCTATAGTAGTTATCCCATTGGCTGGTATGGGGGATGATTAATCAAAAGGGCTTGAAGTGCCATTGCATGGGGCTTCACTTGATTCAATTCCATGTTGCATATTTTTTTATTAAACAAATGGTACCCATGGTGAGGAGGTCTTTACCTTTTTAATTGCATGAAGAAAATGTCAAGGGAGAGGGCACCATTAGGTTTTCCCATTGAACCCTAATTCACCCAAATTCAAATCACTCCATGTTCCATTGCATTTGATTCTTGGTTGTTTGCCTCGAGCACATGATATACATAAATGGAAGAGAATCAACTATTATATGATGAATAAGGAGTTTAAAATTGCCAAAAACAATCAAAGAAGAAAAATGATGTTCTTTTGTCAACATTAATCCTTCCTTGAACCTCAGTTTACCCAAATTCTAATTCACTCCTTCATTTGCCATTGCATCTGATTCTTGGTTGTTTGCCCCGAGCACATGATATACATAAACATAAGAGAATCAACTACTATATGATGAATAAGGAGTTTAAAATCGCCAACACCAATCAAAGAATAAAAATGATGTTCTTTTGTCAACATTAATCCTTGAAGTAATGCATATGCTTCCACTTGATTGCTTGAGATTGATCCCATTCCCCATACACAAGACAATTCTATTTTTCCTTTGGGACAAAGGATAACCTCTTCTACTACATGATGTTTGCTATTTTGTGACAATTTCTTCTCCATACTAGGTATATAAAACCTCACCATTTTTTTCTAAATGGTGGGAAAACTTATCACAACTCAATGGCCAAACAAACAACAAGGACAACCATCACTGGTTGTTATCTACTAATGTAGGTTGACTCATCACTATTATTCAAGGAAAACCACACCACCTGTAATTACACGCTAGTAGTCCATAGTGGGACAAAATTTTACTCTTGCGAGATGCCTCTAGGTCATGGGCCATTGACTTGTTTCCTTACATTTGAAAAAGACGAGTACAATGCACAACTAGCTCATTCCAAACCCGATAAGAGGAGTAAAAGTTCCAAACCCGATACGAGGAGTACGAGGCGCAAGTATATAATTATTCCTTGAATATTTATGTGAATATTTTGTTTCATTTCTTCTATCTTTGAAGGCTATTGACAATTTTTGAGCAGACATGGCTTCCCGAGCAGTGAAGAAGCATGCACAAACATCAAGCCTCAAAATGGTAGCGGCGAAAACCCCAAACAAGACCCTTAAGAGTGTCAAGAAGGCCTTGCCGATGAAGCTCGAGGCTAAAGTTGTTGAAAATGTGGAGAAACTAAAAAACCAGCTCTTGTGGAGGACATCAGAGTTGTCGAGGTTCCAGTAAAGAAATGGAAAAGAAAAAAAATTGGGAAGTTAAAAAAGCAGTGCCAAAAATGTTGTCGCTCCTGAGAAGCCAACCCCTTTGAGTAAATTTGGGCCCAACAAAGGTAGAGTTTCAGGGTATATCTTATAAACAGCTCAAGTTGTTTGGTAGGGTTTAAATTTGTGCGTATGAAACGATTAGGATATGTTTATTAGAATAATTTGAGGTTTAATATTTTGTCACCATGCTATTAATTGATTTGTTTTTTATTAAGAAAATGTATCATCTTCTTGTGTTTCATATTTCTGTATATATAGAAAAATAATTAGCAAAACTCCTGGTTTATAGGGTTACAGATTTTTTGTGCTACTTTGATCTTGTGCCAAAGTTTGCGCAAATTATCTCTATCATGCACTAGGGTTCTTACATGGTCTTCTTGCAACCTGTATCGACCACCCTCTCGAATCCTCTAGCCAAAACCCCAACTAGGATATGGGAATATCTTTTTGATGAGACTGATCATCAAACTCAACAATATATCATAGGTTTGTCATTACTAAAACTGAAAGGAAATTTTTAGTTAATCCAGGTACATGTAAAACACCATTGAGCTCAAAGATATCACCCAATGGAATTTGGAGTGAGATAGATCCCATTCTTGCTGTTGCATATTTGAAATCATCATCAAACATACACTTGTATGCTTGCCTCATACTCTTGAAGTTTTCCAAAAGCCATATTTTTGGTTGCTCCACTATCCATGTACCATCTGACACCATACATTGTGTTGGATGAAAGAGATGAGATCATGGAGAAGTATGTCACAAGCTTGAATGAAAGCTCATCCACTCTAAAAAATATTGTTTCTGTTGTTATTTCTCGCCCTTCCATTTCTTTTGAGGACACTAATAAGCATAGTTGTCAAACTCTTGACACATGAAACACTTGATATGGCCCAAGCATTTCTTACCATTGATTCAAGGAATCTGAATTCTCTTTCTCTCCTGCTCACCTATACTAGGTCCCCTATTTTTTCTGGCATTCAATATATTTATAGTGAGGGTTAGAATTTTTATCTTTCATCTCTATACCTTCAACTCACTCTAGTTTGTATCTGCTTGGATAAAATCATCCCATAACTTCTCAAGAGTCAAAAGTGGAAAGCTTTCTCGGGCATAGGCACCTTAGACAAAAGGTTTCCATGAAGATGAAAGCCCATTCAAGGCTGTGTACCGAATCTTCATGCTTGAGCTCTTTTCAAGTTGTTACACATTGATCATAGAGTTTATTAATTTTTATCAAAGAAGTGGCTGCAATATCTATTTTGTTCATTTGTGTGGCTATAAGCTTGATCCTTAGAAGCATATTTCAATTGATGTTCTCACCTCAATATATAATGAAGATAGCATCAGACATCCCGTTACTGATGGTTTTACTGATAATGTGTGGGATCCTTCATGGAGTCCAGCATGACTTGCTTTGTTTTGGCTATCTTATTTTTATTTTTTTGTCAACTTTATAGATTGGTAGGTCGTTCAACTTTGGTATTTACAAATTCCAAAGATTATTCTCCTCCAACAACATCTATATTTTCACTTTCATGGTATGAAATTGGAGGGACCTTATAATCTGTCTTTGTATCTGCGATTGGATGTAGTCAAAATATTACTCGATTACAATTTGGCATGATCAAGAAGATGCTTCTACCAACAAAGTCTCCAATAGGTCATTCAGCCAAGCGTGTCACACATAACCCCCAGAACAACCCAAACAAATAACAGTCCATAGATATGCAGCTCCAACGCCATCGAGAGAGAAAGAATTCCTCCACACAATGTGTGTTAAATGAACTCTAAGTCTCTCCAATATATAGGAATATTTGGGGGTGTGTGACACGTCCTTTAAGACATTTAAGTCTATATTTTATTCCAGGCCGACCTAGCACATAAGTGGAATAAATTCAAAGTACATGTTCTGCTCATCCGATCGAGATGATCTTTAGATCAATCTTACACCTCTCCGAAAGAGGAATCCAATAAAAATATTGGGATCATCATCTGAGCAGCACAACCGAGAGTTTGAACTAGTTGTCCAATTTTAACACTCCCTCTCAACTAGGGAGAACTCCATCCACAAGTGCAATCCATACATCATGCGTCATCCCGCCGTAACTTGCTTTGCTAGCCTCTTTATTTCAGAACAGAAGTGGGTCAGTCACAAAGACATCATACCCAGCTGACAGATTCAGCCCAGAGGTCCGAAACCTCACTAGGACTCAAGAGAGTTATATACTAACCCGAAGTTAGTTTCACTGACCCGAAGTCAGTTGGAGGTCCGAAATCTCACTAGGACTGAAGAGAGTCATATAATAACTCGAAGTTAGTTTCACTAACCCGAAGGCAGTTGGAGGTTCGAAACCTCACTAGACTTGATCCCAAATCAAGTGGTTGGACACGCGCCATCCTAGATGGAGAGTACGACAATATCTGATGCGTTCATTAGTCTTTGCTACTAGTCTCTAGCTTTTCTCACCTCATTGGCCAAATGAGAGGTACTTCCCATGAGTCCGAAACTCCATGGGTAGGATGCATATGGGGCATAGATCAGAGAGAGGTAAACCATCTCAATATCATCACAGTGGGGTAGAAGCACACCAACTCGGTTCGGCAAGCCTAGCCTTGTGTTTACTTATAGCACCAAAGCTATCCCCAAAAAACCCCTTGGAGCTCCCAGAGCTCATCGTCCAACAGGACCCTTAGAATAGGGTCGTTCCATGATTCCAATATTCTCACGGAAGGTTAGGAACATGACCTTCCCCAAGGGCATTGTGAGAATATCCGTGACCTTCTCATCAGTTCCTATACGATCGAGCCTTACGGCGCCTCGCTGTACCATATCCCAGATAAAGTGGTACTAGCCATCAACATGCTTGGATCAATCGTGGAACCCAGGATTCTATGACAAATGAATCCCCCTCTGGTTATCACAAAGGATAACAGTGGCATCTAGCACATGCTCGAACAACTCATTGAAGAGCTTTCGCAACCAAGTGACTTCAAAACGGGTCATACATGCTGCAATGTATTCGACCTCAGCAGTGCTCAAGGCTACCAACTTTCGTTTCCTGCCTGAAGCAGATCTACTTGTGAAGTAGCATCCAGATGTGCTTTTACGATCCACCACATTGCCAACCCAATCGGCATCAGTATATCCATGGAGTGTCATACTCCCAGCAGTGTATCTCAGCCCATGGTCTATCGTGCCTTAGAGATATCTTAAGAGTTTCTTGGCACCAACCCAGTGAATGTTATGATCAACCATGTGTTGACTCAAAGTGTTCACTACACAACATACGTCCGGATGGGTGTTTACTAAGAACACCAGAGCCCCTACGAGTTGACGATACTCAGTAGGATTTGCTAACACGGGCCCAGCAGCGCTGCCGATCAACTTTTTAGAAGTTGAGCTCCATTGGTGTCGACACGGACTTGCAGTCCATCATACTAAATCTTTCCAAAAGCTTCACAATAGATTTTCCTTGAGAAAGGAAAATCTCGCCAGGTCTCTGCCAGACCTCCAGGCCTAGCAAGTAGTGCATCAGTCCTAGGTCCTTCATCTCGAACTCAGCAACGAGCTCCCTCTTGCACTGATGAATGAGAGGGTCAGCACCTGTCAGGAAGAGGTCGTCCTCATACAACACCAGAATGAGAGGTTTCTCTCTATCAACCTTGAAGTAAAGGTTCGGATCAACATTACTACGAGTGAAGCCCAGCTTCATTAGGTAGCTATCTATCCTCTCGTACCAAGCTCTGGGTGCTTGCTTCAGCCCATAGAGGGCTTTCTTCAACCTGCAGACATGGGTGTCCCTATTTTGGACTTCGAACCCTAGAGGTTGCTCAACATACACCTCTTCCTTTATTGCATCATGCAGAAATGCAGTCTTTACATCCATTTGATGAAGACTCCATCCTTGCGTAGAAGTAAGGGCTATGATTGATCGAATGATGGTATATCGGGCCACAGGTGCAAGTGTGTCATCATAGTCTATGCCTTCCTCACGGGCAACGAATCTTGCCTTGAACTTTTCAACACTCCCATCAGATCCATCCTTGATTTTGTATCGAGGTGACAACAACTTTGATCTATGGTCTAGGAACCATATCCCATACATCACCCTCGCATCCTTGTAGATTTAGATAATTTACAGCTTCGTCAAATGATCTAGGCTCATATTGTACTCATGGCAGCTAGATACCCCTGGTATTTATATGGCTTCTTAGTTTTCCTCCGGAATTTCCCCCTCTGAAGCCATATGTCTCTGAGCCATGAGGGTCTTCTTTCGTTCAGCAATGGTATCCGCTCAAGAGCATATACAATTGTATTCTCCCTCTTAATGCCAACTTCTCTCTCGAGAGAAGACATTTATTTTAAATGAGGGCATCCCAGACACCAGCTTGGAAAGGTGTTTTATTCTCCCATGGTCAAAACCATCCAAGACCACAGTCTTTTGCTAAAGACTCCAAAAATGTGTCTGAAAGCTGCAAAAACACATTTTACCATTACGCTCCAATGTGAGACTGCTATTGTCAAATGCTTACTGCTACATAGGTGTCTAACTATGTCACTGTCCAATAGGGAGAATATATCAACAAGCCTCAGCTTGTGTTAGAAGTCCTGTTATTTTGAGGAGGTCTGTTGTAGCTTCCTCAACCAACCCTCTTTACTGCGACCCACAGAACTAGGAATCCAAACATGATTCCTTCTTTCATAATTCTGCACTTGAGAGCTTCATCCACTACATATAGCATCTCATCCAGTGCTGCTTCTTAATTTCAGATCTGCCCAACTATAGTTAATAGTTGACGGATCTAGGGCTACAAGACTTCAGATCCCAGTTCTGCGATTTGTCTCCTAAATTGCACAGATCTAGAAACCAATCATACAGATGTTCAAAACATAGAATTTACTCTTCTACATGTTATTCCATACCTTATGTGATACCTTTCTGTTAGGCAGGTCTAGCTCAGTCATAAGTTCCCAACTCCTAAACATGTGGTAAATGACACAGTATGTCATCTTCTAAATATCACTGTGGTCTTGCTTATGCACAGATCTGGGAATTGGGTCTGCGGCTGCAATCTACAATGTTGTTCCTACTCACCACGGGTAGGATCCTTGATCATCCTTATACAGAAATTCAATCTGCAGCTGCAGAGATTACAAAAAAAACTTTTCCTAGAACTTCCACCTACAAACCTGGCCATTCAGAATCTGGATATAACTATTATGATGTGAAAATTAAGGACTGCTCTCATAGCCACAGGAGACATCCGATCTCCTTTCTGTATTTTGGTGCAACACAAGTTGTAGACACTCTGAAATAATGAGTACTGGTTAGGAACATAGTCAGCTCATGGCATCTTGTTTACGCAAAACAGATCTGAGATTTCACTGCGGCTTCCCCTTAAATACTCTCTCTACCACTATGCATGCCCTTAATCATCTTCAAGGATTTAAGAACCGAGCGTTCTACTCACTGTTCAAATGTGACAGGCATCAACCTTCTTACACAGTCTCCATGTGACATGACTTAAATCAACCTTTGAATTTGGTGAGATTCTCTGCCTAAATTTGAATCTGAAAATAGTCCAAATAGCCTTGGATACTAGCTGGTGGAATACATCTCTTCAAAGCATCTCTTAAACAGAGCTTTGCTAGTTGTCCCTTCGTCCAATCAGAATACAAAATATGTACAAAAGTAACACCACAAACTTACCTTGGAGATAGCGGCTCAAAGAAGGGCTGCAGCATCCTCCAAAGGAAGTAGGGATTGCGGCCCATCTGCTGTCATTCCTCCAAGATATTAACGTGCACTATATATCAGTTTATGTGTAACTTCAAACCTGCTACCCTCATCAAAACTTTAATTAGGGCCTATGGTATTCTCCATAAGGGACATACCACCCATAAAAACAACCCTTACTGTTGTTGTCTCCTTATTTCAGTGGGGTGACAGCTTGGATAGTTGTCATATGATGCCACACACACAGAAAGTAGACCTTGAAACTTTGGCTTCCACACAAGAAGTAACTCCAGCAGGTAGTGGCTTTGGTCAACAGTCCAAGTTTCTCAGGTTAGTTAGGGCCAATCTCCAATTCAGAATTTTGCCTCAATAATAACCATAGATCCCAGATTATATCTGTAATCTGAGTTTACAGATCTGAGCGTTTAAGGTATCACTGTACAACGGAAATAACTTTTGCAATGATGACCGAGTTTAAGACTGAGGCAGGGATTCAATGCTTCAGATCTGTCTTTAAGTCCAAGCTCTTCAAAATGGTCATAGGAATGAAGGTAAACACAAAACTGATCTCTTGCCTAACTGAGCCCTCCAATACTGCCCAAATTTCTTCCTAAGGGGCTATGGCTTTCCTTCAACAGAAGGCTTCCCCTTTACGCTGCAAATTTAGGGCAGATTCCTCCCTTAGATGCAGCAGAATCCTACAGTTGCAGCAACATCCTACAGTTGCAGTGGCAGCCTCTTTAGAGGATTGTCCACCCTTAAACAGACCCTCAAACAATTCCTACTTGACTCGACCTTCTAGCAGCATCTTCGTCTTCCTAAAATAGGCTTCAGACAACCCTATTTCTCCATGCTGGTCGTCCTCTTTTGCTGCGGCAGGATTTAGTGAAGCCTCAAGGCTTGTGACATTTATAGAGGCTTCTGTTTTTGCTCTCATGCAGGCCTTGCTGTGGTGCTATGGCCTGCGGCCTAGCACACAGCAGCCTAAAGCTTTCGGTCCCCCAAAAATAGTGCCCAAACAGGGCAACGTTTAGCCCTTAAGGGCTCGGTCTATCAGTTAGCAAGCTTGGCCTTCATTACAACAGTTAATAGACCCAAACGTAGCTCCTTCTTCTTGCTTTGGTAGCTGCATCTAGGGCACAGGAGAAATTCTACTTCACCAAGTCCATTTCTAGAGGTAGCATTGCACAAAATGGATCAATAGATCGGGGATCAACAAAAATTGGGCATTGTCTTCCCCTTAAGATCTGATACCATGTTAATTTCTGAACATGTTCTATGCCATTTCAGATTAGGGCACACAATATTGAAGGAGATAGAACATACTAATAGATCGATGGAAGACAAGCCAAAACAGAGATGATGAATGGTGGAGTTACGGCGATTAGCAGGATGCTTCTACTAGCAAAGTCTCCAACAGGTCATTCAGCCAAGCGTGTCACACATAACCCCAGAACAACCCAAACAAAGAACAATCCATAGATATGCAGCTCCAACGCCATCCAGAGAGAGAGAATTCCTCCACACAATGTGTGTTAAAGGAACAAGTCTCTCCAATATATAGGAATCTTTGGGGGTGTGTGACACGTCCTTTAAGACATTTAAGTCTATATTTAATTCTAGGCCGACCTAGCACATAAGTGGAATAAATTCAAAGTACATTTTCTGCTCATCCGATCGAGATGATCTTTAGATCAATCTTACACCTGTCCGAAAGAGGAATCCAATAAAAATATTGGGATCATCATCTGAGCAGCACAACCTGAAGTTTGAACCTAGTTGTCCAATTTTAACAGCATCCCACTATTGAAACCTTTTGACAACTTCCTATCCCAAGTAGAAGTCTGGGGTTATTGGAAGGTTTCAACAAACATGCTCTTTAGCTATGAGAATTCCATTGGATTAGGACGTATCTCACAAAGTGTTGCCCTGAGACTATCAGTCGCTTCTCTTGTCTTTTTGTGGTCATTCACTTCTCTTGTCATTGTGTGGGTCACTCCTTTTTGCCCCAAGTACATCACAGTACTCCAGGTTCAAGGTGTAGCATAAAGAATGTAGACGAGTGGCATTTGTTCCATCTTTTTATGATTACGTCCCTTAGGGTGCCAGACAAAAGAGGGCCCCACTCCTTAAGAAAATTTTGAATTCTTTCCAACAAAATGTTGACACCCTCCAAAATGTCACATCAATATCCCAAAGTAATAAAAAATCAACAAGTGGCTCCATTATGGAGAGAAAATCTTGACTTGATCACATCAAGCCTCATGAAGAATGGTAATTCTAATCCAAATTGTCTTTTGAAGTTTGCCACTAAAGACTGAACCATGGAAGATAATGTTGTCCTCGTTTATACTAATTGTTTAAACATGATATAGTCAGATTCAAATTTGGTTTCTCCAACCTTTAGAGTTGAAGATCAGCAAATTGTTGGTATACTGCTTCAGCATGTTGGTGGGTAGCAATAAAAATTTGAATTTTTATTCCATTTTCACATACAATTTTCATCCCTTGAACTTCAACAACAATATATTTCATAGGAAAATTTAACCTATGAAGCAAACAGGGTCAAAAAAATATGGTCTGTTACTTTGCGTGAGCATTTTCTTTGATCACCTGCATGACATTTGAAGGACCAATGATATTAATTGCTTCTGATTTTTTTAGCACCCCAATCAATTACCTTCTCCTCCCCTGAAGCTTCTATAGCCCTCAAGAAGTATGGACCTGCAGGAGATAGAGTGTTTACCAAGGGCTTATTGGTCATATTGGTCTAACCATCAGAAATATAATGGACAAGCCATTACAACTCCATCAAGTACCAATCATTTTTTGGACCTTTTACAGCCATCCATTAAAGACTTATAATTAGCATTAGATATGCCTGGAAGGCACCTCGGAAGCTCCACTGCCATACTGTCTCATTCTCCACTGCCTATAGTTCTCAGCTCTTAAATATCCTTTTATCATACCATCCTCTGTCAGAACACCAATATGCATAGCCTTACTTGTATTAGGTTAATCTTGGGATTATCTTGCTCCACTTCAGTCGATCTTTGCTCATTTGTAATAATAGATTCTGAATTGACAAAAAATTCAGCCATTTCATTGTTTATATTGCTTTTAGACATGCTTGTAGCTGTTGACATAGTGTGGGGGGGTATCTAACTGATTATCATCTTTACAGTTTCCAATTATATCATTTCCTTCAACTTCAATGACCCAATCTATGACAGAACTATTCATAAAGGTCCCATCGTTCCCTACTCTAGAAGCGATGTTTTGTAATTTGGGCTCCAGAGGGAATGATGAAGGATGCAGAATCCCAACAGGAGCAATAGAATCCAAATAATGAAGCATAATTTGAAACTTGTCAATGATAATTCTGGCATTCTTTTTGGCAATGCAGAGACAAGGATATAAAGAACAAGAGGTTGAGGTTTTTCAGATTTCTCTCTGGTAATGTTGGAATCTCCACTTACTGCTGTTCTGTGCTGAATAAATTTATCTAAAGCATCATATACTTCACTCCTCTCACACAAGTTCAGGGCCGTAGGGCAGTACATCGTAAGACTGATTAAAGATGACCTAAACTGCAGCGGAATACATTTGCCATTGCCTCACAATTTATTAGTGCTTTCTGCATTGAATCACCCTGAGATATTGGAGTCCCTGTGCATGTATCAACACTTGTGGCATCAGCCACGGGTTTTGTAGCTCCAGTTGTCAGTAAAGATGGAGCAATTGCATTATCTGATCTTTCTCTTGGCGTTCGCTTTTCTGGGGATATTTCATTATCCTTTATTAAACTGGATTAATACTCATCAAAATCCCGATCCCCATAAGACAATTGTGAAATCTTCCCTAAAGGCTTCTTAGCCAACTCAGACGTAACCCCTGAGTAAGAATTTGTATCTTTAACTTTAACTAATCTTACCAGCTGCTAAATTTTCTGTTTTGAATTGCTTTAACAAAGCCACAGCACGGCATGCCAAAAACTTAAATGTTAGGAACCCAAGAATCCCTTTCATCAATCTCCATAATCTGAAATGGCTATCCCTGCTACCCTTCATATTGAATTTCTTCTGCAATTATTGTCAATTCTTCTTGGATTAGATATTTCATATGAGCTTTCCTCTCCCTAAAATCCTGGTTAATGCGCTCTCCCAAAATTGCAGTTTCAAAATCTACTTCATTAAGAAACTCTCTAATTTCAAAATAGAGCTCTTCGTCCATAGGATATGACAGGCTTGCTTTCCCCTTAGACCTCCAATTTCCTTCTGCCATTTCAGCTATCTGCTTCTTACGTTGCCTCTTTCCACGAACAACCTCAGATTCAATTGGTGCATTCAATTTTGTCCCGCTTGTTTTTATATCTACAGGAGTGTTGAGGCTAACTGAAACAATGTTCTCTGTATCAATAAAATCACTACCCTATTGCTTTGCAATACATTTAGAAGGGTTTTTCAAATATTTCCTTTCATGGTTCCATTCATATGACATGCATGAGTCACCTTGCAAATATTGCCCCTCAATAAGATCAACATGAATATTATTGTGATCTACATACTCCCATGTGACACCATCGGTATCTTCATCATGGCTTTCCACAAACTTCTTTTCTTAGTCACCAAAATCAATGTTGTGATTGCTTCTATAGGTTGTCTGTCCTTCTAACATGGAAATTATTGCCATTTCATCGTCCTCTTCCATTGTATCTGTCATTTCATCATCTGATCCTGCACCCAATTCATCACCTTCAGACGTATCAAATGTAATTGTATGCTTTCCTTGGTTTGGTTTGGTTTTGTTATTAGGCAGTGTTCCTATCTCCTCTCTGCCTTTAACCAAACTTACATGCTCTTCATTCTCCATTTAGCCTCTTCCCAGGATAGAAGATGACTCCTTCTAGCTTACATTTCTTTTAGATTCTCAATCTACTATGGAAGAAAATCCCCATCCTTTGCCTCCACTTGTATACACTCTGTCTTTCCTTTCACTGTCCTCAGTCGATCATATATCTTTCAAAATGTACTGCATACACATTCCCATATTATATTTGTTGATCTTAGGTACCTTTCAAAATTTCCATGGGTTGTCTGTCCTATGTATTCTGATGAGATCTTTGTTCAAGGAATTTGAGCCAGATCGGGTTAAATTTGAGGTGTGATGGAGTCTTCCTATTCTTGTTTACCACCTCTAGAATAATTATGGACTGGTCTGAGGCCTCACAGTCATCGTGGAGGGACTCTCCCACCTAGTTGAGAAAAGCATTCTTCACCAGAAATCTGCCCATTCTTTCCCCTATGTAGTCTTTCCCAGATGTTCAGTGTGTCCATGTGGGGGGGAAGGCCAATGGATTCAACACATAAAACAAAATCTTCAGGCAGTGTTTGAAAATTTAGGCGGGATAATTTCATGCCTTTAAGCCTCATTTTTCTCTGTTATTTAGAATCAGATTCAAATATCCACCAAATACCGTCTAACAAGATTCTATCTTTGATATCCTACCAAAACTGTCATTGTTTTCTCCAATAGTCCATATATATTTAGAGAATATAAACGCTTTTTGAATTCTTTTGAGAATGCTATAGCTAGCATGGCGTTATCTGATTCGAGGTTGCTTACCTTCTGAAAGTCTTGTCTCCAACTGATCATTGGTCCACCCAATTGTCCTTGGGTGCTAGTGCTTTCAAACCTGACATTCTGAAAAATTATTCCTTAAGATAACTTTCTATCTTTCTCTTGATCTTGCTTCTTTAATAAAAATTAATGATGGTTTATGTACATATATTATTCTTCTCAAGGAATTTTCTTACAGGTAGTACCCATGCCCTTGTTATTGGTGGAGAATAATATCATTGGGGTGGAGCTTGGGGAGTTTCTCTTGCTGTAAGTGCCCCAAAAATAGTAAGCTGTATGCTTTATTGTACCTCCTATTTTGCTTGTGCAGTGTTTGATTTCCTTCCTATAGGTTTCCTACCTCTGTCTTGTGGTAATTCCTCTCCTAGCATAGTTTCTTTAACCTGGGATGACCCCTTTCCACTTTTTATTTTTTGGATCTAGTGAGGCAGCTGTGGCTTGAATGGGTTTGCCATAAGGAGGGTTGAAATGACTCGGGAGGGGTGAGGTCCACCTAGCTCTACTTCCTTTTGGCCTTTAATACAAGGATCTCTCCTTCTATATGAACCTGAGCCTTTTTCATTGAAATCTAGGGGAGATTGCCAGGGCCTTTGTTCGCATTTGAAGTGTAGTGAGAGATTTCCTAGTTAGATTTTTGAGCTAAAGAGTTTTCTAGTCTTTCCCTTAGCTTCTTTGTACACTCTAAATCTTTTTATAGTCTCTCTAGTATCTACTAATTTTTCCGAGGCCTTTATTGGATCCTTTATACAACCAACGTTGTAGCTTGAGGCTTGCATTGGGCATTTTCTTTGTCCCTTTCAGCATCAAGATCTAGGACCATTTTACTAGGGCTAGGAGATATGAAGGGAGATTCAAAAGAGATAAAGGGGTTGTATCACTTACTCGGCTCTTTATTTTACTTTCTAGCATATTCCTCCTCCCTTTTCCTTATGACCAGCACGTGGGGCCATGTATATGGGAGATGCCCATGTTCTCTACACATGCAACCTTGGAAAGTTGATGTAGTCTAGCACCTACTAGTGGGAGCCTTTTTGGAGCCCGGCTTTAACAATGCCCTCTAGGAGCCTCTCATTTAAATTGACCTCTACGTAGATCTTGGCTACTGTGGTTTTTCCCATTACTAATGTCTTGTTGTCAATTTTGAGGAAGGCCTCTAACTTGTTTCCAATTCTCTTCAGTATCTCCAGACTCCAATATTCAAGCAGGTGTGGGAGTTTTATGATTTATCTATATTACCAGCTTGAAGATTTGTTCTTAGACAAGGTCAAAACTAGGCTTCCAATCTCTGATATACAAACAAGCAACATGATCAAAGGTCCTTCCTTGTGAATTCTGTCTTTATCTTTCTTGCTTTTAAAAGGGAATGTTGGAAAACCTCTTGATCTTAGATGGAGCTTGGGTGTGTATCCAAGGCGTTTTTCCCTTGGTGGTTGAGAGTTGAGACCCATCCTTGGAGTGCTTTCATTACCATTTGTCTGCTATTGAACTTCCCCATAAATGCTCTCTTTGAGTATTTCATCACTGTTTTCACCACCAATCTCTCCTCTAGCTCTAGTTGCATCTCTCTCTTTGTTTAATGCACTTAGGTTTTTTCTTCCCCTTTTGTTTTTCCTTGTTTTCGAACTCTTCAAGGGTCCATGATCCCTTTCTTTTGTCTCTTCTATTGTGTGCATCACCTCCTCTATAAAGTGAACACCAAGTACCTTGTATTCTCTCCCGTAGTGAGGATGGTGAAAATATTAGTTGGCAGCAAATCTTGGAGTAGAGCCTCCTGATCCTTTTCTCCAAGTTCATCTCCCCACAGTGTGGCAACATTTATTTGGCAAGTTGCAAATGCCATATCTTTGTCAATTTATTCACCTCCTTTGTGATGATTATTCTCTACATGGGGTTCGGTGTAGATTTTGTTGCCATCCCCCACCTTGGTTGTGGAATGTCTTACCCAACAATAAATATGTGTTATGGGTAAGAATCCATTCATAACGTAGCTTAATCAAATATCCTATCCAAAATGGCCCTAATAAGGATTTTTTCTATTCTGAAATTGCTTTGGTGCTATTTTCACTCACAAACAAGGAGCTTGCAAACCTTTTTACTATTAGTTATTATAGGCTTCTTTTATGTCATTTTCAGTGATGCCACAGAATACACGATATTTAGTTATTTATGGAAGCTATAGGGCCAAGAATGTTATAAATATTCCACAACTTTGTCTAATAAAATGATTATAAATACTTCTAATGGAAATATGGGACCAAAAGTTTACTAAATAATTTTCATGCAACAACTTATGGAACTGCTTGAAGTTTGAGTTTTCATAAGAGATGTCAAATAATCTGTTTTGCTAATTCTTGCACATCAGTCTTTGCAAGCACACTAGAATATTTGTGGCCTTGTTTTGCTGGAAAAATTGGGGAAATTTTTTATGAAATTGATTTTTTTCCTACTTGTTCAATTTGGTTGTGATTGTTCTCACAAGGTTGCATAACTTACATAATATCAGATTATTTTTTCATGTCCTCATTATGTAAAAATCTCACTTTGACATCATTGTCTGGCTTACGTATCCATAAACTTAATTTTGAATATTATTTGAAGTTGAACCGACCTTGTTCAACAACTGCAGTCATGGATCGACCCTTATTGTATATAATGGTTGGTAGTGTAGATTCAAACATTATAAAACTTATAATATAGTTTTTTAGCAACGAAAGGCCAAACTAGATCACCCAGTTGAGTATTTGGGAATATTTTTCATCGACACTGTTTTGAATTGTTTGATAGTATATTCAAAATCAGTTTACTCACTTACATGCTGGGACTTGGCATTGTAGAGCGAAAGAAACAGAAAATTACAGAGTTGAAATTTGAATCGGACAAAGCAGAAGCTTTGGTATGCCAATACTTTAATTATCTGCATTTTCTTGTTTATGATGGTTATTTTGGTTTAAAGGTTATGCTGTAAGAAAATATGTTTAATTGCTTATGCATGGATATCTGTAACATTTTCAGACTATTATTAAGTTTTGTGCAACCAGATCTGGAAAATGGACCTTCAAGCAAGAAGCTCGCAGTCGAGTTTGAAGGCTACTTTGAAGCCCTGTCTCTATATTGAGATATCAGGTGAAGATTTGATTGATTGTAAACAGGATTGCCTGCTTTGGTTGACGCAAGTTTGTTTCGCTTCACTGAATGGATGAACCCGTAATGTGGGATTTGTTTAGGTGCACATTTTTGTTGTATAGCATCAATATCCATATTCATATATTGTAGCCATGATTTGAAATCTCAATTACTTTTGTAAGTCTCAGCCATGCATTCAATGCTCTTCTCCTCATTTGAAGCATTTATTGCTCTCAAGAAGTATGGGCCTGAAAGTGACATACTGTCAAATTTATTGATGACTGGTTTGTTGTATTAGTCCACAACAACTTCTCCTTTTGTAGAATGGTGGTGCTTACTTTTGAAATTTTGTTTCTTGTAACCCATGGGTGCTTCATTCACCACTTTAAACATGACTTGCCAATATAGAGACATAATACTCTATAAGGGAATACCACATGCATGTATGGCAGGGGAAACTCCACTATCTGTTTCTTTCCTCCTGCCACAATCAAAAATTCTTTCCAAGAGTCTGGAGTTTAATCTCTTCCAGGCTTCCTCAACTGTTGAGGGAACTTGTTGCCCCTTTCTTTAACCTATGAGAACATGCTTGCTGCCCCTCCTTTCTTCCCCGGCTAATGCGTTTTCATGCTTCTTTTGATATTGGGCCTCAAGCTTTGGGGTGATAGATTACAAAACTCAACCCCATTGTTAGGAATCCAAAGAAAAAGGGCTTTACCCCTTAGGTATGAATCCAAAATTTTCCTTGCATTTAATGCAATTCCATAAGTAGCTTCCACCTTTTTTTTTTCCTTTTTCTCTATCTTTCTTTGACACACTTCCTTAGAGGGGAGTCAATGGGAAATTTCTGTTATTTTTTTCACCATCTCCTCTCCCTTCACCACTTCTTCCACCATGATTTCTATGATCATACCTTCCCCAAGACGATGAACAAGATTCCATCATAAGAATATAGGAGAGTAAGAAATAGAACAAATAAGAGTTTCGAGTGCTGTTGTGCTATCAAAGCCTCTGTTTTGAGTCCCTCCCTTCAAATCTGCTTGCCGAAGTTATTTTTCAGTGTTGTTCTACCAAACATGTCCACCCTAAGTTGTTCTCATTTATGCTGTTCAAATATGCTTTTCAAAGTATGAAACTGAAAAATGAGATGATTTGGGGTTTCAAGTACTTTTGTAGAGAGCTAGGTGGGGGGGATTTGATAAATAGGGGCGGCATGCCTCCTCAAATGCCAGTTGGCGCGGGGAGGCCATGTGGACACACTCTATCTGTTCCCTCCAAAATTAGCAAGGTATTTTACAACTTTAATTTTGATTTTATGCATAAAATTTTTCTCTTGCTGATCAGTGCTCTATCCTACAGATTCTGATGGGAATCAATAAATCTACATTTCTAATACAAACTGGAAACCTGTTATCCATCCTAGGATGGTGATTCCAAAGGTGGTAAAATGTCTAGCATTCATTGTGTATTTTAAATATTTCATTGTCATTAAAATAATTATTATATTTATGCTTAATATGCTTTGAAAGTCTAATCTGTCTATTAGAAATGAAACTTCTATTATGTATGCTATGATAATCTAAGTCACAAATGGAGGCTGGAACCTGGAAATCAATCTAATATTCTCTCTGCAATATTTCCAAGTAAATATGTTCTCAAAATTGCATTCTTGAAAGTATCTCATGTGGTTGACTATCTCCAAACTAGGTGACATATTTATCTTATGTTATATGCGCTTTTCTTGAAGTCAAAACTTATGGGACTTGTTCTGTTCGTGTTCACAGCTTCTTCTTATGGGTGCAAATCATGATCAGTTGAAAAAATTTAAACATGTTGTTCAATATGCAGTGGTTGCAACTTCCCATCTAGCCCTTGAGTTCTGTTTCCTTGTAGATTAAGGTGCCACCTTGCCTGAACTTCCCTTGAAATTACCAATATTTTTTTCATTTCCAGACAAACAATTAAGTTTAGATAGATCTATTTCTATGATACCCAGCTCTGTTGTTCCTATTCTAGAACAAAACCAATAGGGAGAAATGAAAAACCTGAAAATGTATAAGACAATGTCAACTGTCTTTGCCTTAGTAGATGACCCTCTGATTAACAATAATAAATGAGAGTCCAAACCACCTCTTACTAGTGGAGGGATGGGGCCACCTATGTCACACTTTACTAGTAAAACTAGCCCTGATGGAACTAGTCTTGTTCAAACTTAAATTGTTTTTAAGAAATATTTAATAGGAGATACATGTACTGAAGTTACAGGGGTACAATGGAATACATATCCATATAAGCATAGACCTTCGTTGCCAACTACTCCTTCAGGTGATATATCTAGATTTTTAGCTTCAATAAAGGAATATTCAAATGACATTATATCTAATGTGGGTCCAGGTTCTTATGGGGCAGTCACGTCATATTTGGAACTTCAAGATAATGAATCAAAATATTCAGATCTGGCAAATGGCTTCACTGTTTTAGTTTCATCCAAGGTTAATCTTAATTATCAAATAACACCAGAGGAGCTATCTGGGAAGGTGGCATGGGAGAATCAAGGAGTAGCAAAAAAGGAAATAAAGTCCAAGGTTTTTCTGGATAAGCAACTTTTAGGGTACAGAAACCAGCAACAGGTTTTCTCTAAAGAAGACTTTCCACCTTTTCCTTCTGATCATCAAAGTATATTGGTTTTGTTATCGAGTCACTATGTGTTGAAGGGGACAGTCTGTGGGCATTCACAACTCTTTTGCATCAAGTATTATGGCAGTTTTGGCAAGCCACTAGGAAGGTACCTCTGGGATGATTTGTTTGACCAGGTAGATTTTTTCTTCATGTTTTCTTCTTTTATAGTTTTCAAGAAGTTTTTCTCTTCATGTCTATTTCTTCTTACGTAGTTTTCTCTTGCTATCTTGTAGAATTTACATTTACACAATAATAATTGGAAAATTTTGATGTAACAAAATACCAAAGACTTGCAGAATTCCCGTTGTCGTTTCTGTAATGAACCCTCAAAAGCACATGTTCTTTGCTACACACACCGTTAGGGCAGCTTCATGATATTGGTAATATAGTTACCTTTATTATTGACATTACTCGGTGAACGTGAAGGAAAAATATGGATGTGGCATAGGTGCTTAAAATGTGCACGAAAATATGGAGTTCTAGAAGCAACCTGATAAACCCCACCTTGCCTGTCTGATGCTGCATGGGGTTTATCCTTTGGAAAATTCATAGAGCTTAGTTTTTCTAATGATGTTGTAGCAAGTAGTGTTTTCAGTTGTGGTCATTCATTACATTGAGGCTGTAGGCTACCATAACAACCAAGGTGCCAACCCAACAACTGTGATGCTCTAGGGCTCTAGACACCCTCCAGGCCATAGTCAATTCAGTTCATTGTTTTGTCCAAAAACCAAGTGGCACACCATTCTCCGAGATGGCCAATCCCTATGCAATTCCAACCTTCCATGGTTCACCAATCGGTTGCTATAATTGTTTTCGATTTCAGATTCCGAGCACGAGACTCACCAACAATAATCCCCAGTCAGTCTAGAACCCAAGTACAGGGTTCACCGACTAGTTGCCATAACCATGAATCACTAAATAATCCACTTGCCTGCCTGACTAGGTTACCAACTCCCCCCTTTTATAAACATATCTCTCCTTTATTTAATATTATAATATAATATTATAACATTACTTTTTCATTAAGACACCTTTACTAGTCATGGAGTCATCAACCCCACATACTCTTTTGTCTAGGTCCGCTTATAGCCATTATGTATTTATTAATATGCATAAAGTATAATTATTTA
This sequence comes from Pinus albicaulis, assembly GCA_034641835.2. Taxonomy (NCBI): domain Eukaryota; kingdom Viridiplantae; phylum Streptophyta; class Pinopsida; order Pinales; family Pinaceae; genus Pinus; species Pinus albicaulis. The sequence continues at coordinate 1,393,573,065 of CM076574.1, read as the reverse complement.
CCATATCAAGCTTTCTAGTCTCATAGCATAAAAATCACATACACACATCGGCCCCAACACTTAAATACACATACACATGGGCATATTTCCCTAGAAGCAACTCCCGACTCACCAGCCTAATTAATTATGTCCCGGCTTACCAACCTAATAATCTCACATGTACATGATGAATACAACATAGGGGTTGAATAGGGGATGTTACATCCTCCCCCCCTTATTTATGCACTGTCCTCAGTGCATGTATTATATACACAATCTAGAACTGCTACTGCATAGTGACATTCTCCTCCATGCCTTCATCCTAATAGTCGGTATGTTGTAGGTCCACTGTTCATATCCTAGATCGATGTCTTTATTCAAGGAAATCCTCAATTCCCTGTGCAGGAAAAGGGTCTAGAGATCTTTCTCACACCCCACATTGATGGGTGTGCAACCCAACACAAATTCCATCATACTTCAAAATTGAGATGACTTCTGAGTGCATATTTTTTCAAATGGCCATCATAAAGACTTCTAGCCCATGAATATCTCTGCAAAAACTGAAATGCTTCCCTTGCAACTGTCTGGGAGCATATAGTACTGGTTTTGTTGCCTCAAATTTAAAGTGTTGTAGGATAAGGTCGAGTCTTTGTCATAGGAATAAACTCATCCTTGTAACTTTTGTCTTTGCATGAAAACATAATGATGGAATCCTCAATTCAAGGACATCCTCAATTCCCTGTGCACGAAAAGGGTCCAGAGATATTTTTCACGCCCCACATTTATGGGTGTGAAACCCAGCACAAATTCCATCATACTTTAAAATTGAGATAACTTATGAGTGCACATTTTTGCAAATGGCCATCATGAAGACTTCTAGCACATGAATATCTCTCCAAAAATGAAATGCTTCCCTTGCAACTATCTGGGAGCATACAATACTGGTTCTGCTGCCTCAAATTTAATTCAAGTGTTGTAGGATAAGGTTGAGCCTTTGTCATAGGAAGAGACTCATCCTCATAACTTTTGTCTTTGCATGAAAACATAGTGTTGGAATCCTCAATTCAAGGACATCCTCAATTCCTTGTGCACGAACAAGGTCCAGGTTCTTTCTCACACCCCACATTGATGGTTGTGCAACCCATCACAAATTCAATCATATTTCAAAACTGAGATAACTTATGAGTGCACATTTTTGCTGGAATCCTCAATTCAAGGACATCCTCAATTCCCTGTACACGAGCAGGGTCCAAAGATCTTTGTCACACCCCACTTTGATGGTATTGACGAGTCTTCCTTTCTAATAAGCTCTAAATGTTAGACCATTGCCCAAATTTCAGTTATCTGCAATGGAAATAGTGACTAGCTTTTATGTTTGTATGAATAGCGAGTCTGGCCATTGTCCTTTTCTTTTCCTATGAAGGATATTAATTTTTCAAAATCCAACTAGTTTGTTGTTGAACTAGTTAAAGCTTTGATGACAAACATATAGTTTTCAAAGATCTTTTCTAAATCTATTTTCTTGAGCAAATTTGTCTTTTTACTTTATGTACCATAATTACTACTGTGTGACATATGCTATGATATAATTGCATGGATAAATAGACAGAAGTGTTATACAACGTAGTCTTTTTTAAAGTTGAAGAAACAAGATTTCCAAATACAAAGTTTATTAATTAAGAACATCTTTTAGACTTCTTAGCCAAGTTATGATTATATATCGGTAAGGAATTTTGTGTATGCTGATGTTGTGTTGTCTCTTTGGATTCTGTTAAGTAAGAATGGTTAATAAGGAATGTGTTCTTGAGCAGTAGAAACAGATCTTATTCTACTACCGACAAAGATCTCCATGGTTTTTAGTCATGGCAACGAAAACAAAGATGTTTTGCTTGTTTTATAAAAGATTGTTAAGACTTTAATTTTTAAGATATAATTTTTAAAAGTCTAATTCTTGAAAGGGTACTAGCTCAATGGAAGAGCACCTGCTTTACAAGCAGGAGGTTGGTGGTTCGATTCCATCGTGCCCTGATATTCATAGGAAATGGCGACGATCAATTTTTGGTGACAGATGCTCTTTTGACCATCACCAATGAGCTTATGGTGACATTTTTCGACTCTCACCAAAATATGAAATGGTGATGGTCAATGAATGCCACCATATATACGCATCAATAGTGACGACCATGAAAGGTCCGTCACCGTAAATCGTTGTTGTTGATATGAAATGGTGAGGGTCACTGTTTGTCATTATAATCATTATTCGTGATGGAGCTTGATGTCACCAATGAACTTATCATGACATTTTTTGACCCTCACCAAATATGAAATGGTGATGGTCAACGAACGTCGCCATATATATGCACCAATAGTGACGAACATTAAAGGTCCATCACAAAAAATCGTTGTTGTTCATATGAAATGGTGACGGTCACTGCCTATCATTATAATCAATATTCGTGACGAACCTTGAATGTCACCACAACACATAATTTTGGCGACGCCACTTTTGGTGACGTTCAGTTTTTTGGTGACGGAGGCTATTGTCCATCACCATTGCTCATATGAAATGGTGACGGTCACTATCCGTCATTATAAATCATTATTGGTGACGGACCTTGAATGTCACCACAACACCTATACTTTCGGCGACGCCACCTTTGGTGACGTTAAATTTTTGGTGATGAAGGCTCTTTTGACCCTCACCAATGAGCTTATGGTGACATTTTTCGCCCCTCACCAATGTCCTTTTTTCTTGTAGTGTTGGCTAAAGAAGGTGTTGCTCTTTGTATCCTCATAATGTGCTATCATTTCCTCCATAAAAATTGACCAAGTGAAAAAAATTTTACGAGAGAAAATCCATCAATACCATTCAAATGTATTTTGTTCTATATGTAAAGTTGCATGCTTACCTTTTGTGTGATTTATACATTATGGAGATCAAAATATTGCTCCATATATAGTATCCATGTTACAGGATCCTTTCCATCAAACTTCCTCATATCCATATTTGGAATATGGTGGGTCTTACATCCAACATTAGAATCTATGAAATCACCATTACCATTTTTTTTTTTCATCATGAGTTTCATGTACTACCTCTTTGCCATTAGGAATCATTTCTTGTATCAACTTTGTCAAAGCTTCCTTAAAACCTTACATGTCTGCTTTTATATCATTCTTCATTTCTTCCATGTTATCTTCCATGTCATCCATCTTAGCTTCCATGCCATTATTCAAACCATCCATCTTAGCTTCCATGCCTTTCTTTAACCATCCATAGTAGCTTCCACGCCTTTATTCAAACCATCCATATTAGCTTCCACACATTTCTTCAAACCATCCCTATTAGCTTCCATGCCTTTCCTTAAAACTTCAATTTCATTTTTTGTTTATCTTTGCGAGAGAAAAATTTGATGCACCTGCTCTTGTAATTTTGATATATCATGTTGCACTTCTTCCTCTTCATGAGTCATAGTAGAGCCTTATGAGGGCTTAATGGGTGTTGAATTCTTTTTAGGGGGAATTTTAGAACCCTATACTAATATCTATGCTTAAATATGCACTTGGAATCACTTCAAACTATTTTTTCAAACAAGACTTATGCAATTTGAAAAAAAAAAAACAACTTTTTCTTGATTTTTAGGAATTCTATATTGAAACTGAATTATCTTTGTTATTTCAGCTCTTCAATATCTGAAATTTGGTCCTGTAGTAGCTCTTTGAATATTATTTTGAATGCCATAGGTCTGACCTGATTTGGATTCTTCAAGGAA